>CM021102.1:595043260-595548090 GCA_007115665.2 Sequoiadendron giganteum | reverse complement strand
TTGTTGGTGGAATCTTCTGCAAGGTGGAATTGCATGCTTTTACAGTGTAGGCTCTTGCCTTGGTTAATATGAGGTGTGGTCTGCTATGTGATACGAAAAATGAATCATTAAAGAGTCTAAAATTTTTGAGGAAGGATTTGGGTGATTCCCTTTTCTTCTCTACTATTACTTTGTTAAATTCGATTCACCTTCTACTCAAACACCCAATTAAGGGCCACTGTTATTGTCACATAATTTTTTAGTAATAAATTGTGTCTATATTTTATTGTACAACATAACAACTCTTGTAATATGTATTTCGTGACTGGTTTTTTGTCATGGTTAGTGGATTTTTGGCCAGCCTAGCTATGTACTATGTACTTCAATCTTCAACTACTTAAATTAAAATACTTTTCGTGGCTCCATTCTTGTAAATATTTTTCTTTTGTTCAATATAAAAATGTGGCTTTTAAAACTATTAGTAATTATCAACATATAGTTCTGATCATAAGTGAGCGCAATTTATTGTGACTTATTAGTGGTCATTGATAATGATTATGCTTCAACAAGCAATTTAGTTATTTTTTAATATTTTGAATTACTCTACCCGCCATTTAATTCTCAATCTTTTTTATTGATTTTTGCATATCTTCCATATTGTCTTTCATTGAAGAAAATGTGGTTGCAATACTGTGAATTAACACCATATGTACATCCTAAGAGAGTGAAATGTTTGATTTGATAATATACTTCTAATCATAAGCAAGAAAAATTAATTGTGACTTATTAGTGGACATTGATAATGATTAAAGTACAACAAGCCATTTAATTCTCTCTTTTCAATGCCTCAAAGTACTCTACCTTTCATTTAATTCTCAATCTTTTTATCGATTTTCACATATCTGCCGAATAGTCTTTCATTGAAGAAAATGTGTATGGGGTACTGCGGATTAATATCATATGTACTTGGTAAATTTTTAAAAGATTCAAAATTAGGTTACTTTTCTAACTCAAAGCGAGTGAAATGTTTGATTTGATAACTTGATATTGAAAATGGCAAAAAGTATGACACATGGCACATGCTTTATTTTTATTGATTTTTGTATATCTGTTAGATTATCTTTCTTTGAAGAAAGTGTGGTTGTAGTACCATGGATTAATGCCATTTGAACATCCGAAGTGATTGATTGGATAGCTTGATATTAAAAACTGCATGATGTATTGTAGATGATGATGTCATTAATCTAGTGATCAATTGAAACAATATTTTTAATAATTTCATATCATTTGAGTGTTGATTTTGATAGCTTTTCAGCTTGAGGTACAATTTGCATGTAGCCAGATGTTAATCAAAATAAACATTGTAATTGTAAATGTAAGACTTAAGTTACACGATTAAGTTGTTTTTTTGTTTGCACGATTATCATTATACCCAACCTCACACAAATCATGAGTAAACATGGATTAGGCTGGTAGTGGTACTGGTGGCTCATAGATAGGGATAGTGAGCACAACTGAAATCATTCATAGAAGGCTAAAGGCTTTACTATTGAGTGTAATATTTTGAATTGTCATAAGGGTTTTCATTTTGTAAGGTTAATAAGGAAGAAGATGATGTGGTATTATTTGGGATACTCTAAATTCTCCTGCCTCTAGTTATGTAGTTATAGAGTAAAAGACCAATTTACTTCAAGTTAAAAATGGGTGGAATTGGAAAGAAGTTGATTTGGTTCACCTAACTTCTGAGATATGTTTTGAACTAGGATGAGGAGCTCTGATGGAGATAAGTTATTTCACAGAGAGTACACCCACATAATTATTTTAATCTTGTTTTCATTCAAAGTCGATGAATTCTCATACTCCATTTTGACAAAGGCCCTCGAAGAGGAATTATGGAATTTTAGACTCATGGTGTGCTATCCCAATGCATGGAAGTTGCATGAAAAAGGTGGGAGTAGATTTACTACCCCTCATCTTTTTCATGACTCTAGTTCAAAGAGGAAAAGTACATTTTGTATCTTCACAGCTCCCATTTCCCCAACATGGTAGGCAGGCCCTATGGATTTCCAAAGTCATTTGTTTAATAATATGGTCTAGATCCTATAGCCACCACTACCATCTTGGAATCAATTGTGTCATTTTGGGTTGTTCCGGTGTATCAGATTGAGCATATTATAAATGCAAAACCATATTTGAGAATATGGTTTGTATTATCCCAAGCAAAAAAGGCAACCAACGACCCATCAACTTGGAATCAATTATGTCTAATATAAAGTGACATGCGTCGTTTATACAAAACAAGATCTTTCATACTCTACTCATCTTTAAAAAGCTATGTAATAATGTAACATTGTAATTCAGTGGTAATAAAATAAATGGTTGTGTTATTCTTCGGTATTCATTTATAGTAAAGAATTATTTTGTGTTTACAGTGTCTATTCAAATTATACAAGTTACAATGTAAATGGAATAAAATAATAGAATGAAATATTAAATAAACTTAGAAAAATCATATTTTTTTCCTTTAAGAGATTAAGTATTATCTGTTTATGAAATATTTGCATGTAGATTAAAAAATAAAGAAATACAAATGAAAAAAGAAAGTTGCCATCAAATTGACAAAAAAAACTAAAAGTTGTCACTCTTGCTAGGGTTTTCTAAAATGTTATTGATTTCTAATTTTTCGTTAACCTGTTTCCCCCAGTTCTTGGTATTATTATTCATTTTATTAAGTCCTTTACAACATTAAGTTAGTGACCCCTTAGCCTTGATGTCAATCAATGTCTTTCTTTTAAAGGGATTTCACAAGTCCATAGGATGCTTAAAGTAGATTTATATGTGACTCATGAAACCACAAAATGGGCATGTGGACTCATCTAGATGACTCCATTAGGATTGTGTATCCTAGCACCCCTAAAGTTTGAAACAACTTTAAAACACATGTTTAAAAAATCTTTAAAACACATGTTTATTGTTTATATCATAAATTACTCAATCGTTCAATGAACATTTGATGTATGGTTGTAGTTGCATTCTGGAATGAAATTCACAGAGCGCTAGGCTTGTGACCTTAAATCTTCAGAATCATAATCGTTATATTTACAAAGATTAACGATTGAGAATTGATTTCTAAGTGTCAATACTGACATGTAATGTACTAATTATGTAGTCTAGTGGCAACATGTTGAAATTTCATTCACTTTAATATTTAAAAAAAATAAGTGAAATTTCTAGTACTAAGTGATTTTATTTTTAAGTGAGAGAGTTAGCACACAGGGAGATTTCAGATTGCTCATTGTAGTGCACCAGGGAGATTCTGGGTTCCAAAAAATCTAGTCTATGCCTATCAGTATTAATCTTTTCAAGAATCAAAATCTGGGTAAGTGAAAGACATAATTCCTATGGCTACGTTTCATCATTTCTTAAAATCTTATTTTTTCAAACTTTGAAGTTTGGGTTGAGGGTTGAGAGACTTAAGAAAAATTAAGGACTGTGAGGGAATTCACGATTTCACATTGTATAAGCATGTCTACCACCAGTACCACTAGTAGACTGAAGACAGTTGTTGAGAAATGTAGAGAAAATTTGGATTTAAAAATACATTATGGTGGATTGCTTAAAACCCCAAGTTTCATTGATGAATACCATGATATTTATGATCCTGAAATCTATGGTAGGCTTACCTCAAAACGTAGATAAATTCATTTGAGAATAAGGTTACAAACCAAATGCAAGTTAATAGTTTCAGTGCACCGTGGGCAAGTGGATTAGGGTGCATGATGTTACATGAGGTTTTCCCTTGCCCAGAATTTATCATGGTATGTGCCCAAAATTATGATGATAACAAAAGAGCAATTGTTAATAAAGATAACAAAGAAGAACTTGGAAAAGTGTTGGGGTTTACAACCAAATAATTTGGAAACGCACGACCCACATTGACCTACAAAATATTTCTAGTGATTATGAAGCAGTGGATGAAAGGGAAAAAAAATATTTCATAAATAAAATAGTTTAGGATAACATACAAGTTAGAAACAAATTGAAAGGTAATCATAAGCCTCCTTATGATTTTGATATTTTTAGACTATAGGTTCATGATACTATTTGCATGCTAGCAGTTTTCCTTAGACTGGATAGCAACTGGGAAGTGGGTGCAAGCCTCCTTGAAATGGTATATAATATCCATTATGCTTTTCCATCTCAACCTATCAAATATAAATTTATTGAGAACATTGTAGAATCCATGCATGAACAATTTTTAATGATTAAAAGAGGTGAAGGTCCGCACTCAAATTTCACTAAGACATTTAGGTTCACAACCTTCTTGTTCTATTATTTTCTATTCAAATTTAGTAGAATGTTTCACACCAACAAGCTTCAGATTCAACCCTATACAAATGTCGAGGAAAATAAAATGGCTCCAATATATGATTGGGCCACTGAGATAAGGATGCATGATTCTCAAAGGAAATACAATAATTTTTTAGACTACTTTTTGGCTCCATTGCATCAAGCAATTACAAATACTCCAATGCCTAGATTGCCCATGTCATGTAGAAATTGAATTCAACTAGGAAAAGAAATACAATTGGTTGATTGATACTTAATGAAATAATATATTGTGCTATGATTTTATTGATTAGGAGTAGAGCCATACAAATTTCCAATACATGTAACATAAAGGGTTTTTGCATTGGAATATGTAAGATAGATGCAAAGTATTGATGAAGTACAATTTCTCAATCAGAAGAAGACCTTATTTCCTTCTTTACCTTTTTCATGTGGAGGGTTCACATTCAAGAGAAAATCATTTAGTGTGACACATAATCTTTTGAAATATTTTAATTTTGATGTTGTCTGTCACTGGTAGTATGATCCATGTGACACCATTAAATTAATGGTTGTGGCCAATAGGAATATTACAAGTAGAATTCAACATCAAAGTAAACCCTTGCTTGAAAAATTGAGAAACAAGGATTATTGGGATGAGGTCAAAATAGCAATGGAGAAAATTATTGTTGAGAAAGGTATTTCTTTTGAATAATTCTAAGTGGAAATTATGGCATTGCACCAAAATACAATTAGGAGGTGGAATCACCGAAAAAGTAATCCTTCTACTTTTTTTGGCTTGTTTGGGCCCTCCTTGTGAGTTAGGCTTAATGTTGCCTTGATTTAGTGTTGTAATGTGGTTGACATATTCACATTAGGTCTCGAGCCCTTGTCAACTAATGAATTCTAATGGTACCTTGCTAAAGTGTTGTAACACACTTATCAACCTAATAAACCTCTTTTTAATCAAAATTAATATTTAACCTTGCCTTATTTGGAGTGTTGTAAAGTTTCGTAACATACTTTCACACTTTTCTAGGATTTTCATTAATAATTTGGATTTCTTATGGTTTAATTGACCCCATTTTGCATCCACAAGCATCATTTATTAAATTTTTTCAGGATAATACCAACACTAATAAATACCCAATCGCAATTCAGGTGTTTTTGGCTTGTGTGGCCCTGACTTAGGGATCTAGGACTCATTCACCACCTTGGGTGAATGGGTCCCACCTAGATATTTTGGCCCTAAACCGGTTTTCACACATTTCTTAGCACTTTTGATTTTTGGTCCCATACATTACGTTAGATGGGACTCATTCGCCATCTTGGGCGAATGAATCTTGTGTGGCCCAAAATCAAAATTCAATTCAAATTCTAGCAATATTTTATTCTCCTAGATTTGATGTCGGCTTGTAGTATTGGAATTTTTGGAATTCTTGCATAATTGAGTATGAATACAAGGTTCTTTCACTCACTTTCATCCTAACAATCTAAGAATTTTGTGAGAGCATTCCTAATAGAAAATTGAGTTCACAAGCATTCACAAGAGCATTCAAGAGCATTCAAGGGCATATTATCAAGCATTCAAGAGAAAAATTCTAGCTTCAATCATCATGTTAAAGATTTCATATGTCATGTTTGTTATTGTGCTAACAAGTGTGATGTAGGGCTTATGATTCAAGCAAGTGTTCAATTCAAGATCAACATCATTCAAGCAAGATTCAAGAACTACATCCATTGCATCCATTTCAAGCATATTTGTAACAACTTACTGCTAGGGTTTGGTGAGATGTAACATTTTTTATTGTTCATTCATCATTCTCCATTCTTATTTTCTTTTATTTCAAGGATTGATTATCAAAACGTGGTTTGACCAAGGAAAAACAATATCCACTTACCCAACAACATTTTCCCCTCTACTTTGTGTGTGATTTGTAGGTCTAGGTTATATATTTCCTAAGGAGAAATATTGGAGAAAAGTTGCAAATCATTCAAAGTTGTCAAAGTTGTCAACAAGCCTTGGAGAGACTTGGAGATCACCTACAGGTCACAAATTGCAGTTTCATATCCATAAACCTCTCAGGAAGGGCAGAGGAGACATAGAAGAGTGAGATCAACTTTCAAAGTTACAAAAAAGTCCAACTGGATTGATTCACCACTTCTTGTGAATGAGTCCCAGTACCAATCATTTTTTAGGATTTTGCATATTCAGATACCCTTTTATTCGAAACCTGTTTCGACATAGTTTTCTAGAAACTAGATTGATTTGCCTAGCTTGGCGAATGAGTCCTAGTCAGTAGTAAATTCATATTTTCCAATGATTTAGACCTCCATTTAGCCTTCTTCGGGCTTCCAAGTGCACACATTCCATTTTACAACTTTCTATATTATTTCATTCACTTTTCTGGGTCATTTAGTGTCAGTTTACATCCAACTAGGGTTTTGCATTTCATCTAGAATTTCATTATCTTTTCCAAGTCTAAACTTGGTGGTGAACTCCTCATTAGATCATATTCATCTCTTAGGACAAACCTATTGCAAGATCTCTAGGGTTATCCTTGAGTGGAATCATCTTGGAAGTGGGAATTTTCTCTATGTTCTAAACTATAAGTAGCGAAATACCCCATTTTCATTGGTTCCATTTTGGTGAACCTACATTTAGAACATCATAATTCTGATTTGGAGTGCATTATCATCCTAGACTTGGCTTGCATTAACATTGCATTAGGATTTTATTTGGTTAATTTGCATTCTAGGGTTTCAAATATTGCATTAGTGAACACTCATTTAGCTTGCATTTTTACATCCAATTTCATTCAAAATCTGCATTTGCATCTTAGATAAAAAATCAAAAAACATAAAAAGCATAAAATTCAAATGAAAATTTTGAAAATTTTGAAAAAATTCCTCACTGGGACTCATTCGCCATCTTGGGTGAATTAGTCCCTCTGCATATTTTATACTGCATTTTCTAGTATTTACAGTTCAGTTTTTGAGTTTCTATATGTTGTTATTACATTTATGTTTTAGTTTCTAGAATTTTTATTATAAGCATTTCATTGTTCTTAGCTTACATTGCATTTGCATTCACCTTGCATTTAGTAACCCTTGCATGATAATTTTGTGTCTTATTGCTTATACTATAGTGAGACGAAGTTCGAGACTCATGTCATCCCGTAATAGCACAATTGTTGTGGATCTTGGGTTGTCTAGCTCTTTCAGTCCTAGTATTGACATTAATACACTAGGTATGGACAACACCTTTAACAACTCTTTGCCTTGAAGTAGTACACAAGTTGAAACAAGGAATGATAGTGTCCCATAAGAAAACATAATCCAAATTCATGAGGACCTAGCAAAACTACAACATCAAGTGAAAAATGACAACATTTCACATACTGCTATACCTACTATAGACAACATTCATCACATTCTTGAAAGTGAAGAAGGGCTTGACCTTGTGAAAAACATAGTTCAAATCTTTGGAAAACACTCCCCCCAACCACTAGTAATCCTTTACCAAAAAACAATGTCACAAGCCAAGGAGGACCTCAAATTCCTCTTCCCACAAAAGATGCCTCAATACCTACCTATACCAATCCTCAAGTCACAACAACAAAGCAACAAACTAGTAATGTGATTCCTTCCTTGGGTATTCTTTCTAGCATCCCTAATTCCTATGTGGCATTGCACATTATATCTCCTACCACCTTACCGCCTATAAGAATTCCATTCACTTGTCTTTCAAACACATACACTCCTTCAACACTTTCAATTCCATCTCATAACACAAGTAATGATCCTCTCATAAACCAACTTTTCCAAAACATTTCATCCCTTCAAAAGTATATTTTCACCATCAATCAAAATCAAAATGGCCCACCTACATATTATATCAGAAGCAGTCCATTTTCCTTGGAGATATTGAAAACACCGATGCCACAAGGTGTAGAGGTGCCTAGATTTGAGAAATATGGAGGAAAGGAAGATCCTTCTAACCATGTTAATGCCTATACTACATTGTGTAGTGAGTTTGTCCTTGATGATGAAATCTTGGCTAAGATTTTTCCTAGTTTGTTGAAAGATATTGCCTTGGAATGGTTCTCCTCTTTACCAAACAACTCAATTAGTTCATTCAATGAACTTGTTGATGCATTTGTAAACCATTTCCAAGTGCATATGACTCCTAAGATGACCTTGGCTGATTTGATGAGATGTAAGAAAAAAGAAGAAAGGATAACTAAATTTATCTCACGCTATCAATCACTTTATTCCCAAATGAATGTCAAGGTCCCCGACCGTCACCTTCAAAAGATGTTCTTAGAAAATTTACAAAGCAAGATACAAGATAAGCTTACCATGTGATGAAATTCCAATCCTTCATGCACTTGTGTATTGCCCTCAACGACTATCAAAATTTGGTTAGTAATCGAGATACAAAGTCCACTTTTAGTCAATTTGAGAAATCTGGGCCCGCAAACCAAAATAATTCCCAACATTTTAGAAAATAAAATAAAGGGTTCCTTTAATTCAATCCCCCTCTTAAACAACTCATAATGCCAATAAACAAGTAGTTGTTGTTAGAGCCATGACACCCCTTAGCTATGGGGACCCGAAAAGATAATTCACTCCCTTACTTGATACGCTCCATAACATAATGTCCCAAATTTTAGACCAGCAAATGATTACCTTGCCTCCCATCAAAACACTCGATCCTAATAAGCCTTTTGTTGGAAAAATGTGCCTCAATTTAAAGGCTTGATGAATTTATGCCCTTATCGCTTTACCGCGGTGTTCTCATTTGGTCAGCTTGACCCTTTGGTTGTTGAGACTCTGTCTGATCGGCGAGGCTCCGAGGGTAGTCACAACGATGGGTCAACAGGCATGGAGTTGGCGGTTTGTTTGAAGGCGTTGGCTTTATTGGTGGGTTGGTCACCCATCGACGGGAGGAAATGCTCTATCACACCGATGTGCCAATGCCTTGCACCAATGGCTGCTATCAGCTTCATCCGATGGTGTTGGTTGCTTTCTGCGGCATCCGAAGGTAAGTACCATTGTTAACCTTTTTGCCGAGTGGAATCGCCTATGTGCATGACGAATGGTGACTTGTCAAAGTGGTGAGCACAGTGATGAGATGGTGGGTCCCAAGTTGCTTTATGTGAAGGATTTTTCCGGTCGTGGACTCTTGTCTACACCTTGGGAGTTCCCTAGGGAATCTAGAAGATGCCGCTAGAGATTCCCCAAAGGAGCTCCAGTGGCTTCCACATAAGCCACATAGAGTGCACGAGCAGTGGACACGTGGCAGCTTTGAAAGCTCATTCTGGGCGGGCTCATGGGAATCTTGGCAATTCCCTCCTGGATGCCCCAAAACTTCCTTAGCGGTGGACACGTGGCTTGTGGGACCCAATAGAGCTGGAGGTCAGTGTTTTGGCGATAGCGGATTATTGTCAGCTCAGAATATGATGCATCTATTAGCGACGGCGAAGGGTTCTCAGAGCTCGATGAATGTTGACTGTTCACTGCTCGGTCAAGCGGCGGAACGAATGGCAGTGCGACATGTGGAATTTTCTCATCGATTATTTCAGCATCATTGTTGCAAAACAACATTTATTAATGGAAGATGGATTGCTGAAAAGAGAATTATTATGCAGTCTCTTGTGATCAAATTTTGGCGATTAGCAGAGCCCGAATTGTATTTTCTTTTCAACGAATTTATTGTGGGGTGGCTCGATGCAAGATTTGTTGGGGATACAGATTCAGTATATCATCAAGATAGGCATCTAAGACAATAGTGCCTTAGTGATTTCAATTCAAAATCACAACAAAGACACAACCAACTATGCTATAAAGCGGAAACAAGCACAGTTGATCCCCCATTGATCCTTTGAGAGAAGTGAATGCAACAAGAAATAGATTCAACATAAACAGATACCATGAAAGACAAAAAGAAGACACAAAGATATACGTGGGGAAAACCCTTTCAGGTAAAAACTCCACACTCCAAAATTTTGAGCCATTGTATTATTCAACAACAAAAACTAGTTACAATACAATATCAAGCTCAAAGCCAATACAGGAGTTACATCTTGTTCTACTTGAGAAGTAACAAGTACCCGCAAGATTCCTTTCAGCTCCTCAGATGACTGTCACAACCAGCCTCATCACCAGCCCAGTCATTCAGCCTCCAATGATTCCCATGCCCAAATCCGAGAGATAGAGTGTTCACAGTTACATTGCCTAAGCAAACTGCTCAAACACCCTCTCCATCTCTCTACAAATCTCTTCACACCTTCAGCTCTCCAACCTGCAAGTCCAACTGCTGCAATCTCACATCATGCATCATGCATTATGCTTGCAGCCTCATGGTCACGCATCTCGCACTTGCTCTGCAATACACGACTCAACCCTTGACTTGTCAAACTCACGTCTGGCTCTTCTCCTTCACCACACTGAGAAATAACACATCTCTCATCCATATGTAACCGAATCAACAAGAGCAAAGAAGACCATCCTCAAATCATGCATTTGCTCGAATCTGACATATCTCCCTGCAATGAGTCATCCATGCATTCAATGCCATCACCAAAATGGTTGAGCTCGCTACCCTTCATTGAAAAATGCAACTGCCACAATAACTATCATGGTATCCATTCAATCACTATTCAACCAGGTACCATGCATCCAAGACCCATCAACAATCGCAGCTAACAGAGCAACCAAAATGGTCAAACAAACATCAGGTGCAACCAAGACTTCAAGCCATAAATAACACTGTCGGAGCCGGAGTCGGAACAGGACTCCACCAAAAAATACACACTGTCGGAGTCGGAGTCGGAGACGGAGACGAAACTGAAGTCAAAACATGACTCCAATGAAATTATAGGTTTAGGAACCAATTTGGTTCTACGTTCGCCCATGGCAAAGGGGAACACATCGAAAACATAACTGATCGGGTAAAGTCAACCCGGGGTCAAACCAAGACGGGAACACCGGAGTCGGAGCTGAACCTAGGGACGAAACAGGAATAGGAACAGGACTTTACCAAAAGTCCAAGATCAGAAACCAATCAGGTTCCAGTTCCGCCTCCACCAACTGCAAGAAACAACAATCCAAAACCAGGACAAGGCGGAGGAAAACACCCCGAGGAGAATCCAAACATCCAGAGGAACTAGATCTCAAAGCAGGAGTCGGACTCGGAGTCGAAACAAGAACTGAAACAGGAATATGGCAAACAGACACTGCCAACTTCCAAAACTGGTTCCACCTCCGCCAGAACCAAGTGGAGAGAAACAGACTGCCGGAGCCGGAGCCGAAGCCGGATCCAGAGCCAAACCTAGAACATGACAAAAGTAAAAATGCCAGGTTGCAATCCAAATCCCCCTCCACCAGAACAAAACTCGAAGATCCAAGAAAGCGGGGAGCAGAGCTGGAGACGGAAAGGGAACAAAATTTGGAACAAGGTAAACGAAACAATGCCAAGTTCCATCCTAGTTCCGCCTCTGCCAAAACAAAAGACTTTTCCAAGGAAACAAGAGAATTTGCCTAAGTCTTCAAAGGGGGTCACCAGAAAGTTGAGGCAGAAATCCCAACAATCTCCCACTTGCCGAAGACTTTCAGGCATCCTCTAAACAAGCTCGAACAAGGACAAACACATGCTCTCACACTCCAATCAAGACCATTGTAACAACATCAGAAAGATGTCCACCACCTTAGGCAACAACTCCAAACATAGGAACACACCAAGGTGAAACAACAATAGTCTCAGGAATGAAAGCAAATGATCCTCCTATCGGCAAAGGCAAAAAATAGCAAAGCACCACTCCAACCACCTCCAGAACAAGAAAAACTGACCAGCTAGAAAGGCAACCATGAACTGACTGCCCTCATCCAACTGATCAAACCCATGTGACTGAAAACCAACACCCACAGCTCATGCTGAAACATCCAACCACCCATACCTTAAAGGTATGACCTAAAAGTGAACTCATGCCATCAAAAGAAACCCACCCATCTCAGTAGCAAACAAGCACCCTGTGTCAACCAGTCATAGACCAAACACATCCAAGTACTCTCACTGCAAGGGCACTATACAAATAAGTGCAAATAGAGCACCATCACAAATGATCCAGGCATACCAAGTCCACCAAACCTAGCATAAAGAAATGTAACCATGTAGTTCCAAGGAACATCCATACTGATCTGCAACATCTGCAACCACCTACTGCAAGAAAAAATTCTCTCAACTGTCTTCCATAATTCTTCCAAACACCTCCAAAGCTAATTGAAGAAAGAAGCACAGGCACCTTCGTGTCATCACCCAAGTGACAACACATGACCACAAATAGTGACCAACCCGGTACCACAAAGGCAACTCACATCTAAAGTCACAAGAGCAATTAGGAAGAACAAGACCAGATAAGAAAGAAACTACAAATCAATAAGAAACATGTCCTTCTACAAACACTTCTAAATGCCAGCTGTGTCAAGAATGATCTTCTTTACATCCCAAAGGGAAAAGCCTTGACAACATCCAACAAAACATGGATGTAAGCTCCTCAAAGAAGACCAAAACTACCCATAAAACCATCTCTTTTCAGTCCTCAAAAGCACAAGGAGATAAACTATGTTTTCCAACCTTTCATTATGAATCCTCCAGAATCTAAACCAACTCAAGATTCATAACATGAAAGATAAAACATAAAACACTTGAAAAGTATAATGGGTAAATACCTTTCACAATGACACCACTACCAAGCAGATCAAGAAGAAAAGAGAAACATGCTCATCCAAGATATACAAGCCATCATGGCTAACCTAAGAGCATTCTCCTTCAAGATCTCTATTGAATTTACATTCAACCAAAGTGCAAGCTTCTCAGACTTTTAGCTGTAACAACAACATTCACTTAAGAATTCAAGGCTCACCTTTATTCTCCATGCATCCATGAGTATCAACACCTATCATCTCATGCTAACTCCAAACTGCAGCACTGCAATAACCATGAAGTCCTCCAACATATGACCAATGTACTCAAAGTAAAGAGAACCCCTAAACCACTGTCAAAGTTCCATAACCTAGAACAAGAAATTATCATGACACCATGATCTACACATATCCAAGGGAGATACCATGCTTCAAGTGAACTGTCCATGGTCTTCAAGAGAAAAACAACATGCCAAAACTCTAATGCACAAGCAAGAGTATACCATGACATAAAGCAAACAACTCTAAACCAACATCACCTGTCAAGCACCACCAACAACTCAGCCAAAGACTACCAAGGTCCTTCATGGCTCCAAAGTGCTACACATCTTCAAATAGTGAACATGCAGATGCAAATTCTGCAACACCAAAGAAGACACCAGTCATTGCTAAAGCTCCCACTGAAATGTGACACTGAGCTTTCCAAGCACCATGACTGACCACAACATCACTGTCAAAAGCTTACACTATGCCAGTGTACTCAGCTCTCCATGAAATCGTGATCCACATGCTTTAGGTCCCCATCACTGACTATTCAGGTACTCAAATTCCATTCCTCCTCTCATCTCAAAACAGCCACACCAATGCACAAGTGACCACAGACAAGGTCAGCTAATAGATCTGCACAACACGGTTACACCCTCATGGATATAAACAGTCCACTTCCGAGTTGTCTCACAACAAGCATGTAGGTAAGGATAGCCTACAATATTGTACAACCTGTGGATGCAACCAAAAGTAACCTGCAAATCTATCATTACACTGGAAACTGCAAAACTGAGATAATCAAAGAGAACAGCCAAAGCAGACAATCATGACTCAAACACTAGATCAGCAATAGATCTGATTTGCCAGTCGCGTCCACAACCCAAGAACCAAAGTCTAGAAAACCATCAAAGCATACCACAAGAATGTTGAAGGAGAAACATACCAACACTCCCATGCAGAGAAGACAACACTCCTTAAAACCAGTCGAACTACAGCTATCTCATCCAGTCACACCCCAGAAACTAGGATCTAGAAAAAATAACAAACAACAGTTCCACAAAACACAAGTTTTCCTTAACCGTGCAAAATCTGCAAAAAAACCACAGTGTTTCCAAAACACCCACGCACCTCCATATTCACTGCTCATTTGGACAACTCAAGAGTCTGCACACAACCATCACAGTAAACCAAAACAATGAAAGAACAAGAGAATGCACCGTAGACTTTTTAGGAAAATCTACACAAAACCCTCACAACCAAAGACATGAATTCAAACCATGCAAGTGCAAGAAAGAGGCACACATGAACAACAGGTCCGTTTCAGACCAGTTCCAATGCCACATTCATGTACAAGCACAAGGAAGAGCTAGGTTATCCAGAAGTTGCAGACCACCAAGCTCACCTCATAGCCTCCATGCAATCAGAGCACTAGAGAAAATGCCTTCAGTGCTAAGTCAGAAACACCCAGCACAAGCACAACAATCCATAGCTGAACAACGACACAAGCTAGTCCATACCAACAAGGAGCCTCTCACACAGACGCCCAATATGAACACCACACTTTGTTGCAACACAACCATGAACACATCTCATGCCCTTTGCATTAGGAACAATGTTACCAGTCAGGAGCTTCAGATCATCTTGCCACAACATGACCGACTCCATACTTTCCCAGCATCTTTCAAATTGTATGTTGAATCAATGAAACACACACTTCCACTCACCGAAGGACCAATCACCAACCGATTTCTCCATACTTCCTCATGCTTGCCAGGCTAAGAAATCACCATAGGAGAAAACCCAAAACTTCATCAACCAGGAGAAGGCTTTGATACCACTTGTTGGTATCATCAAGCCTCAACCTCCTCCAAACTAGCTCTGATACCACTTTTCGGGGATACATATTTGGTCTATCATCAAGATAGGCATCCAAGATAGTAGTGCCTTAGTGATTTCAATTCAAAATCACAACAAAGACACAACCAACTATGCTATAAAGCAAAAACAAACACAGTTGATCCCCCATTGATCCTCTGAGAGAAGTGAATGCAACAAGAAATAGATTCAACATAAACAGATACCATGAAAGACAAAAAGAAGACACAAAGATATACATGGGGAAAACCCTTTCAGGTAAAAACCCCACTCCAAAATTTTGAGCCATTGTATTATTCAACAACAAAAACTAGTTACAATACAATATCAGGCTCAAAGCCAATATAGGAGTTACATCTTGTTCTACTGGAGAAGTAATAGGTACCCGCAAGATTCCTTTCAGCTCCTCAAATGACTGTCACAGCTAGCCTCATGGCCAGCCCAGTCATTCGGCCTCCAATGATTCCCATGCCCAGATCCAAGAGATAAAGTGTTCACAGTTACATTGCCTAAGCAAACTGCTCAAACACCCTCTCCATCTCTCTACAAATCTCTTCACACCTTTGCTCTCCAACCTGCAAGTCCAACTGCTGCAATCTCACATCATGCATCATGCATTATGCTTGCACCCTCATGGTCGTGCATCTCGCACTTGCTCTACAATACACGACTCAACCCTTGACTCGTCAAACTCACATTTGGCTCTTCTCCTTCACCACACTGAGAAATAACACATCTCTCATCCATATGTAACCGACTCAATAAGAGCAAAGAAGACCATCCTCAAATCACGCATCTGGTTGGATCTGATAGACCTCCCTACAACGAGTCGTCCATGAATTCAATGCCATCACCAAAACGGTTGAGCTCGCTACCCTTCGTTGACAAATGCAATTTCCAAAATAACTATCATGGTATCTGTCCAATCACTATTCAACCAGGTGCCATGCGTCCAAGACCCATCAACAATCGCAGATAATAGAGCAACCAAAATGGTCAAACAGACATCAGGCGCGACCAAGACTTCAAGCCATAAATAACACTGTCGGAGCCAGAGTCAAAATAGGAGTCGGAACAGGACTCCACCGAAAATACACACTGCCAGAGTCGGAGTTGGAGATGGAGATGGAACTGGAGTCGAAACATGACTCCATTGAAATTACAGGTTCAGGAACCAATTCGGTTCTGCGTCCGCCTGCGGCAAAGGGGAACACATTAGAATCAGAACTGACTAGGTAAAGTCAACCCGAGGTCAAACCAAGACGGGAACACCGGAGTCGGAGCTGGACCCGGGGACGGAACAGGAACAGGACTTTACAAAAATTCCAAGATCAAGAACCAATCCGGTTCTGGTTCCGCCTCTTCCAACTGCAAGAAACAATAATCTAGGACTAGGACAAGGCAGAGGAAAACACCCCGAGGAGAATCCAAACATCTAGAGGAACTAGATCGCAAAAGCAAGAGTCAAACCTGGAGTCAAAACAGGAACTGAAATAGGAACATGGCAAACAGACATTGCCAACTTCCAAAACTGGTTCCACCTCTGCTAGAACCAAACGAAGAGAAGCATACTATCAGAGCCGAAGCCGGAGCCGGATTCGGAGCCAAACCCGGAACATGACAAAAGTAACAATGCCAAGTTCCAATCCGGATCCCCCTCCGCCAGAACAAAACTCGAAGATTCAAGAAAGTGGGGAGCGGAGCTAGAGATAGAACGGGAACAAAACTTGGAACAAGGCAAACGGAACAATGCCAAGTTCCATCCCAGTTCCGCCTCCACCAGAACAAAAGACTTTTCCAAGGAAATAAGAGAATTCGCCTAAGTTTTCAAAGGGGGTCACCAAAAAGTTGAGGCAAAAATCCCAACAAGATTACAGGTGGATCCGATCTGAGATCGATTTGGCGTGTCAGTGAAGAACTAAATTTAATGCACCCTAATTGGTGGTTGTAGAGAGACTTGTAATAGTCGGTCTTGACCAGTAGTCATGATATAGATTGGTTGAAGATGAGTTTTTGAATAGACTATATGCCGAAATAGCATTATAACAGTGAGTGCATGAAAACTCAAGTGTTGTTGTGAGCTAACTATCAGAGTGAGAGGATTGTAACTTTGTATGTAATATTTTTCTTACTATAATACAAAGTGTCTTTCTCTTGGTGTGGTGGGTTTTTTACTCGAAAGGGTTTTCCCACGTAAATTTGGTGTTATCTCTGAAATCATTTTATTTTTGTTACTCTTGTTACCCTGCATGTGTTCATCTTAAGTGTTTTAATATTTTAAAACTGGTCTTTGCACATATCCTCTATGGTTTTAGCGTTAGGAAAGTGTTTCCACACCTTTTCTTTTCCTTATAAGTGGTATCAGAGCCTGGCCAGTTTTGTTATCCTTGTTAGTAGGGCTGGTTTTTTATGCTAATATTGTTCCAGTGGGAGTCTTGCAAAGTTAGAACTTAGTTCTGTCTAAGATGGCGAGTACATCAAGAAGAGTTGATATTGAGAAATTCAATGGCGGCAACTTTGAGTTGTGGAAACTCAAATTGGAAGAACTATTAGTGGATAGAGACCTCTGGGTAGCAATGTTTGGAACTATGCCACAAGGTATGAAGCAAGAATATTGGGACCTCGTAGATAGAAAGGTGAGAGGTCTGATAAGACTTTATCTGGCCGATTTTGTACTCTTGAATGTCCATGAGGAGAAGTCCGCAGCTTCGTTATGGAAGAAGCTTGGCGATATTTATCAAGGAAAGTCTCTTGTAAATAAGTTATTCCTAAGGAATAATTTGTACTCCTTGAAGATGGAAGAAGGTACATCTATTACAGACCATCTGAACTCATTTAATATGAGTGTTTGTCAATTGGCATCTGTGGGTGTAAAGATTGAGGAGGAGGATCATTGCATGTTCCTATTATGTTCGTTACTTGACACTTGGGATCATCTGGTGATGGCTATTGGAAGTATGACTGCTACTTTCAAGATGGAAGATGTGGTTGCTTCATTGTTGTCTGAAGAGATGTGGAGGAAGTCTTCTGAGATGGCCAAAGAGGCCCTTGTTGTCTGAGGTAGATCGAAAGAGAAAGGAAAGAAGAAGGACAAGAAGTCCAAATCTAAATTTGTAGGGAGATCGAAGTCTCCTAGTAAAAAGTCCAAGGTGAGATGTTGGAATTGTGGGCAGCCTGGTCATATCTGAAAGGATTGCAAGGAGAAGAAGAAGAAGAGTAACTCTTTAGACTATGACTCTTCTTAGAGTGATGCAAATTCCTTCATTGTAGCCTTGGAAACTCATGTATCAAATGATGTCTGGCTGGTTGAATCAGATGCATCCTTTCACATGACGTCTCATAGAGAATGGTTCACTAAGTATGAGAAGTATGATGGTGGAAAGATGTACCTGGTGAGTGATTCAACATTGGAGATTTTTGGTGAGGTAGATTCAGGATACAATTCCCTGATGGTAGAATCAAATGGATTGGTGGCATATTGCACATACTAGGTCTAGCTCATAACTTACTTTCTATCAGTAAGTTGAAGGATGCTAGTGTAGAAGTTTCTTTCTCGAGTAAAGGATGTAAGATGGCTAGAGGTGTAATGGTGCTGGATAAGGGTGTACGTATTGGCACTCTTTACAAGTTGGATGCACATTTTGTTCAGTGTAACAATTCCTCTGTAAAGTCAAGCAAAGTTGTTCTTGTAGAGGAAGGTGAAGATGCTTCTCTGGTTGCAAATGCAATCGAGATGAAACTCCCAGCAGAGAAGACCATGCTATGACATCATAAACTTGGTCACATAAGTGAGAAAGGTTTAAAAACCTTGAAAAATAAAAATCTTGTTGAAGGGCTTGTAGATTGTAATCTTGAGTTCGATTTTTGTGAACACCGCATTTATGGAAAACAACAACGTGTTTCCTTTTCCTTGAGTTCTCATAAATCTTCTGGTGTACTGGACTATGTTCATTCTGATGTGTTTGGTCTAGTGAATGTTCCTTCATTATCGAAGTCTAGATATTATGTTTCTTTTATTGATGACTATTTGAGAAGGGAATTTATATAATTTCTTAAAAGTAAATCAGAAGTGTTCAGTCATTTTAAAGAGTTTAAAAACTTGGTAGAGAATCAAACTGGAAGGAGAATAAAATTTTTGAGGATGGATAATGGTGGTGAGTTTTGTTCTGCAAATTTTGATAGATACCGTATAGACCATGGGATTAAAAGGCATAAAACTACACCTTATACTCCACAACAAAATGGAGTTGCTGAAAGGTTGAACAAGATGCTGATGGAAAAGGAAAGGAGTATGTTGAGAAGTGCTGGTTTGGAGTAGATGTTATGAGCTGAGGCCATGGCTACAACATGTTACCTAGTAAATCATTCTCCTTGCTCTGCTCTTGTTAATAAGACACCTTTGGAAGCGTGGTCTGGTAAGAAGCCCTCTCTGAGACATGTTTGTGTCTTTGGCTGTGAGGCATATGCATATGTGCCAAATGAGAAAAGATCTAAGATGGAGAAAAAAGTTGTTAAATGTATCTCCATCGGCTATGGTGTTGGTGTGAAGAGATACAAGCTTTGCAATCCTGATAGTGAGGAGGCTTTGTATAGCAGAAGTGCAATATTTCGTGAGATAAAACCTTCTACAACTGATCCACAACTACAAATAGACCAAAGAGAAAAGAAGAATGATGCAGTTGAGATTCCCCAAACCCCAAAAAAGGAAGAACTACATGGTGTACCTGAGACTAGGGAGAGCTCTAGTAGCTCTAAGAGTTTCGAAATTGACGAACCACAACCTCAGCCAGTGAGAAGGTCTAGACGTCAAAAACAACAACCTGATAGGTATGGTTTCTCCATTTTCGATTCAAACTATGCATATGCTTTAATTACTAGCACTGAGGAGCCTAGGAATGTTAAAGAGGCAATTAATATGCCCGATGCAAATTCTTGGCTGGAAGCCATGAATGAAGAAATGGAATCATTGGAAAAGAATGAAACCTAGGATTTGGTACCTTTTCCTAAATGAAGAAAGTATGTTGGTTGTAAATGGGTATTTAAGAACAAGACTAATATTGAGGGCAATGTTGAGAAGTATAAAGCAAGGTTGGTTGCAAAGGGGTATTCCCAGGTAGAGGGAATTGATTATGGAAAAAAATTTCCCCTGTACCTAAGCTGACATCTATCAGATTTCTGCTATCCCTTGCAGGCATGTATGACTTAGAGATTGAGCAGATGGATGTGAAAAAATCATTTCTCCATGGTGAGCTAGAAGAAGAAATTTACATGTCCTAGCCTGAGCACTTTGTTGAAAAAGGTAAAAGAGCCTGGTCAGCAAATTAAATAAATCTTTGTATGGTTTGAAGCAGTCTCCTAGAATGTGGTACCAAAAGTTTGACACATTTTTGTTTCCTATGGGATTTGTGAGATCAAAATTTCATCATTGTGTGTATTATAAAACTAAAAATGATCATGTGCTTATTATTACCCTGTACGTGGATGATATGTTGTTCATAGGAAATAGTAAGTCTACGATTTCTGATCTTAAATCTCAGTTGTTTGCAAAGTTCAAAATGAAATATCTGGGTGCAACAAGGTATATTATGTGGATGGAGATAACCAGGGATAGAAATGACATAAATCTTTGGGTTAGCCAAAGTAAGTACATCAACACTGTTCTGGAGAGATTTGAGATGAGTGATTGCAAGTAGCTTGTTGTTCTATTTACCTCGGGAATGAAACTATCTATTGAAGACTATCCAAAATCTTCTACTGAGATGGAGGACATGACTAGAGTGCCTTATGCAAGTGTTGTAGGCAGTTAAATGTATGCGCTGGTCTATACAAGGCCAAACATTTTCCAAGCAAAGGGAGTACTCGGCCAATTTATGGAAAATCCAGAAAGGATGCATTGGGATGCTGTAAAGAGAGTGTTTAGATATCTGAGAGGTACCTCATAATGTGCTCTGTGTTACCATGGAAATTTGGTTGCATCACAAAGAACTCTCAGCATTCATGGGTCTGTGGACTCTGATTGGGCAGGGGACATTTACAGGAAAAGATCCACCAGTGGATATACTTTCATGTTAAATGGTGGTGCAATCAATTGGATGAGCAAGCGATAGGCTGTAGTCACTTTTTCCACAACGGAGGCATAATACATGGCTCATGCCTGCAAAGAAGTTATTTGGCTCAACCGCTTATGTTTTGATATTGGTTTTAATGCAAGGTATATCACTATTTTCTATGATAGTCAGAGTGCCATTTGTTTAGCGAAAAATCCAACTTTCCATGCCAGGATGAAGCATATCGATGTGCAGTATCACTTCGTGAGAGATATGGTGAAGGATGGAAAGGTTTCTTTAGAAAAGGTGGATAATCTAAAAAATGTCACTAATACATTGAAAAAGCCAGTAAGCATGGACAAGTTCAGATGGTGTGCAAGTTCAATGGGCCTTGGAGCCTATGATCGCAAATGAATTCGAAGTTTGGAGGAAGTCAATAAGTCTTCGTCAAGTGGGAACTTGTTGGAAAAATGTGCCTCAATTTACTAGCTTGGACATCTGTTAAAGACTTGACGAATTTATGCCCTTATAGCTTTACCACAATGTTCTCATTTGGTTGGCTTAACCCTTTGGTTGTTGAGACTTTGTCTGATCGGCGAGGCTCCGAGGGTAGTCACAGTAATGGGTCGACGGGCGTGGAGTTGGCGGTTTGTTTGAAGGCTTCAACTTTATCGATGGATCGATCGCCCATCGGCGAGAGGAAATGATTTTTCATGCCGATGTGCCAATCCCTTGCATCAACGGCTACTATTAGCTTCATCCAATGATGTTGGATGCTTTCTGCAACATCTAAAGGAAAGTATCATTGTTAACCTTTTCGCCGAGCAGAATCACCTATGCGCATTGCGTGTGGCAACTTGTCAAAGTGATGAGCGCAGCAATGAGATGGTGGGCCCCGAGTTTCTTTATGTGAAGGCTTTATCCGGCCATGGACACTTGTCTATACCTTGGGAGTTCCCTGGGGAATCTAGCAGATGCTGCTAGAGATTCCCTGAAGGAGCTCTAGCGGCTTCCACATAAGCCAAGCGGAGTGCGCGAGCGATGGACATGTGGCAGCTTTAGAAGCTCGTTCTGGGCAGGATCATGGGAATCTTGATGATTCCCTCCTGGATGCCCTGAAACCTCCTGAGTGGTAGACACGTGGCTTGTGGGACCCGATAGAGCTAGCAGTCAGTGTTTTAGTGATAGCAAATTATTGTTGGCTCGGAATGTGATGCATCTATTAGTGATGGCGAAGGATTCTCAGAGCCCAATGACTGTTGACCATTCACTGCTCGGTTAAGTGGCAGAACAAATGGTAGTGTGACATGTGGAGTTTTCTCATCGATTTTTTCTGCATCATTTTTGTAAAACAACATTTATTGCCGGAGGCTCGATTGTTGAAAAGCAAATTATTATGCAGTCTCTTGTGATCGGATTTTGGTGATTGGCAGAGCCCGAATTGTATTTTCTCTGCAACGAATTTATTGCAGGGGTGGCTCAATGTAGGATTGCAAGTAGATTCGATCCAAGATCGATTTGGCATGTCAGTGAAGAACTGAATTTAATGCACCCTAATTGATGGTTGTAGAGAGACTTGTAATAGTTGGTCTTGACGAGTAGTTATGATATAGATTTGTTGAAGATGAGTTTTTGAATTGACTGTATACCGAAATAGCATTGTAACAGTGAGTGCATGAAAACTCAAGTGCTGTTGTGAGCTAACTATCAGAGTGAGAGGAATATAACATTGTATGTAATCTTTTGCTTACTGTAATACAAAGTGCCTTTCTCTTGGTCTGGTGGGTTTTTTACTCGAAGGGATTTTCCCATGTAAATCGCGTGTTATCTCTAAAATCATTTAATTTTTGTTACTCTTGTTACCCTGCATGTGTTCATATTAATTTTTTTAATGTTTTAAAACTCATCTTTGCATGTCTCCTATGTTGTTTTAGTGTTAGGAAAGCATTTTCGCACCTTTTCTTTTCCTTACACCTTTACCCCCGAGCTTTAGATCAAATGCTTATTGCCACTATCAACGACAAAATGGATATGACACATAACAGTGCAAGAATCTTAAACATACTGTGCAAGACCTCATTGATTCTGGTTGTCTCTCTACTGGAGGTGTTAGTGATCAAAGAAATAAGTCTATTGCCCCTCCTAACCAAAATTTGCAAATCTTCACCAACCCCATGCTAAAACATAATATTTCATTTGTTAAAGCTAGTGAAACTACAAACAATGATGTGATGAATGTGGATACAAATGATGATAACAATGATTCTATTGAACATGATGCTATAAATAGTGATCCTATGGACGAAATGGTGGGAGTGATAGATGTCATTCCTCATAAGGGCTGAACTAAGAATCCTCTTGACATTGCTTTCTCCTCTAAGGATATAATTAAACATGCACTCGGTGGTCCTCTTTACATAGTCGGTTGTATCTATGATAAGCCCACTAATGGGATACTAATAGATCCCACCTGTGGAGAGAAAGTGATCACCAAGGAATTCTTACTTTTGCATGAGCTTTATCAAGATATATATGATAAACTAAAAGAATGGATCAAGGCACACAATGGTTTTGGTTTCCCTGCGATGGGATCAATCACCTTACCATTGCAAATATGATTGAAAGCATTAGATGTCTCATTCTCCATCATCCTGCAGTCAGACCAATTTTGTGTGAAGCTAGGCTACCCATGGCTTCGCTCCATGAAATTTGTCCCTTCGATTGTGCATAAATGCTTAAAGTTTCTCTTTGATAATGAAATATTCACCATCCATGATAATGGGTTTAAACCTTTATCCTCCAAAGGAAACTTTTCTTTAGATGCCTTTTGGCTTGAGCCTATGGAACCTTTAAAATTGAGAGAAAACTTATTCTTGTCTTATCAAAAGTTCAAGGCAAAGAAGATAGCAGAACTGTCCCTTTGAAACATGTCACCACCCACGAGCCTACCATCCTTGATGAAACTATGCTTGAACCTAAATAAGTCCCAAATAACCAAGACCAACCTAAGACAAAAACTTCACCTACCTCCTACAAGTGACCAAGAGACAATGAAAAAAACCCCATCACACCTCCAAGAGTAAAACAAGTATACAAAGTAAATGAGAAAGTGGTCGAACAACCTTTCATGGTTCCTTTTGTTCCTCCCCTTGGGGAAGAAAAGAAACCTATGGTTGATCAACCCGCTCCTACACAAATGTAACTTGAAAAAAAACTAAAAGAAACAGAGGTGCTAGGGAGCGTAGGCATAGATGTCGTGCCCTTTCTCGCAAGTTACATGAAGAATTAAACAAAGAAAATCAAGATCCAAACTTGACTGAAGCAATGCATGATGAAGTTACCCCCGCCCTAAAACAAAATCCAATAAAACAACCACAACAAGAGTTGAACTCTTCCATGGACATTATCCTTCGACCTCTTGTTGTGATTAACCTAGATGACGATGACGAAGTTGCTAAAATTGAGGAAGAGGTGCATAAGGAATTGAGAACACTATTCTCCTCTTCCATGAGCTTAAATGACAAATCTCCTACAAAGAGTGTTGAACTTGGTACTACTCCTAGTTCAAAAATTTCTCTTGTCCCTTTGGCTAGTTTTCCGCCCTTGATATATAATGAACATGATTTGGATGTAGAAAAACTTCTCATAGGTTGACTCGCATGTGCCTTACTAATCTTTTGCATTATTTATTTTATGCGATTGCAAGTGTGGTATGTTATCCCACGTGACATTATGTTTGAAATTTTCTCTCTCTCTCTCTCTCTTTGTGGCATTCCTCTATTTGTATCTTCATTCTTCTCCATGTCGTAAGTCTTTTTCCTTTTTCATTTTGTCTTGTCTTTTCCTTTTGGGGATGACACAAGGCATCAAGACATTCATGTATCTTCCATGTTGACCCAAAAGCTTTTCCTTTTCATTTTCCTTTTTCATTTTGTCTTATGTTTTCCTTTGGGGGATGATGCAAGGCATCGAGACATTCATGTCTCTTCCATGTTGACCCGAAATAATTTTTCTTTCCTTTCTCTCTCTTTGTGTCATTCTTCCAATTCTATGTGTAGTTTGGGAATGATGAAAATTTCGGGCTCTCAAAAAACATTGTAGCAAGAAAATATTGACCCCAAATCCATAGATCCCTTATATGTTCGATGTTTTCATTTTGGGGGCAACCCCTCCCTTTTTATTGTCTTTCACATGATGTAGCATTACTTGGAAACATATGACTTTTCATAGGGCTTTCCAAGTTGGATCTCATGTCCTCTTTGTTTGCATTTATCATTTTATACTTTAAAGTAATTTCTCAAAGCATGGTGTTTAGCAATTTCTTTAAAGTGGGGGCATATATTGGCATTATTCTTTTTCATTTTTCTCTTTCATGGTTCATGGTGCATTTTTCTTATTTCATATGATGCGTTTGTCACTTTTTGGATGACATTGGGTGTGATGTCCTTCAAGAGCGTGATCTCTCTTAGCATATTGCATTCCTCTTAGTGGCTTGATGCGACACATTGCATCCCCTAAGTTGCAATATTTTTATTATTTTATTGGTCCTATCTTGGAGACATTAGGCACAATGTTCCCTAAGTAAAGACATCACATTCAAACTAAGCAAGACTCCTTTGAACATTTCCTATTTTTCATTTTTCATTTTTTGTTATATGTCCACCTTGCATAACATAGCTTGCATGCCTATAGAGCCATATTTTTTGTTCATGAGCTCCAAGCTTATGAAGTTTTGCTTGTCTCATGAAGCTTGAAAACCATTTTTACATGGCACCTTATTAAAGTTATCAGGGGGTATAACTTTGGTATGGTTTGAGTGGGAAGCCCGACTAAGACATGAATTTTCCCATAGCCACTTGCATGTGTGTGTGAGTACATACTAGACATGAGTATATGTTTCTCACCTTTTTTGACTTCTCACCCAATGGATGGCTAGGAGTTTCATTGCCACAGAGTGAGTATGCATTTCAGACAAACAACCTAGATCTTATCCACATCGTGATGGAAAAATGATCAAAGCTTGATCCGACTCTCTTTTATTTTTACCTTTTCTCTCTTTCATCTTTGACGGTGCATGCTTGTGCTTTTTTGTTGCTCTTTACATTTTTCTCATGTGTGTTATTTTGTGCCTATGTTGATTTGTCTTGGGATCTTGATACTAGGGGCTTGATCACCCCTCTTGATCGTTGTCATCTCATCTTACTGGCATTGGTACACTTGGACCTCTCTTGATGCACGTTGGTCTACTTTAGTGTGAGTTTGAAGCAAGTTCATCCTCTCACTAAAATGGGGGCTAAATGGAGTCACTGAAAAAGTAATCCTTCTAATTTTTTGGGCTTGTTTGGGCCCTCCTTGTGAGTTAGGCTTAATGTTGCCTTGATTTAGTGTTGTAATGTGGTTGCCACATTCACATTAGGTCTTGGTCCCTTGTGAAATAATGGATTATAATGGTACCTTGCTAAAGTGTTAAGAAGTGTTGTAACACACTTATTAACCTTATAAACCTCTTTTTAATCAAAATTAATCTTTAACTTTTCCTTATTTGGAGTGTTGTGAAGTGTTGTAACAAACTTTCACACTTTTCTAGGCTTGTCATTAATAATTGGGCTATCTTATGCTTTAATTAGCCCCATTCTTCATCCACAAGCCTCATTTATTGCATATTTTTTAGAATAATCTCGACACCAATGAATACCCAAACATAATAAAGGTTTGGCTTGTGTGGCCTAGGTTTAGGGATTTGGGACTTATTCACCACCTTGGGTGAATGGGTCCCACTTGGATCTTTTGACCTCGAATTGGTTTTCACACATTTCTAAGCACTTTTGATTTTTGGTCCCATACATTATGCTAGATGGGACTCATTCACCATCTTGGGTGAATGAGTCTCGTGTGGCCCAAAATCAAAATTCAATTCAAATTTTGGTAGGATTTTATTCTCCTAGATCTGATGTCAGCTTGTAGTGTTGTAATTTCAAGAATTCTTGCATAATTGAATATAAATACAAGGTTCTTTCACTCACTTTCATCCTAGCAATCTAAGACTTTTGTGAGAGCATTCCTAATAGAAAATTGAGTTCACAAGCATTCACAAGAGCATGCAAGGGTAGATTATCAAGCATTCAAGAGCAACATTCAACCATTAATCATCATGTCAAATATTTCATATGTCATGTTTGTTATTGTGCTAACAAGTGTGATGTAGGGCTTATGATTCAAGCAAGTTTTCAATTCAAGATCAACATCATTCAAGAGAGAGAAAAGAACCAAATCCATTATGGCCCTTTTAAGCATATTTGTAGCACCTTACTACTAGGGTTTGGTGAGTTGTAACATTCTTTATTGTTAATTCATCATTCTCCATTCTTATTTTCTTTCATTTCAAGGATTGATTTCCAAAATGGGGTTTGACCAAGGCAAACCCCTATCCACTAACCTAACAACATTTTCCCTCTCCTTTGTGTGTGATTTGTAGGTCTAGGTTGCATATTTCCTAAGGAGCGAGATTGGAGAAAATTTTCAAATCATTCAAAGTTGTCAACAAGCCTTGGAGAGACTTGGAGATCACCTACAGGTCACAAATTGTAGTTTCAGATCCAAAAACCTATCAATAAGGGTAGAGTAGACAAAGAAGAGCTATATTAGCTTTCAAATTTCCATAAAATCCCAACTAGACCGATTCGCCACTTCTGGCGAATGAGTCCTAGTACCAATCATTTTTTAAGATTTTGCATATTCAAATACCCTTTTTGTTTAAACCTGTTCCTACAAAGTTTTCCATAAACTGGACTGATTTTCCCAGCTTGGTGAATGGGTCCCAGTCATTAGTAAAGGCATATTTTCTAGTGATTCAAACCTCCATTCAGCCTTCTTTGGATTTCAAAGTGCACACATTTTATTTTAAAACTTTCTGTATTGTTTCATTCACTTTTCTAGGTCATTTAGTGTTAGTTTGCATCCAATTAGGGTTTTTCATTTCATCTAGCATTTAATTATCTTTTCCATGTCTAAACTTGGTGGTGAACCCCTCATTAGATCATATTCAGCTTGACAACCCTATTGCAAGATCTCTTTTTCTTTTGCATTGATATCTCTAGGGTTATCCTTGACTGGAATCATCTTGGAAGTGGGAGTTTGCTCTATTTTCTAAACCATAAGTAGTGAAAGCCCCAGTTTCCAACGGTTCTAGGGGGTACAACAATTTTTATGAAAAATTGATAAACCATCTAGTAGAGTAAACATGCCAAGTTCTCTAGATAAGGAATTTACAAATAAAAATTGGACACGATCAAAAAATAGTTTTTGGTCTATGAGAAAGGAGCTAGGTGAAACAAGAACTCTTGCAAAATTTGGAGACAACGAAGAAGATCACGAGTTTAGAAAATTGTGGAATATAGAGCATCCCAATGAACATGAAGATTGAGAAACTGATGATGAATCTAATGATGATACAAAAAATGGGTTATGAAGGTGATCCTTTGGGGTCCCAAGGACAAGGCCCTTGGACAGTAACAAAAGTAGAGCATAGAAAACTAGTTGATAAATTTGGCCTTGGAGCTGATAAAGTAGACCAAGGGCATACAAGTACAGCTGAAACAATTCATTTTGTTAGAACTTCAAATCCTAATCCTCATGGTTAGATTCAATCACAACTAGGACATGCCCATTGTGAAGAGCCTAGTGCAATTGGCATTGCCACTAGTGGTGATGGTATGGGTAGTATTATTAGTAGTGATCAACATGTGATACAAAAAAATACACACAAGAGGACAACAATACAAGATACCACACAAACACCAAGTAATCAAGGCATACAAAAGAGGCAAAGGATTTTGACAGGTCCAAGTCACACTACCATTTCCACCACAAAGGAGTTATTTCTAGGCACTCCCCCACTCATAGTTAGTGTGGCTACAATAGCATTAGCAAATACAAGTACTCCTAGTGATTTTTCATTCAAGCATTCCATTATTCTTGCATCCCCATATTTTGATTACATTGAAGAGTTTAAAAAGAAATCAAAATAATGTAAAAAAGAAAAGAAGAAACTATTGGAGAGTGTTTCTGTTGTAAATTCAAAGCCTGCAAGAACCATGGTGTTACCCACATTTGAAACAAATAAATAAATCATGGAGTACATGTTTTTTGTTTCCACAGTTCAAAATAAGCCAACAAATCAAATGGGTCGATTTGAATTTCCGATGAGCAGTTTCCAATTGGATTTTTTTGGATTAAAAAATAATGACAAACTTAATGTATCAAAGAAGAAAATTGAATCAATGTACACATCATTGCTAAAGCAAGAGAGAGAAAAAAAAGTTTGCAAACTCAAATAGAAAAAATTACAGGAAGACCTAGCAAATGAGAAAGCAAAGAGGACAACAACATATAACAAGAGAAATTAATTAGAAAAAAGAATAAACAAATATTCCTCTACATCAACAAGAAAAGAGGATAAAAAAATGAGAGAGAAGTGAATAAACTGAAGCAAAAGGTTAGATGAGAGAAAAAAGAAATATGATGAGGAAAAATCCACTTCAAAAAAATTAAGACAAATCATTGGGAAAGGAAATGAACAGTGGGAATAAAAGTTGGAGAAAGAGAGAAAAATAAATGAAAGATTGGTCACAGAGCTAATGGAAGCAAAAAATGAAATAAACTCTTTTCAAAATAAGTTAACTACATTTTGTAGAGAAACAATGATGCATATGAATTAATAATCATCTTGTTGTCTCAATGATGTTGTCATCTATCATTCAAATATGTTTGAGAATGTGTGAAATAGTGGAATTTGTACGTCTGGTTGCAAAAAAGATGAAGAAGTTGAATGAAAAGTTAAGGAACTTCATAGAGCTTGGTTTTCCAGAGGATTTTGACACAAATGAGTGATTCATTAGAAAGGATGATTTCATAAAGAAGATGGAGGGTGCAAGGAATATTGATTTGGACCAGTTTCCTCAAACCCCAGATATGGAAAACTATTTGGATTCCATCAAACCACTGATAACCTTGAATACAATTTTGAATGAAGCATTCAAGTCAAGTTCCAATATCAATAATGAATTGTTAAAAAAAAATCAATTCAAAAAACATCAATTAGAACAAATGGCAATTCCACCACCTAAACATTTGAAGTTGCTAGAAAAGGTGATATACTGATTTGATATTGATAATATGAGTTTCCAAGTTCCAACTCAGCTCTATGTAGATTTGTCTTTGAGCAAGATTTTGATTTGCCTCTATGTATTCCTTCATTTGAAAATCAATAAAAAACCTCAAATTTAGTAATGTGTTAATGTTAAATTATTTGTATTATTTATTTTATCATTTGAAGAAAAAGTCTGGATTCAACTACTAGATACATGTTAAGCGATTGTTGATGTTCATTGTTGTATATGCTACTATTTTTAATATGTTATTAAGCATTGGGTTGAGTGATTAATCATTGAGTACATATTTAACACAATTAAAATATGAAATTATCAATAATATCCAACCCACATTATGATGTAAAATCCTCTACACATTGAAACCAAATGAAAACACCTTTTCGCAAGTAAAACCCTTGGAAACCCATCAATGAGTACCCCTTTTCACAACAAATAGCCATTTAATTCTTCACAATCCCTAGGCAGGATGGCATAATGACATATATTTCTAGTAGATATACATACATGATAGTTAGTTGCTTGTGCCAATCATATGCATTTTGGTAGGGATAATGGCCACTCTGTTTCAACCTCCAAACGTCTCCAACTCCCTTTCAAGCTCCCTAACAACCTTCAAAATGTGTCGAAAATGGTGATGTTATGGGTTTATTGTGGCATTCAAAACATATATTTTAATTGCAGAACCCACATTATGTTTTCCAACTTGGTTATATATTATGCATTGTTTCTAATTTCTCTAAATGTTATTCTAGAACTATTTCAATTGCAAAAAATAAATGGAGGTTGGATTTCCATGGCGGATTGTAAGTTATTTCATTCTCTTTCCTCAAAAAGTTTTGTTGCACACATTAAAATTGCGAAATTAAAAAAAACCCTCAACAAAAAAGCACATAAACAACTGAGTCTGCATATCAAATGCAAACCCCTTTTTGAAAGGAAAATTCTTGGAAACCCATCAATGAATACCCCTTTTCACAATGAATACCCATTCAATTATTCACAGTAACTATGATAGAATAGAAAAATGACAGATTTTTGGCAGACCTACATAACTGCTAACTAGCTACCCACACTTGTCACGTGTTTTCATAGGGCGAATGGCCCCTCTACTTCAGCCTTTGGATGCCTACAACTCCCTTATGAGCTCCCCACCAACCTCCAAAATACGAATGTCGAATATAAAAATGTTTTGAGCTTTTTTGGCTAACCATATAGACAAATTTAAAACATGTCAACATGCGACGTTTTTTCAATGACGAAACACATGACTACACTTGTTCGCTAGTGTCCATCTGTCAGTCTTATCTTGTAATGATGCCATCGTATGGGGTATGGGGTATGGGGTATGGGGTATTATGTTATCATGTCCAATACACACATTTTTTTCATGAGATTATCTTTTTCCAATTTATATTTATAATTTTAACACCAACTTTTTAATTATTATATTATTAAAAATAAAAGTAGCATATATATTATTTAGTAATAATATATATAAAATGTTGAGAGATATATTTCTTGAGGTGTTTATTGCATTTTTATGTGAGTAATTGATTAAAAAATAGATGCCTCAAGAAGGATGTTTCTTGACATTTTTATATATATTATTAAAAAATAATATATATATGCTAGTACCATTCATGACACATGGAAGACAAATTATTAGGGTTAGGGTTAGAAGTATGATTGAGGTTAACATTTTGAATAGGATTAGGGTTATGGCTAGGGTTAGGAATAGAGTTAAGGTTAGAGATACAATTAGGGTTAAGGTTGGGATTAGTTTTATTATTGGGATTAGAGTTAGGGTTAGGCTTACAGATAGAATTGGTATTGTGGTTTGGATTAGGATTAGGGTTACATTTAGGATTACTAGTAGAATTAGAAATTGGGTTGGGGTCTTTAGCACATTAGCGTTAGGGGTAGGATTAGAGAAAGAATTAGGATCAAGGGTAGGGTTAAGGTGAGGGTTAAGGTTAGAGGTAAAATTAGGGTTAAGGTTGGGATTAATTTTATTATTGGGATTAGGGTTAGGATTAGGTTTACATATAGAATTGGTATTAGGGCTTGGGTTAGGATTAGATCTAAATTTATTATTATTAGTAGAATTAGAATTAGACTTGGGTTAGATATAAAATTAGGATTAGAGTTGGGGGTTGGTGATAGGATTAGGGTTATAATTAAGATTAGAGTTGGGGTTAGCATAATGATTAGTGTTATGGATATGATTAGAGATAGAATTATGATCAAGGTAAAGGTTAGAGTTACAGATAGAATTAGGGTTATGGTTATGATTAGGAGTAGTATTAGGATCAGGGTAGGGTTAAGATTAAGGTTAGTGTTAGGATTAGTATTAGGATTAGGGTAGGGTTAAGGTTAAGGTTAGGGTTAGAGATAGAATTATGGTTAAGGTTGTGGTTAATGCTAGTATTGGGTTTAGGATTAGGGTCAAAGATTAGGGTTAGTTTTAACGTTATTATTAGGATTAGCATTAGGGTTAGGTTCAGGGTTACATTAGAGGGTTAGGTTTAGAAATAGGGCGAGGGTTAGGATTAGGGTTAGATTTAGTGTTATAGATTGGGGCTAGGGTTAAAATTTGAGGTGGGGTTAGGGTAAAATTATAATTAGCGTTAATTTTAGAATTAGGGTTAAGGTTTGTGTTAGGGTTAGGGTTATGGTTAAGGTTAGAGATAAAAATAGAGTAAGGGTTAGGATTAGGGTTATATTAGAGTTTGGGTTGGGGATAAGGTTAGGATTTGAATTAGAGTTAGAGTTAGGGATAATATTAGGGTTAGGTTTATAGTTAGGGTTAGAGAGATTTACAGTTAGGGTTAGGGTTAGAAATAGTGTTAGTGTTAGGGTTAGGATTAGGGTTAGAGTTACTATTAGAATTAGGGTTAGTGATATGATTATAGTTAAGATTAGGGTTAGGATTAATACTATAGTTTTGGTATGGATAAGGTTTATAAATAGGGCTAGTTTTAGGATTAAGGATAGAATTAGAGTTTGGGTTGGGGATAAGGTTAGGGTTAGGGATAATATTAGGGTTAGGGTTAGGGATTGATATAGGAGAATTCAACGGTGTAATTCAATCTTGCATCACCCAGCAATTTTTTTTTCCTTAATTTATTTAGTTGTTTGGATTCATGATGGCACTTAAGCGGTGTAAGACAGTCAAAAGTCAGAAAAGGAAAAAAATGGTCACTTACTATTATTATTGGCCACAGTTACAACAAGATGTGAAGTTTGTATAAAGTTGTAGAGTATGTAAGATAGAAAAAGGAACAAGTTAGATTAATACTAGATTGTATCAGCCATTTCCTGTACTTGAGAGGCCATGGGAGGACATTAGCATGGATTTTATTCTTTGCTTTTCAAGGACATAGAGAGGGCATGACTCCATATTTGTGGTTGTTGATAGATTTTCAAATATGAAACATTTCATTCCATGTCATAAAACCAATGATTTTTTTCATATTGTAGAGTTGTTTTTCAGAGAGGTGGTGAGACTACATGGTCTACCGAAGAGTATAGTTTTAGGAAAAAAGATACCAAATGTGTTGGTTATTTCTGGAGGACATTATGGAAGAAGTTGAAGATAGGTTTGAAGTTTAGTTATGCACATCATCCATAGACTAATGGAAAAATAGAGGTGGTGAACAATATCTTGGGTAACCTGCTAAGATGCTTAGTAGGAGTTAATCCCAAGGTATAGGATTTGATTATACCACAGGAAAAAAATTCCTACATCAATTCTATCAATAGGGGCACCGGTAAATCACCATTCCAAACTATGTATGGGAGTAGTCCAAGACCTGCTTCTGAACTGAGAAAGATGGATAAGGGGGAGAAGAGTAGTGCTAAGGTTGAAGATTTTGTTGAGCACCTAAATAATTTGCATGAAGAGTTGAAGAAACATATCGATAAGATGAACTAACAATATAAGGCTAAGGCAGATCAAAAAAGGAGGTATAAGGAGTTCCAGGTAGGAGATGAAGTCATGGTTCATTTGCAAAAGGAAAGGTTTCTAGTTGGTACATACATCAAGTTAAATATGAAATTTTTCGGACCATGCAAGATCTTGAAGAAGCGTGATTCAAAAAATGCATATGAGGTAGAGTTGTCTGGTGAAATTATTATTCACCTGTGTTTAAAATTTCAGATTTAGCAGAATATCATGAAGTAGGATTTGATGAAGAAATAATAGAAGCAAAATGGAATATCCCAACCACTACTTCAGAAAAGGAGATAGAAGAAATTTTGGATAGTCGTATGGGTAGAAGCACAAGAAATAGGAAATATGTAGAGTACTTGGTGAAGTGGAGAGGGAGGGTTGTTGAAGATTCATCATGGTTGTCTGAGGTTGAGGTTAACCATCTTGGTTTTCCTCTAACTCCTGACAAGTGACAAGGTCACTTTTCAAATTACCCTAGGTGTCTAATGCAGGAGCATCCAACGATGTAGGGAAATCTTGCATCACCCAAAAAAAAAAATTCCTTAATTTCTTCAGTTGTTTTGAGTTCCATGATGGCACTTAAGGGGTGTAAGATAGTCAGAATTCAGAAAAGGTGAAAACAATCACCTACTATTTATAGTAAGTTAGCCTAAATGAGATCGTATGGACCTAAAAATTTTCCCCAAGGAGTAGAACCAAAAAACATTTTCGGTTGTGAAAGAATTTTCTTAATACCCTTTACGGTTTGGGAGATATTAAAGTTTTCATCCCGAGAAATTTCTACAATGCAACTTCAAATTCAAATAGAAACCTTTAGAGGCCCTGAAACAACTCAAAAAGTGGAGGAACCAGTCTTTGATGGGTTCGACATTATAGCTCTCTTCGAGATATTTCCAATGATATGTTATAATAGAAAATCAAACACCTAGATCAAAATTTATGGCCCCGTGAAGTTGCCCCTCTTAAAAGTGAATTTCATTAAAATATCTTCCTAGGCAAGAAATCAAATAGCGAGACTTTTGGCACCAAAAGAAAAAGGAAAGTTACACTTTCTAGAACATTCTAGGGCAATTATTGGGGTAAAATAAAAGGGTTAAGTGGGGGGTTGTGGAAAGTGGCTCCATTAGTGCAGATCATGGCTCTGAACAATATATTTTGCTTTTAGAGTTGATTTTATTGTAATGAATCAAGCCCATGAGGTTGTAGCATGTAAGTTTTGAATCTATAATTTCATTTTCTGAAAATAATTGAAAGTGAGTTATTTTTTGTCTCGCAACTTCTGTGTTGGTATTTATTACTACATGATTTGTGTGGGTTTTGGGTGGTGTCTCCCTCATTAAGGATGATATGAGGGTCAGGGTTAGGGATAATATTAGGGTTAGGGTTAGAGATAGATTTATAGTTAGGGTTGGGGTTAGAAATAACATTAGTGTCGGGGTTAGGATTAGGGTTATCTAGTTAAAGTTAGGGTTAGATTTAGAGTTAGAATTGGTGTTGGTTTTATGATTACAAATAGGGTTAGGATTAGGGTTAAAATTATAATTAGTGTTAATTTAAGAATTAGGGTTAAGGTTATGGTTTAGATTTAGGGTTAAGATTAGAGATAAAATTAGGGTTAGGGGTAGGTTTAGGGCTTAAGGTTAGGGTTAGGATTAAATTTAGGGTTAGGGTTATAGATAGAATTATAGTTAGTATTAGGGTTATGATTAGGGTTAAGATTAGGATAAGTGTTATGGTTATGGATAGGGCTAAGGTTAAGGTTAAGGTTAAGGTTATGATTAGGGTTAGAGGATTATAACTCTAACCCCAATTGAACCTTAGCCCCAATTGTAACACCAATGTAATCCTTAACTATAAGTAACCCTAATGCTAACCCTTACTATAACCTTAATTCTAATTTCATTATGACCTTGATAGTAATCCTAACTCTAATTTTAGACATAAATCCTCCCCTAACACTAACTATAGTTATAACTATAATTTTAGCTCCACTTATAACTACAATTTTAACCTCAATTCTAACCCTAACAATAATTTTAATGCATTTAGAATTATAATAATCTTAACCTTAAGTCTACTTGAACCCTAACTACAAATGAATGTTAATTCAAACTTAACTCTAATTAAACCCTGACCCTAACTATAACCATATGAGAAATCCTTACCTAACACTAATTAAACCCTAGACTGGCCCTAACTCTAACCATAATTGAACCCTAATCCTAATCCTAAGTCTACTAATGTGGTATCACATGATTTGTTATTTTTAAATCTAAATAATATATTTCATTCAATTGTGAGTACTAAGATCAACACTAACAACTTTAATTCATAACTATTAGTGTTGTATTATTATAAATATTGGGCATTAAATCAACAAATGCTATCATAACTATTGGAAGGTGTTCAAGTGTTGGATTATTTCCCCTATTAGGTTATTTTTTGAAATGCTTGATTGATTGTGATATTAGTTATTGAAAATAAAAAAAATAGAAGAGGATTGGTATGTTGCATAAAGTCTTAATGATTTAGTTATCTATAGGCCTAATGCCTCTTTATATGTCCTTTAATTGTTTTTATTATTTTCTAGTTATCTTTTGATTAAAGACTTTTGTTAACTTTTTCTTTGCCTCTATTGAACCTATGTTGGATAAAAGGTCTCATCTATTCTCTATGTTATTGTTTTATCTACCAACTTTATTTAATATTATAATTATACTTATAAAATTTTATATCAGAAACTTTAAAGTATATATTGATTGTAGTCTAATTATGTATTCATTACTTATTTGATAATATATCAATTCAAAATTTATAATAAATATTATTATATTATTAAAATAATCTTTGATTAATAAAATATTTCAACTATATAATATTAATAAATTTGATCTTTAAGAAATAAATTGATAAAACAAGTTAAAATAAAACTTTAAAAATTAAAAAATATTTACAATGATATAATACAATCATATATTTGATTAATTATATTTATTATATCCAAAAAATGTATAGTCAATTTCAATTTCATGTGTAAAATAGATCTATTAAATTTTAAAAAATATTCCTCCAAGATATATTTAATGAAAAAATTAGAAAAAATGTACAAAATAAATATTCAACTATCATTTATCTTCTAAGAGTTTAAAAAATATATTTTGATAGACATTAAAAGAAAAAGAAGAATAAAAAATTCGTTTAAGGAAAGAAAATAAAATAATTCTTTATAGGTGGCTTTTTGTCTTTGCATAACTCTAGCTTCTTCTTTTTTTGAATGAAGAGGGTAAAAATTTATTGATATCATAATGTCACCAATTTAGAGAAGTCAGGGTCCAAACATGCACCCAAAAAAAGAGAGAACCCAAAACTAGAAAATATCTTTCAATAGCCCAACCCACAACAAGACCAACCATCAATTCACATCAAACCCCCATATCCTCCAAGACAAGCCTCTCAAATTCCTAGACAAAATTATGGGAAAGCTACTCCCAACCATCAATCTGTCAACTACCATCTTGTTTAGATGCCCATTTTGCTAAATAGTCAGCAACCTTGTTCTACTCACGTGGGATGTGAGTGAAAGATACAAACTCCATTATAGAACACAACCATAAAATCTATCTAAGAACAGAGGCAAGTTGTCAATTAATCCCAACCAAATTCTATGTAGTCAAAAAATTAACAATGACTTGAGAGTCTAATTCAAAAATGATCTTGTGCCAACCAAGAGCACAAGCTTTCTCAATAGCTCAAAGGATTTCCAAACCTTCCATATAGTTATTGGTTTGTTGCCCCTTATGAATGGAGAATAATAAAATAACCTTACCAAAGCTATCTCTTCCAACACCACCAATCCCCATAGGCTCGAGATTTCCCTTGTAAGATCCATCGGTGTTGATCCTTAAAAAATCCATCAACAAAGGGGACCAACCCCTCTCTCTTTGAACCCTCTTTTTAGCATGCCTTCCTCTTTTAACACAAAAAAGATTCAAAAGCTAGCCCACAAAGACCCAATATATTCATGATATCTTCATCTCCCCTCTCCAAAGGGAAGGACACTTCACATTTTACTTCAATAGTCTCCTAAATCATAGTGACAACTATCTACCAAAATTGTTGGATCAACAACTTACCACCCCAAAATATCTATGGTTCCTTTTAAGCCATATTTTCCAAAGGATGAAAGTTGGCCCAATAAACACAATTTGGAGAGAATAAGCTTGTTTCAAAGGTCTCCTCAAACTTTTCAATAATTCAACCAAAGATGAAGCATGAACACGAGGATTTCCACAAATTCCCCACCAAGAATTCCAAATAAGCATAGAAAAGAGGCAATGAAAGAACGGGTTTAATGAGTCCTCCTCACTACACCCACATAGAACACAGATAGAAGAGCTTTAAAAGCCCCACTTCTGAAGATTATCCCACATCAAGCATCTATTCCAAGCTAAATTTTACAAGTAATTACACTTAGGCCAGGAAAACTTATTCCAAACATTTTTCCACCAAGAAACTTCCATCCCTCCATACTTCTAAGAAATCAACTCTTAGTAGCCACTAGCCATTGTGAAAACCCCCTTAAGATCAACACTGCAAGCCAAAATATCCCTTTCCCTGAGAGAACTACACTCTCTACTAGCAAGAATATTTTGGAGCTCAACATAGTCTTCCCCCAAACCCTCAGCATGCCACTCACAAGGGTCCTTCCATCTAGACACTTCCACTTGCCCTCAGACATAAGAAGTTTTGAAGTCCACCACCTAAGACGAACTAGCCTCTAAGAACCGATGACAAAGATCTTGAAGACGAGGATGCCTAACCATGATAAGAGAAAACTCATCCTAAGAATTAAACCAAAAAGAACCTCGACCCTCTATTACATATCTAAAATAAACCATCCTTAATCATCTTATCACCTTTTTTGAGAGAATCCTAGACCATAGATCCATTCCCCAAGAGTGGATATTGAGGGGAATCCTCCTTAGAAACACCCTTCATATAATTTTGAGAAATAATTGTGGACAAAACATGATCATGTTTAATACACCATCTCCAATATATCTTGGCAGACAAAGCCATACCATAAAAATTGGACTACTACAAACCAAGACCACCCAATTGTTTTGGACAAAATACAATATCCCACTTCACCAAAATCTGCTTAGAAGACTCCAAGCAGCTAGCCCATGAGAATTCCCTAGTCAGAGAGTCCAAATCCTTGATAACATCCAAAGGAGTGACATGAAGCATACACCTATAATTAGGAAGAGCCTACAACACAAACTTGAGATGCATCACCCTACCTGAAAAAGATAACCACCTGTGAGTCTAATGGTTCACTTTCACTCAAAACTTGTCTAAAATAATTTTTTAGGTGCCTCTAGGAGTGGTATTGGAAGAGATAGGAATACCAAGACAATTCAAAGGCAATTGGCCAATCTGAAATCTTAAAATGTGGGCTATACATTGTTGAATAAGCACAGGGGTATTAAAGAAAATAATGGAAGATTTACCTTCATTGATTTTTTGATCAAAAGCAGCAAGGTAAATATCTAGTACTTTGCACAAATTAGTAACCTCCCTAACCCTAGCCATACCCATCAGAGCAGTGTCATCCACAAATTATAGGTATAACTAAGGGGGGAAACCATTGCCCCAATTACAACCTTGGATTAAACCTTGATTAACATGGCTCTTAATAATTCTCCCAAGGCCTTTAGCCATGAGAATAAAAAGATAAGGGGAAAGGGGATCCCCTTGTCGAAGACCCCTGAAAGCACCAAATAAGGAGGACAGTTCCTCATGAACCAAAACTAAAAGGAAGTGGACACAACACAACTCGTTACCCACATAACACACTCATCAACAAAACCAAAAGCCATTAAGATCTTCTGCAAAAAGGTCCATTTGACTCTATCATAGGCTTTTGCCATGTTAAGTTTGATGATGATAGCCTTTTCTTTTGAAGCTTCCATGGGATGGATAGTCTCAACAACAATAACCACACCATCCAAGATTTGAATTTTTGTCACAAATCCCCCTTCTTCCTTAGAGACCAACTTGGTAATCCACCACTTCAGTCTTTCAACAATCAACTTGGAAAGAATCTTATAAATCTCATTGCAGAGCATAATGGGCTAAAACATACTCAGCCTGTCAGCCCCATCACACTTGGGAATGAGGGAAAGGAAAGTGGAGTTCATATCCCTTAGCATCCATTTCTTCCTCTATGATTCACACGACACCTCCAATAAATCTAATTTTATGATGTCCCATAATTCCTAAAAGAATTCAATAAGGAACCCATCAGGACCTAGGGCCTTCCATTTCTTCATTTCAAAAATAGTAGTCTCCAATTCCTCTAGGGAAATGCAGTGCAATAGGTACTCGTTCATTTCCAAAGAAACCAAAGAAGGAATACAAGACAAGACATGATTCCATTTAGCCCATACAACCAAGGAATCCTCAAAAACAAGGTAGAAAAATATTGAGAAGTTTCTCTAGAGATATTCCCTAGAGAAGATAAATTATCACCCCTAGAGTTCCCAAGAAAGGGAATGGAATTACCATGTCTCTTAGCCTTTACAGAGTTGAAGAAAAAAGTATTATTTTTGTCCCCTTCTTGCAATCACTCAACACATGCTTTCTATTTCCAATAGATCTCCTCCCATAATTCACACTCCTCTAGAGCTTTCAAATCCTACGTCTCCTCCTTAAGAGAGTCCTCAAGTAGGAAAAACTCTCTAATCTCATGAGTAATAGCATCCAACCCATCCTAAGCATCCACCTTAGCATGAAATATGTTGTCAAAACACTGCCTAGTCCACCTTTTGAGCTGATACTTCACATACTACAATTGCTTCACAAAAGAAACCATTGTAGTACTAAAAGCAGGTCTACCATGATGCCACTAATCAAAAATACAATCCTACAGCTCGGGGGATCCTAAAACCACATAATTTGAAACTTGAAAGAGTGAGATCAAGCAACATAAGCCAAAGAAGTAGGGAGCTTAATTGGCCAGTGATTAGAACCTCTCCAATCAAGAATCTTAGAGCTAATCGAGTGAGGCCCACTAATTCAAAAAAAGGAAACTGGGAACTTGCCAAGCCTCTTAACAATAATATTTGCACCACATCTCCCATTTTTCCATGCATGCTATCCATTACTAGGTTTAATATCCATAATATTTAAGAAAGAAATATTATCTCAAAGAAGAAAATAAGTGATTAGGGGAAAAATAGGGTCCACCAAAATAAATCAACAAAGTGATGGATCGCTTGTTTTTCTAGGGCCCTAATCACTTAAATTGTGGAAAATATGATGCTAATAACAACCATAAATGTAACCTAACTATTATAGCAACTATGGGAGATATTTTTAGAGCATAAAAAGTTGTGTACCTGGCCAAAAAGTTGTTGTTTTTGAGCTATAGAGGACACATTCGCCTTCAATGGAAAATGGGCTTTTTTAGGGTTTCAAAAAATTGATTTCAGGATCCTGTTCTTTGATGTCTGCACTCTTGAAATCCATGTTATCAAGTTCTAGAAGTATATATTCAATTTTGTAGAGCCCTTTTCATGATCTTGCACTTTGAATGACAACTTTGACAATTTTGCTCCAAATCTTGCTCAACTTGATCTTCATCCTGTAAATCTGCAATCACACACTAAAGGGTAGAAAAACTTGTTGATTTGTTAGTAATGGGGGTTTTCCAATCAAGCCCCTTGTAGGTAATTAAACCAAATGATGAAATGAAGCATGACACATGAAATATCTAAATGATGTCACCTTGGATGATGTCTTGTGAAAGAAATCTACATACTAACATGTAGTGGCCATGAAGAATGTAGATCTTGGATGTAGAATGATGCTTGTAAATAGATCCTCAATGCAACATTGATTTCTTAGCTCAACACACATGAATGCATTAAACCCTTGAAATGATTATAAGACTTTGAATTTATACAATAAACACTTGAAATCCACCTTGAAATGCCTTATGAATGCCTTTGAAATGCTCTAATGCATGATCACTTGAATGCTTGAATGCTTCATAAACTTGCTAGGTGAAAACAATGTGAATTAACCCCTATTTATACTAAATTAGGAGATTAATTTCAAAATTCAAAGAATTAAGGCCGACAACATATCTAGGAAGAAATATTACTAAATTTTGATCAAAATGAAATTCATAAAGGAAGGTCTCATTAAGGGATCACCCATTCGCCACCTTGGGTGAATGGGTCCTGGCTAAGTTTCCAGCACCAAGCTTCGGGGGATTGAAAGAGGGCCAAAAACCCATTCCAATCAACTGAGAAAGGGGGGTCCTCTTAAGGGAGGACCTATTCACCATCAAGGGTGAATGGGTCCTGGCTCAACTTACCATAACCAAAATTTCCCCAATTAAATAATTTGTTAATTAAGTTATGATTGTCGGGATAGATCTTCGGGAGGTGTCAAAATTAAGGCTTAAATTTGAATCAAAAGGGGGTTAATAACTCCAATTAACCATAATTAATTAAAACCACCTAGATAAGTGTGAAAGTTATTTATAACACTTTACAACACTTAAACAAGATACACATTATGTTCATTTTATTCAGAAAGGGGCCCATTAGACTTAATTAAGCAAATACATCTTAGAAAAGTGTGAAAGTGTGTTACAACACTTTACAACACCCTTGCAAAGGATCATTCAAGGCATGATTTAGTGTAATAAAGGTCCTAAAATAGTGTGAATGTGTACAACACATTACAACACTACTCCAAGACATCATTAATTCAACTTTAAGGTTAATTATCAAACCAAGCAAGGGAAAATACTACTTTTTCCGTTACTACAAGAAGAAGGTTCTAGCCTCATCACTCCTCCCCTCTTTTCATCCAACTCAGTAATAGAATTAAAGTCACCAACTATAATCCAAGGGTAACGAGAGGTATTACTTCAAATAAAATGAATATGAGACTAGAGGCATAGCTTACCCGACAAATCTATAGGAGCATAAATATTGAATAAACAAATAATTTACGCAGTCTCTAAGATTGAAGCAACCACAAAAATAAAAAACTTACAGGACATCCATCAAAGAGGACAAATCTTCATTGGATTCCATAAGGATGCTAAACCCCTATCATTTCCATGAGCACCAATACATGTTGACAATGTTCATGACCCCAAATTTTAGGCACCAAACCACACATGATTTCAATTGAAATCTTAGTTTCTTGAACGAATAATATATCAGAAGAATTACTTTGCCCTAAATCACAAAAATTTTTTATTGAGGGCCACTATTCAAGCCTCTTACATTCCATGAGCTCGAATAATCATTTCTGGGAGTTGGAAAAATGGGAATCAAGAGTTTTAACCGATCCTAACTCCATCAACGTTTCCCCCATCATCTTAATTTTCTCCAAATCCTTCTTTCTCCCAACCTTGGATGGTTTCTCAAGAGCCCCTTTCTTTTGATTTTTTTGAAGAAGCCCCAAAGGAGGAGAATCCTTGTTACCCTTCTCCAAATCAAACACCATCATCTCCAAAGGAAGAGAGCTTGCAACGAGCACTCTTTTCCATTACAACGGGTTCCACATGAACAAAAAAATCCACAAGGCTTAGATCTACATCCATTTGAACCAGAGATAAGCCACCTTCCTGCATACTCTAAATATTATCAAAAATATTACCCTCCTGAACTCCCCTCAAGACGCCCTGATCTAGAGCCAACATACCAAGATTGAACTCATGCTCACTAAAGTCACCCAACACATCAAAATGATTAAAATTTCCCCCCTCCTACCTTTCCTTGAAGGTTTGCATCCGTCTTGTTATAGGGATTAACATGAATATAACCCTCTTTATCTACCACTTCCTTTGGAAGAGGAGTCTTTCCTTTGTCAACCTTAGGAGAATTTCGAGGGGGCTGAGAAGGCTGAGGCTTAGAGGAGTGAAACCTGGGATATCTTCTCTATAAATGGCCATACTCATGGCACAACCAACATCAAAAGGGAAGAGTCTCATAATCAAGTTGTTGCATCTAAGACAAAGAATCCACATGAATTTCCAAAGAGTCTAGAAGAGGGCTACTCAAATCTATTTCAACACGTGCATGCGAGAAAAGGTCAATACCTTCTTATCATGTGTTTGTTGAGGACCCACTGGTTTCCCCAATAATAGAGCTACCAAATGCAAAATGTCATTCTACCAAAATTCAATTGGAAACCAAGGAAGGCGCACCCACACAAGAAAATGATTCATGAGTTCCTTTGAAGGGTTAAAACGCATTTATAAAGGCTTGATGAAAGACCAATTTGGTTATGAAAATAAGGTCCTTCTTCAAAGACTCTATTGTGATCCACCATGCAATTAAAAATGACAGTGAAATAACTCTTGACCAACAATATTACCTCCATTTCACCCTCTGGATTTGAAGCCCGCCTAACCTAGAACTCCAAAAATAGAAGCGAAACTCGCATTCCCATGAATTTGTAGATTAAAGCATGATTAGAAAAATATTCAACATCCTCCACAATTGAATCTGGTTGAATCATCGAGACATTCTTCTCTTGGTTCCTCTTTGAACATCCATTAATTTTTGAGATGCGAGGGCCTCCAAATAGAGCAAACCCTCCCACTCCTGAATCTTTTGACAATATATTACTCTCAGCAGCCCGCATTGACAAAGATGGAGAATTTACACTTAAATATGCACAAAAATCCATGATTAGGCTTGGAGCTTGTTGCTTCCCTTGAATCCATAACTGAAAAATGCAAAGGAAAAACCACCTTAATATTGACCAAACACTTGTGATAGGAAAAAAATAACAAAATAGATAGGCAACAATAAAAAAACACCACACTTGTTCATCCCCTCAAACACAAAGAGAGCCCCCTCGACAAAGAAAACCGCACAATAACCACATACCAAACAGATGCAACCACATGCACAAGGAAATGAGAGAATGCAAGTTGCAGCTTCACCAACCATGGGCCTGCAATAGACCCTCTCCCACACACACCATCTCATCTATCCCTTTTCTCTGCCACTTAATAAGCCAACTCTAGCTTCTTTTTAGTAATTGTTATTCTTTATTATTTTATCTTTATTTAACTTAATATGAATTGTTGTAATGTTTTTTTTTTTCATGATTAGAATTCAATTAACTTAATTTAAAAAAATAGAATTTAGTTCAATTTTAAAATATGAAATGATTTTTGTGCAAACAAAAAATAAATAGAATAGAAATGTTGCTTTTATTATTAGATTGTAGTTCTTGATTTATTTTAGAATTGTAATTAGTAATTGTTGAATTATTTTTACATTGACTGTATGAAGTGGACGAATTGATTTTGAAAATCAACAGTTGAAAATTGTAGAGAAGGATTCAAGACCATTGAAATGATCTCAACCATCAGATTTTTTGAAATATTAAAAAATATAATATATAATTAAAGAAAAAATATTTGCATTCTTTTTAGCTTTAAATTAAGAAAAGATAGGATAGGAAAAAAAAATTCTTTTAAACTTTTTAAACTTGGATTTTTAAATAAATAATAAGTTTTTAATAATTATTTCGTCAAGAGGCGATCTACAGTGGCAGCAACATCTTGGTTAACAATTTTGACATTTTCCAAAAACTTGACAGGCAACTGGCTGTATTCATAGAAAAAGATGCGATTCATAAAAAAATGGCCATTTATTTCTTCAGTTACGTAAACAAGCTCTGATATCATTCAAAACGGCTCAAGAAAAATAATGATGTGAATAAAAACCATCCACTACACTGAATAACCAAATTAATTCAGAAGTTCAAATAAAAAGAAACGCCTAGAATCACTATCGTCCAGGTAAATATTGAAACGCCTCCAATAAGGAATAACCGCCATCAAAAATAGATTCCTTAATTAGAATATATTAAAAGCATCGATTAGGAGAGGAAGTTGTTTCCATACAAAGTCCATTCGATTAGACCAGACGAAAGTCCCCAAGGTGAGAATTCATTTACCTGTTTAGTTATATTATGCACATTGAGATTATATCTTGCTACATTTAACTATGTTTTCTCCCATCCTGCACAATACGGTATTTAATTTACATCTTTCAAGTTTTTCTTTCTCTCATTTCTGTTTTTGCTTTTCGTAGTGTCCTGCATTTATCAATGGTGTTGCAATTTGCAGGTTTGGTGGATCTGTTCGTGCTGTGCTGTGCGATGGAAGGCGGGGTCCAACTGTGCGGAGGAGCAAATGAAAAAGGAAAAGATTTGTTTGAAGTGTGTGATTTAATGTGGATGAAAAATTCTTTTGGGATTTCGCCCATGCAACTCACAGAGCATGGTTTCATCTCATGTCGCTCTTTGCTTATGGAGTTAACATCAAGGATTTTAGTTTTATGCAAGGCGCCTCTAACGCCATTGAATGGCTACATTCACTTGGATTCCTTGCTTTCAATATCTCTTTAGGCATAGGAGATTAATTATCTCCTCTGGCACTGGAACACCATTGCATTGGATTCGTTTCTTATTTGCAGTGAGAGTAACATATCTCTACATTTTCTCTAACAGTACCTATTCATTAATTTTATGAACTTTCTCCATGAGCCGTCTGGCTTAAATCTGCCTTTTAAATAATTTAAAATACTGTCTTTCTTTTTGTCAAAGTGGGATTTTTTTAATGTTGTACAGTTAATTTGAATCTGAATATGGCGAAAGGCGTGCAATATAATCGTCCGTCGGATTTGATGTTTTGCAGGCACAGGAAAAAAAACAAAAATGAGGGTGGCTCCCTTCATCACAAAGCAAGGCTTTCTAGAGGCATTGGGTAGGCGTAGGGTTCAACATGCTAATGTGGCACAATGATTAGATCTTGCATGAGATATCATTCTGGGAGATTGACTCTCACGCCTCTGTCTATTTCCATTTATTATTGTTATCCTCTCTTTTTCATTACATATTGAGGAATTTGAGACTTGTTGAAAAAATTCTTTTATTCTTAATATTTTTCCCAACAATATGGTGCAAGCCTGATTTGATTTATATGAGGACATGATAGGACGATTGTATGTCTCCGTAGTATGCCTTACAACCAGTGCCAAGGAGTATTTGAAGGTGTCTAGATTGGTGTGAAACATGGGTTGGAAAATTCGATGATCCAACGCTTGAGAAATGGTGCTCTGCGCGGGGCTTCTCTCCTGAAAGGCTTTATTTATAAACGGTAATATACGTTTTTAAGGTGTGTCTTTCTTTGTATTTGGGTTTTCCTGTAATAAATACTGATTTACTGTTTTCAGGGACAAAGGTGAGATGCTGGAGAAAATCGTAATGTGTTTTTAATGGAAATATACTCTGTGCGGGGCTTCTCTCTCGGCATATTTTATGGCGAAGATCCTATTAATGCGCACCATCAGGTTTCCATAGTGCGGATTCCTTGACCGCCCTGTGCAAGTAGAAAAAAAGAAAGTTGTCAAATAGAAAATAGTTGCTTAGATCCTTCGCCTTTAGTCTCTGATGGATTTAGAACCTGCTATTAAATGTCGCTACATGTGTCATGTGTAACTGTCTCCAATGCCAGTCTTTCGTTAAGTGTAACCAACTTTTGTTCAACCTTCTTCATTCTCCTGTAGGCGCCCTTTGGATTCATTAGCCATCCTTCATCTCGATCTACAGTGAGGCATTGTTTGGTGAACCCAAGCAAGCATAGTGATTTTAGGGTTTTCTTTGCCTTAGTGAATGCTATGTTGTCCTTGCAAGATATAAATTGAGTTAAAATGGACACGAATTAGATTATATTTGCACATATAATCTTCTTATCCTTTCATTAGGCTTAAACTAAAAGAAAATTCACCATTCACGGGGTGCCTAGCTATCATAGTGAATAATGCGATTACCAACAACCACAAAATAACCATCGGCGTAAATAAATTAATTTACAATGGGTTATTTAATTTAATTTTTATTTTAGCTTTAATTTATAATGGATGGATTTGAATTGATTTAAAATCAAGTTTATAGTAGAATTTTTTCATTGTTTTATTTAAGATAATATGGATAGATATCAAAATTTAAGAGTGAGGTGAGATTAAATTTAATATAATTAATATTGGTTTTTATTTTTAAGATTTTTTTTTTATCTTTAATATACAAATTTGAATTTAATTTAAATCGAGATTAAAGTAAAAATTTGTCAATGTTCCATTTGTTTATTTAATGAATGGTGTGAGATTTAATTTAATTAAATTAAACTTGGTTTGTAAATTGATACATTTTTTTATTGATAAAAGATAAATAAAAAAGATCAAATGAAACTTTTTAACATCACAAAAAAATAAAATATATATCACAAAGAAAAATTATAAAGATAAATCACAAAGAAAACTCAAAGAAATCTAATAGAAAAATCCAAATCTAAATCAAAGAGATTTGATCAAAAAAATCAAAAGGAAAAATCAAAATCAAAATTAAAAATAAAAAAGATTTGAGAATTTTTTTACAGTTGGGTTTCAAATAAGGGTATGATCAAAGTTAGGTGTAATATTTAATTAGGGTTAGGATTCAATTAGAATTAAATTTAAGTTACAATTATAGTTAGGGTTCAATTAGTATAAGGTTAGTGGTAGGGTTATGAACCAATTATGGTTAGGATTAAAATAGTGTTTAGATTTAAGGTTAGAGTTCAATTAGGGTTTGGGTGAAATTAGGGTTATATTTTAATTTTGATTATGGTTAGAGTCTAATTATGGATAATATTCAATTAGGGTTAGTATTAGGGTTCAATTACAGATCTGTTTGGTTATGGTTTAATAAGGGTCAGGTTTATGGTTAGGGTTCAATCGGGGTCAAGATTTAATTAGGGCTAATGTATATTAGCATTCAATTAGGGTTAGGGTGAGGTTTGTATGATAAATCTTAGGGTTAGGGTTATATTTAGGGTTCAAATAGGGCTATAATCAAAGTTAGGTTTAGTATTCAATTAAAGGGTTAGGAATGAGGACCAATTAGGGTTAGGATCCAATTAGAGTTACAGTTATAGTTATCATTTAATTAGTGTAAGGGATAATGTTAGGGCTAGGATTAAATTAGTGTTTAAAGCTAGGGTTAGGGTTAGGGTTCAATTAAGGTTAGAATTTAATTAGGATTATGGTTAGAGTCTAATTCGGGTTAGGGCTATGGTTAGGGTATAATTAGGGATAGAGTCCAATTAGTTTTATGGTTAGGGTATAATTATGGTTAGAATTCAATTAGGATTAGGTTACATTAGTGTTCAAATAGGTTAACAATCAATTAAATTTAGGATTAATATTAGAGTTCAATTAGGGTTAGGGTACAAACAAGGTTAGGATTCAATTAGTGTTCCTATAAATTAGTGTTCAATTAGGGTTAGGTATTAATTGGGGCTAAGCTGAGGGTTCAATTAGTATTATGATTTTATGATAAAGCTTGGAGTTAAGGTTATAATTGGGGTTCAAATAGGGTTATAATTAGAGTTATGTTTAGTATTCAATTAAAGGGTTACGATTGGGGATCAATTGGGATTAAGACTCAATTAGAGTTAGGGTAATAGTTAGGATTCAATCAACATAAGGGTTGGTGCTAGGGTTAGGATTAAAATGGTGTTCAAAGTTAGGGTTAGAATTCAATTGGGATTGGGATTAGGGTTAAGGCTTTAGAATTATGGTTAGAGTCTAATTAGGGATAAAGTCCAACTAGGTTTATGGTTAGGGTATAATTATGTTTAGAATTCAATTAGGATTAGGCTACATTAGTGTTCAAATAGGTTAACCATCAATTAAAGCTAGGATTAAGAATAGAGTTCAATTAGGGTTAGAGTTAGGATTAGGTTTACAATAAAATCAAGGTTGCAATTCAATCTAAGTTCAATTAGGGTTAGGTTACAAACAATGTTAACAGTTTATTCTTGTTCCAATTCTTCTCAAGTTTCACCCTTTAAAATCATGGTCCTCATTGCTTCAATTGGGATGTTAATCATAACACACAAGTTAATATTGTGAAAAAGGAAAAAAATGTGTATTTCAAAAATTACACTATGAATGTTTATCACAACTCCTCAAATGTCAAGATAATCAAGAGCTACCCACTCACACTAGGAAGATTTTGGTTTCATCCATTCTCTTTACCTTTGTCTGTCTTTTCCCAACACAAGATAGAAAGGGAAGATCCATGCATCCATTCAATCACACATTCACATGAAACATAACCTAATTACTTTGAAAATAAATCCCCGAATCTCTATCAATTAGAATGCACTACATATATGTGAAGGAGGAAACTAAAGTTTAAAAAATATCCTAAAATTTAAATGAATAACTTGCATCCAGTCCATCTTCAATCCAGTACTCCAAACTAACTAAACCATCAAATACTACATAGAGGCGCTTCTAATGTAGAGTACACCTTTGTATAATAAAGGGTACCATCCAATACAAAATATAAGATAAAAGTAACAAAGAGTTGACCTTAATCATGGCAACATTCAAGCATTTATATAAGTTCATGAGCAGGATTCAAAGATAGAAACATGTTTACTTGATTGAAAACAATACTTCCTATATAGAAAACCTGATTTATTCACCATACCCTACTCTTTTAGGTAGCGAGTATGATTTGTGGGAAACAAGCATCCCTACACTTTATCATACCTAACCATTTTAGGTAAAAGGGTATGGTATATGAGAAACAAGCATCCCCAATTATGAAGTGAAATGCTAATTTAACTTCAGGTGAGGCTACTTATAATGGTTGGAAAATTATTGCATTAAATAGGAGTGGCTCATTTATAAGACTAGAGACAGTAGAAAGACATTTGAACTTTACAAAATGAAGAAAATTTGGTGGACAGTCAACACATAGTGCTCTCCACTTGGACAGTACTTAGAAGTAATAATCCACAAGTACAAGGGTGAAGCCACAATAGTGGTTTACAATTCAAGTGAGGAAGGAAAACTCACAAAGAACGACCCCAAAGAAAAAAAAAAGTGATTTTAGGGGTTCATACGAACCTATTGGTTCGACCAAACCAAAAAGGGGTTCACTCGAACCAGGGTTCAAGCAAACCCCTTAGCATCTTTGCCGCCAAAAAAGCCAATGCAATGCATAACAAAGGGGTTCGAGCGAACCCCTTCAAAGAGGTTCACTCGAACTAGGGTTCGACCGAACCCTGGTTCGATCGAACCCCTAGAGGTTCGCTCGAACCCCTATGGGTTCGAACGAACCCCCTTATCTCTCATTCCCCATCTCAGGCACAAAAAAAATAAAAAAATTGGCACTTCAGAGCTCGGGTTGAGGATGAAAATGGAGGAATCTTCACAAACCCAACTAGAATCAGGTAGTCCTCAAAACGAGCTATCCAATGAATATAATTTTAATATGTTTTGGTTTTATTATGTATGTATTTTTTTAGTTTTATTAAACATAGGTTTTTCACTGAAAGTCAAGCTCTTTGTTTTGCACATGTGGAAAAATAGCAGATTATCAAAATAAAAATTCTAAAAATATGTTGAGGCTGGGTATCGATGTCCTTGATCCATTAAAAAAAAAAAATTGAATTTCGATACATACAGAAAAAGTTATGTTGTATACAGTCCACCTATGTTTGAATTGCAATTGGTTTGACTTCGAAACTTGATTAAGGAAAAAATATTCAATAAAAAACTATGAGACCAAATGAAAGTGCTAAATATCGTAGTTACAAATCTAAATTTGAAAAAATTATAATTTTATCATTCATACAGAAAAATTTATGTTGTATACGGTGAGCGTCACTTTTTTAAAATGTTGTTTTCTGAAAAAAACCAATTTTCGTGGGAGATAGAAAAAAAAGTGCAATCTGATTCCAAAAAAATTGAAAAAAATATTTTTAGAATCTACAGACAAAATTTGATGAGACTCTAGTTTGCATCATCTCCAAATTCCTCACGGTTTAGCCGCTATAGGTGCCCAAATATGAAGATTTAGTTAAAAATAATAATTGCAGTGTCCAGTTTGGCCAAAAATTGTAAACCACTATTGTGGGATCACCCACAACAAATTTAAATATATCTCTCTACATCTCTCTAATTCTCTTCTATCCTCTCTATGTTTTTCTCCCTTTCTCCCTCCCTCTCTACCTATTTATATATATCTCTCCCTCTCTATCTATATCTTGAATACCTCTCTCACTCGAACACACACTCATTATTTGTTTCTCCCTCCCTATATATATATCTCACACATACACACTCCCTATTTCTCCCTCTCCCTATCTATCTCTTATCCCTATCTCTATCTCCCTCTCTCTCTATTACTTGTCTCTATCACCTCTTTTATCTCACACTTACCCCCTCTATCTTTATTTTATCATCTCTCCCTCTCCCTATCTATTTATATCTAATTATCTTTGCCTATCCCTCCATATCTCATACTCTCTCTCTATTATCCCTCTCTCTACCTCTCTATATAGCACTTCCTATATCTTTATCTTTCTATCTCCATCTCCCCCTCTTTAATTGTCTCCCTCTTCCCTATTCCTCTCTCCTTCCATATCTCCCTCCATATATTTATCTTTGTATTTTTCTCTCACACCCTCTCTATCCTTCTATGTTATATCCATCTCTCTATCTCTCTTTTATATCCCCATCTCTGCCTTTTTCTATCCCTATCTCTCCTTTCTATCCTTATCTCTCCCTCTCTCTACCTCTCCCTATCACTCCCTCTTTCTATATCTCTCTACTTATCCTCTCCCCTCTCTCTTTTTCTCTCCCTCCCTCTCTCTTCTTCTATATCTATTTATACATATCTATCTCCCTATCTATCTATCTCCATATCTCTCTCATACTCATACACACAGTCACACATACACACACTACTTGTTTCTCCCTCCCTATCTCTATCTCTAATTCTTTGCCTCTTTATCTCTCCATATTTCTTCTTCCTTTTCTCCTCTATCTCTGTCACACTATCTCTCCATCTATATCTACCCCTATACCTTTCCCTCTCTCCACCTCTCTTTATATCACTTCGCATCTCTATATGTATCTATCTCTCCCTCTCTAATTATCTCCCTCTCTCCCTTTCTATTTATTTATCTCTTCCATCTATATCTATCTCTCTATCATCTCTCTTTATCTATCCCTCTCCTCTCCACATCCCTCTCCATCTCTATCTCTATATTCCTCTCTCTCTCTCTCTCTATATATATATATATTCCCCCCTTTCTCTCTCCATATCTCCCTATTGCAAACATAACCTGAGCTTGTTGGTAATGAAGCTCAATCATCTTCATGATTCAAAGGTTTTTTTTTAGTTGTGTTTAGATCCCTATAAGTGGATGCATATTTGATTTGAATCTATCGCTTCTCTATTGAGACCATTGTTGCACAAAAAATATTTTCTAAATGGCCTACCAACTAACCTCATGTATATTGCACAAATGTATGCAAAAATTAGACCAAAATTTTCCCTAATTGACCTTCTGCACATCTTCGGCGTACCCATTGCACACCAAGGTGTGATTGCTAGTTCTTTTAGAACATATAAAAACACATAAATTGAACACCTTTTGGCACATATCATATGAAATGAAACCCATCATGTATATCTATTATCTTAAGCTTTAAAAATTTAAATCAAATATAATTTTGAAGAAAAATATGCCCATAAAGTGGAAACATGACACATATTTATTGCATTAATACTAAGAGGAGAGGATTGCAAGATATCAAATCTAAAATAATTTTAGCAACATATAAATCAATATTTAGAAATGAATTAGAATGAAAGAAGAAAAACATAGAAGTGTGACATAGACATGCCCCAAGAAAACCATAGATTAGGAAAAACTAGCCTTCACAACACCAAAATAATGTATTTCTAGCAACAATAAAGTTATAATATAATATCAAGATTAGAGCCTTAACAAAAAGATAGATACCCTACTCATTTGGAGAAATTTTCATAGCATAAACCTTACAATACAAGGTCTCTCTCTCAACTTGAACCCAAATATCCAATATATAGGAGAGCCCAAAAGCCATAAAACTACAAACTTGGTTTTTGGAAACCATGTACCAACTCTCCAAGTATGGCATTAGACTTCTCATGACACAAATTCTAATGCCCAAGTCTCAGGATGGGCCTGCAAACTAATTTTATAGTATTCCCCTTACACCTGTTATAGCAATAATGACTTTTCATAACCTACCCACCAGCTTGGGCAACCCATTTTGGCATTATTCTCCCATTTAAAAATGCTTAATGACATGTATCATAGACTATCACAAACTTGGTCAAATTTCCAAGTCTACTACGTAAGCTCCCTCATACATACTCTTATACATGTCATTAAATTTATTATGTACTTATAATGTCATAGATGCTCTTAAATATTTTTATATGCATGTCATACCAGGGAATGCACATGACATAATGGCCAAGTCATAATTGGGACACCATTCTCCATAAGGTCACATAAAATATTATAAATTAATAAATAATTAAATAATTAAAACATTAAGGCTTGCAAGGTGTAACACATACCTAATCCTCACATCACAGGCCTAAAAATAACTATATAGTAATATTAGCACTACGTCAAAAGTCTAGAGAACACACCCATAATTACTTAATCTCCTTAATCTTGTTCAAAATTATTCACATGGCATCCTTTACATGGTTTGACATAATTTTTCATTTTGTCAACTTTTTGGTTTACACTAATGCTAGTAATTTGGATATTGGCACACAATCTTCTTATTGTTGACTTATTGACTTATTTTATTTTAGAATCTTTCTTGATTTGGAATTTCACTATGGTTTTGTCTATTGCCTTGTGCTTGATGCATATTACCACAGACTCTAGGCCTAGTGGGGCTGCAAAATGAATTTTTTTGACATAACTTTAAGGGAAAACCTCAAACCCACAACCTAAAAGCTGTTTTGGATACCCTTTTGGGATTTCTAAAATAAATTCAAAATTTAGGTATGGTTGTTTTGTAACACAAAGGTCAAAAATATGTTGCTACACTTGAAACTAGGCCTAATTAGGCTTGCTTGAATAGGTCACTACAAGGTTTTCAAAACCTAGACCAACACATGAAATCTCAAATTTCACTTCTCAAATTTGCACTCTATAACTTTGAAATTCACATAAAACCTTTTTATCTCTTCTATCTCACAATCCCTCAACAATTCAACTCTTATTTATATCGTCTTCAACCTTGAAACTTTCTCCAAGGTCAGCTATGCACCTCAAATGTCCAAATTCAAACAAGGTCGGCACCAAAATATTATTGTGATGGAAAGGAATGAAGGTGGACCACAACACACCTTAGCTAGGACCCAAATCCATCCTCACACACCATGCTAAGCTTCCACAAACAACGAAGCACCTTCGCAAGTAGTGTAAACACCAAGGTTGGTCAATACTCGTGTAAACACCATTAAGATTTTAAGTACATGCTTATTTTAATCAACAACAACTCACATACAATAAATTTCATCTGAACACAATCTGGAATATTCCATAAACACCCTAAAAATAAACAAACTCCTTTGCAACACCTTTCGCTTGAAGAATGTACAAACCCAATACACTCAAACAACTATGCCATACACTGCAACTAAAAATACTGACTTTTGAAGCACCAAACCTTGAACCACTTTGAAAAAAGAAATATACCAACACTATTAGCACACCTTTAGATCCATAAGACCTGAAACATAGCTGTGTAGAAATGTGGAAACAAAAGTTTCTCCCAAATACCTTTGCAATACAAAGTTCACACTCTGGTGAACACAACATCTTCTACACAGTGATCCAACACACTAAATTTTGAATGCAACACCTCTAAATACCCCTGATCAACATATTTGAAATGCATGAACATATATTCAACATAGAAGAAATGCAAAGAAAATCCAAAACATAACTCTGCAATCCATAACAACACTGCAACACACTGTTTCCTCTTTTTATCAAATTTTCTCAAAATTACTTGGAAACCAAGCACCAAAGACACGTCCTCATCATCTTCAGCACTTTCTCATAGACAAAATCTTATCAAATTAACTCTAGAGGTTGACACCAATAACTTTACTAATGACAACATAATGTAACTTATCAAAGCATAAATAACATCAAGTGCTCACACTCTTGCAACAATATATCCCAAAAATAGAAACCAATGACAACACAAGCTTGTTGACATCAATGAAAACACCAACTACTCATACTTGAAACAATGTTGAATTCATACTTAGCATGGTATAAAAAATTCTTTAACCATCTAAAGGTAGTCATGCCTCAGCATGGCTTGATTTATGATACCTAAATAGATTAGACAATCTACACATTGTTAGACAACATGTGTCTAAAACCTTGAGACAACTAGAAATACTTCTACTTCTACAATCTTCTTTATTTTGACAACCTTCACATCTGATAGCCTTGACACTCTTTGATAACCGCTCTCAAACACAATGACTTGCTAACATCAATTTGACATCAATGACAACCTCTTCTTAACAAAAACCTACACTAAAAAGGACACAATTTCAAAAATTTACAAGCTATTATGAAAAGGTCAAAACCATTTATTTTTCATGAGCTTAAGATTGAAAATTCAATATAAAAAAATCACAAGATGGTAATATTAATTTTCACTAAGAAGATTCCACTATTCATATGTAAAAAATTATCTAATCAAGATGGGCAACTGCATATAATATCCAAACTCTAGATGTTGACCACAACATAATACCATTGAATTCCACTCATATACACATCTAACATGAGTCATAACATGCTTAATCCGTCATTTTCATCACAAGATCAATTTTAGGGATATTCACAGTCATAGTATTTCATATTCCAAAATGATATTTAATTTAAATAAAGATCACAATTGAATTAATATATTCTAAATTTGATAAAGTGGAGATCCCATCCCAAATATGATGAATCATAAACTAGCACTTGCACCAAAAGAAGGTGCAATGGTTACACCTATTGTAATTTATATAGAGTATCTTATAAATTTGATAGGAGATTTGTAGTTAAATTTATTACTTTATTAAAAATGATACAACATCAAAAATGTGTACTAATCATTAATAATCATTTATAAGTCTTGATACAATATTAGATGGTATGTTTTGACATGAACTATTGTAGCAATCTTGGATGTCAGGCCCATGATCACAACAACCAATACAAATAAACCATTGCATAAACCAAAATACCACCAATTGAAGAATGAGATCTTACGCCTCCTCTTTGTCAGGTCTTTCTCATCAAATTGGTCTACACCAAATGCCTATAAACAAAGTATGTGCCCTCCTTGAAGCAAAGAAACCAAGTATATTGAAATGAAAAAAGCCACCAAAAAAATTATAGGTCTGGTGCAAGAATATGATGTGTAGCCAAATGGGGGTGGGTTAAGAAATGGTAGAGAAGTTTAAAGAGTTACAAAAGATCAACCCCTACGATCAAATAATATGAAGTATGTCTTCTTTATGAACTATTTGTGATATCAAACAAAAAAAATGAAATATTTGTATTGTCCATTCAACAAGTGTAGTGTAGAAAAATGTATCTCTTTACATTTTCACACTTTGTTTGGGCCCTCCTAATTAAATTGAGCTTAATTAGGCCTTAATAAGCCCTATTATGCATCTACAAGCCCATTAAATTACATTTTATGAAGGGGAAATCCAACAATAATTAATGCCTAAACATAACACTTTACCTTAAGCAATGTGTGTTCCAAGGATAGGGACCTGAGACCTATTCACCCATGGGTGAATGGGTCCTCCATAAACATTTGAACCTAAATTTAAATTATGTTTTTGGTGGTATTTTAATGTCCTCAAATTCATATTTTGATGTCGGTTTGTAATGTTTAATTTTTTGGGAAATTAAGGATACATACCTATAAATACAAGGTTATTGTATCAAACTAATCCTAGATTATCAAGAGAACTTCAAGAGAAATTTAACAAGAGAAAAGTTGATGATCAAGAGCATTCAAGAGCATATATATCAGAGATTTATTGCAGCAATCAAGATCCAAGCATCATGTCAAATTCTTCTTGCATCATGCATGTTATTGGAGCTAACATTGTGATGTAGGTTTCAAGATCAAGTCAAGCATTCAAAGCATTATTTCAAGCAAGATTCAAGTATCAAGATCCACATCCATTGAAGCCATTTCATACAAGTTTTAGACCTCTATTATCAAGGTTCATAAAGGGTTTGTTGAGTGGTAACATATAGTTTTTCATTCTTCAACCCTCCTTCATGTTTCATTATTTCATTTCAAGGTTTAATTACCAAAACATGGTTTGACCAAGGTAAACCCCCATTCACCAAAAACAAACATTTTTGTCTCTTGTGTTTGTGCTTGCAGATTTAGGTTGAAGAAGGATTGAAGACCTTTTGAAGAGAAAGATTGGAAAAGTTGCAAAAGTTTTCAAAGTTGTTGTCAAATCACAGAATCTCACTTATAGGTTTGATTTCTAAATTTCTGACACTAAAACCCAAAGAATCTGAAAGTGCAAACATAGGACTAGAGGCTCCCGAAAGTTGTGGAAAATCCAAGAAAAAAGACCTATTTTCCCTTGGGCGAATGAGTCCCAGTTTGCATGATAAAATTTCCTTTTGGTGATAGGTACACAACATTTAGTCCATCTCAAATCTGTAGAAATTTTGTCATTTATATTTATCATATAGCTTGTCTTACTATTACAGGTTTGAATTAGCATAATTAGGTTGATCTTCTATATTAGTTTATCTCCCAAAAGTGTTGTTCAACCTTGTACCCCTGTCCTCAATCATAAGGAAATCAGTAGATTCTCACCTTGAGTTGATTCACCTGAGGGTTGTTAGTCAATTCATTGTGGGGATCTCATTTCCTAATGAAATTAGGAGATTAGGTCCATCATACCCCATTTTCCAAACATTTGATGATACAAACCTAATTTCTTTCATTTCAACAAGATAAAATTTTGACAACTATTTATTACTTTTATATCTAAATAAGATTAAAACCCCTTTTTCATTTAACCAGAGTGGTCCAGTTATGGACATTAACCAAAAGACCATGAAAGAAACTAATTTCTATGATATAATTTATAGTACATGTACTTGCTTTGGGGTGAAGACTGATAATTGGTACACATAGTGTGTAGATATATTCAAAATTATTTTGAGGTGGTGAGGTGAAGGGTTTTAACTCTATCAATCACTTATTAATACCCATGTTAAGTTCAAAGCTTAGGTGTAGAGAAATTCTCAAATATGTATAAATAGCCAAAATTTTAGTAAGATTAAAAATATTATAAGAGAATATAAAGTTAGCATGAATTATTTCTAAATTTCACTCTGTAAGTTTTTTCTCCATGTTTTAGGTTGAACTTTGTGATTCATCATCATGAAACATAACAAAAGAGAAGAAAAATGAATAGTTATTAGTAAACCGAGCTAGTTGAAAAAGTAAGAGGAGAAATGAATATAAATTTTTACAGTTCATAGATGAGAATAAAGTTATTCATAAAACTATACAAAAGATTGTGTATCAGTCTAATCAATAAGATGAAATCATGTCCAAAATGTTTTGATTAAGAGGGAAAATTAGGTTTTGAAGGGACCCAAAACCCTTTACAGTATTAAAAACAAAATGCTACTAAAATAAAGGCTATAGTGCACTAGCAGCAAACCAACGTAAATGAAACAAAGTCAAAAAGAGTGTTGAACAAAAGCAATAGCAATGAACCAACAACAACACTCAACAGCAACAAAATAGTAAAACAACAAAAAAAAACACCTATAGACCAGCAGAGAAAAAACAACAAAGCTACCACTAATTCATACTGCTTAAGGTGTTGGCCACCTCAAGCTCTTGGCTCCTGTGTAGGTCAATCATTTTCAGTAGCTCCTTCTTCTCAGCTTCAAGAGATCTTTTCCAATCAACTGACCCTTTCGTAGCAGGGCCTTTAGTGTCATCTTTTGCACCCTTCTTTCCTTTTCCTTTAGTCATATGCTCCTTCTCCATAAGTTTAGAGAAGTACAGTGGTCCTCTCTTAAATCACTAATCTATTTGAACAGGACTTCCAGGGAGTCTGCGCTACTTTTTATAGAGATATGGCATGTATGCACCAAATTTTTGATGTTTGCATTGGTACCTGCAACCTTCACTTCCAACCCAGCCAACCGTTCATCACATCGAGATTTGTAATCCTAGAACAAACCTTCAAGGTCCACAATCCTGTCAATAAGAATGTCCAAAACATAAATTTTTGGCACATTCTTCAGGTTCTCCTTCATACCCATAATTTTAATATTCACTTTATTGAACTCCTAAAGATTTCACTTTGCTAATTTAAAAGTACCCATGGCCCCAGCCCTAGCCATATCCAACAATTGAAACATTGAGGAAGATTCATCATTTAAATAAGAGAAATCCTCAGAGAGGGGGTCTACCTTTAGGGGCTTCGATTTAGCATTCATCCTCTCAAATTCATCCTCACCTTGATCCTTATTCTCAGTCTGTATTACATCATTAAGTTCTGGGCCAGAGAGTCCTCAATATTTCCCTTGTTATCACCAGTAGCCTTCTTCTCATCTGACACCTTAGCATCCTTTGCAAGAACATTAGAGACCTGGTTTTTCAACTTAGCAATCTGTTTGGGCAATCTCCTTGGTTGTTCCTTAGCCTCCAAGTCGAGCACATTCTCTTGTAAAGCCTCCTTACCACCAACATCAATCTCACCCCATCCAACAGCCAACTCCACCTTCCTAGGAGAAGAATCCTCATACCCCACCTCTATGTCCTCGCTATCAAAGAGAATGATGCGCTTAGGCACACAACCACTTTTTGGACAACTCTTCTTCCTCTTTTTTGAAGAGGTGGCCTCGGGAGACTAAGGACCCATCTCCTCCTCTTCATCCCATTCATCATCTTCAAAATTGGTATCTGAACTAGAGGAATCTAACCCATCACTTGGAGTCTTCTCCTTACCCAAAATAGCAAGGGAAAGGATGAGAGATTTGACATGCTCCATGATCGGAAGAATGAGACTCTCATGGAGGACCGAGGTCTTCCTATTTTTTAAATGAGCATACACTGAAATCTCCATAGACAAAATTAGGAAAAAAGGAAAAGAAACATACAGCCTGTGTCTGAAGTGATTTAATAGAGTGAAATGGTGTCCCAAAATTGCAATAAACCTAACTTCCAACTTCACATAACGAATTATCATCTCAACCACCTTCGCCCAAATATTCTTAAGTGACTTGCGCTCGTATCCCCTGCTCTCCATTTTCACCAACTTCTTCCTCTCATCATCCTTAAAGAACTGAGCCATCACGTCCTCGTTACTCTTCTTGTCCTTAAAAAACTTTCAGCCTACCATCATCGTCCTCATCATAGCAGCAATCAGTTCCTCATTCACTTCCATTTCTAGAACCTTTATCTGAAGCTTCCTAATATGCCAACAAGAAACAAATTCCGCCGACGCATTTGAGTCGTGCCCATGAAGACATTCAAGGAACGATGTAAAATTCCCATGGCACAAAATCTTCCATAGTTTTTTCTTCTTCCTCAAACATGCACAAGTGTGTGGTTCAATTCTACTTTTGTCACCACCCATTTTAGTAGACACTAGATGGGAAAAACCCTTGCTAAAATTGTTAGAATAAAAGACAACTATCTGGGAGAGACCCACAATACATGTGAGTCAAAAAAGACAACTGAGGCTTAAATGCCTTCATCGCCAAAAATCATCCCACTCCATCATTCTGCATTAAACTCCTAGCTCTCTCTAGAATGATTTATCCCTCCTCCCACATCTGAGACTCATTTAATCTGATAGCTTCATTGGCAAAAAAATCTACCAAAGAGTTTCCCTCTCAGAAAATGTGAGATATGCGAGCATCATCACATGCACTTAACATCATTATATTGTCTTTAATTAGATGCTCCACATTCCAGCTCGACACATGGGTGTCACATAGGTAATTAACAATGTTTAATGAGTCGCCTTCAACCCATAGTTTTGAGTAACCTCTATCCAAAGCCAATTTTATGCTTGCATACGTAGCTTTCGCCTCAGCGCAGTGATTGGCTTGAATTCCTAGTGGGATCTCATGTCCAAAATGTAAGTGTTAAAAATAATTTTAATTTAGATAGTAATAACTATTATCAATCAAAACATTTAAGCACAATGTATTTGAAAGAGGATATTAGTTAAAAAAATGTTAATCAATAGATAGATGAGAGATGAGGAAAAGATGGTCTAGTATTGTCCCTAATTTAATTCTAAAAATAGCTCCAAGAAGGGGAAGCATAGATGCAACACCGTACCAAACATTGGCATTCTTTGCAGTAGTGGCAATGTTCTACTGCATGACATTGGTGAGATAAGTAACCAAGTTACCAGAAACACCATAGTAGGCCAATCATTTTTTTCATTTCCACACCAAATAATGAGAAGAGAAGATGACCATCCTCTAGTGAGAAGTATGTTGATCTATTTTCCACACCCAAATCACCATGAGACTGCTAGAATTTGATGAATTATAAGTTGTAAAGTCATAAATGATTTTATTTTCCCTATTTCCTTTATAAGCCCCATTTATCACCATTGGGATAAGATACTCAGTAAAATAAAGGTAAAAATTAAAAGTTGATTCTAATATTTGGTTGACTCCTCCATATAGGATGATCTTAATAAACACACTTCTTGTTTCTCTCCTTGTCTATCAGACAAGTATCATTAGTGCCCTATAAGGAATCATACATAATATGGAGTAGCTTCTTGGAAGGATTCTATGTAAAGGAGGAACCCAAGGAAGGAAAGATAAAAAGAAGAAATCCCATTTCAGTAAATGGGAGCGACTAATAAGGAGCAAAAAGGATTTGAGAATCCTTCAAGACCATCAAGAGGCCTTGGATGCTAAGCTTCTCTAGACTTTAGAGAATGATTAGTAACAAGGATAGATGGTGGGTTAAATTTCTCTCCCAAAAATACCTTCATCAGGTAAAATGAAGATCTCTACAATTCTCTTCCTCAGCGAGTTAAACATAAATTTGGAAAAATTTGGAAGTTTCTCCAGACCTCATGATGGGGTAGGATTGGGTGGAACACTCACTGTTCCATGCTCTGGGTCCTTGTTCTCAAGAACCCCTATGGTGTCACTCTCCACCACCTCAACCTATAGGCCCTAATACTAGTTAGGCACCCCTAGTTCTCTTGGCCAACCCTACTATCATTTCCATTTCCCTAACCAAGCCAATCTTGGTGCTTTCTCTACCATTCTTTTCCCTAGCCCTTAATCTTCCCTAAAGGCTAAATACCTCCATTCCTTCAATTGCTCTTTGCAGGGGTGTAGAAAGGTTTCAACAGGCTTCCAACATTCCTCCTAGGGTGCTTGTAGGTTCACCAAGCTTCATTCTTCCTTCGCTTTCACCAAACCCTCATCTAGGGTATCGGTTCCTTAGTTCTAGGCCTTCAAAGCAGGTCTTTTCCCGAGAGAATGAGGTAGTTCTCCTAAATTCTCCAAAAGACTTCCATTCTTTTCTTGGAATTGGTGATTCCCTTTCCCACACCTTGAAGAATTTTGAAACTTGGAGCCTCCACTGACCGTACTCTGTCCTGACCATTAGTTTAGTAAATTTAGGCTTGTTTAAGCCATTTTCTGACCACCTGGTGGACTGTCATTTTGTTTGTCAGTCAAACGGACCATTGGGACCTCCTCCTTGGTACCAAGCCTCCACAAGGCTTCCTTAAAACTTCCTACCATAGGATTTTTCAAGGAGAGGTCACCCCTGCAAGTTAGGTGCTTGTTTTGCACTGTCCTTCCTAGTCGGGCATTGCCAAACTTGCCTAGGAAGTGACTTTCCTCATAACTACTCGACCCCTAAAGACTCCTAGACCTAAACTATGTACAAGCATGGATCTTAGCCTCATTCCCCATAGACTATACACCAAGTATAGTGGAAGACAGAGGTCTAAGTCTCCATGGTTGACAGTTTACCAGATTGATCAGCAAGGGAAAGAAACCAAAGCTAGCTAAGAACAAAGCTATGTAACGATGCAAATGCTTAATTACAGACCACACAAAGCTTGAAAAATAGTTACATCACATTCCACACATATCTAGATGCCTGGTTATACCATTAACACACTACCAAGAACTCAAACATAGAAAATTAACTAATTACTCCTACTGTTTCTTATTTCTCCTTCATGAAAAGTTTCAAGATTACAAAAACTCCAAAATGCCTTCCAACCCAACTACAGGTCGAGGCATACCTTTTATAGTTTGGCCAAAGTAGTTGTGCCTCCCTTGGGTCAAACAAATCAGTTACCAAGTGGGAAAAATGCAAATTGTCCCAATTTGCCACTTTCCCCAACTTCCTAGAACTCACACAAATGAGTGTTTTAAACACAAAACTTGAACACTCCTGATAGCTCCTGACCAAGGTATTTTAGTAAGCCACTCACTCAAATGCAATGGTCAACATGACCTTATCCCAATAAAAAAAACAAATTCATAAACCCTTCCTATTCCTAGTGTTTCCTAGGTGTTTCTCCTAGGTGCTCATGCACCACCTCATCTCTCAGCATATCTATTGGATGCATGTAATGGAGTGAAAATCTATTTTCTTGAAGACAAAATAGGACAATTAGAACCTCATCTCTCAAATCAGTTACTTAAAAGGTGGTTAACCTAGAATAATGTCCTCATTCTTAATCAAGTTATAGATTTTAGAGAAATTACTAAATTCAAGATTTGGAAAGAACTTGAAATCCCACTGGAGTTGAGAGTAGATTGGAAATTTTTCTCACACTCAATGGAAGGAAGGATTCCTCTAGTTATTACAAACAAGAACAACCTTATAAGGGGAAGCATGAATGGTTGTGGCACTTACTCTATCAACAAATATTACAAGATGATGAGTGGTGCCCATCCCACTTAAAGATGGTGAGAGGATTCTATCCCATTTTGACTAAATGGAAACGATTATGGCACAAAGGCATCATCCCCAAACTAAGCTTCTTCCTTCTCAATAGCTAACATATGAAAATCTCAAAAGAAGAGTCTTTTCAAGACAAAACTATTATTTGCTCTTTGTAGGCTTGATAAAGTGAAATGTAGTCATATTTTTACCAATAGTGGGTATGCTAGAGAAGTATGGAAGTAGAGGCTTGACAATGCCACTCCTACAATGGTGCAGGAGCACCTAGAAGAACACCTAGGAAACACTAGGAATATGAAAGTTTGTTCATTTTTTTTTTTAATGTGATAAGGTCATGTTGACCATTGAAATTGTGGGAGAGACTTAAAAATGTTGTGGTCAAGAGCTATCAGAAGAGGAAGAGTTGTGAGTTTAGACACTCATGTTTGGTAGGTTCTAATAATTAGAAATAAAGCCCAAAATGTTGCATTAATCCAATTTTGACCAAATGTGGTGGTTATGTCCAACCAAGGGGAAGGGTAACCACTTTGGGAAACCTATTTAAGGATTGCCTCGACCTGTGTGAAATTTTGGAAGGCATTTGAAGTTTTGTAATTTTGAATTTTTCATGAAGGAGAAGTAAGAACAGTAGGTGTAATTTCTTAGTTTTCTGTGTTTGTGATCTTGGTAGTGTGTTAATGGCATAACCAGGCATTGGCATATGCATGTAATGTAATGTAGTTGTTCTCCAAGTGTTGATTGGGTCTTAACTAGTTGTTTCATCATTCAAGTTTCTGATTTCAGTTCTCTAGGTTCTTATTTTTGGTTATTCTACCTGGCAAGCTGCAATAAATGGAGTTCAGACCACCTTTCCCCTGTACCTGGTGTATGGGTTCTTGGAAATAGTGGCTAGGCTCCATGCTTGTACTTTTAGTAGTGTTAGGAGTCATTAGGGTTCGAGTGTTCATGAAAGAAGACCTTTCCTAGGCGAGCTAAACAGTGCCCGGTTAGGAAAGTCAAGGGGTGTGAAGCACCTAAATTGTAGGGGAGACCTCTCCATGCTAAACCCCATGGTAGAAAGGTGGAAGGAGGCCCTAAAAAGGTTTGGTATCAGTTAAGAGGCTACACCAATCCATTTGATGGAAGAACTCCATGACAGTTCACTCGGGTGGCCAAGAAATGACTAAACAAACCCTATGTTTGCTAAATTGGTGAATGAACCTGTGTACGGAAAGACAAGGAATAAGACCTTGAAAATATTAAAGAGCTTGGTATTAGGACCAAGAAACCATAGGAAAGTTTTGGGGTACTTTAGAAAAATTTTGAGAAACATCCACTTTTCTCGGGTTAGGAGGGCTAATTGGGGGCTCTAGGCTTGTAGCCTTTTTAACCCTAGGTGAGGGTTTGGTGGAAGCGATGGAGAAATGGAGCCTAGTGGTTGATCAATAACCCTAATAGGATGCTAAGAAGCTTGATATTCCATCTTTACACCCCTGCAAGAATCTAGTTGAGTGTTGTGTGTATTTGGCCTTTAGGGAAGATTAAGGGTCAAGGGTGAAACAGTGACAAAGCACCAAGGTTTGGTTTGGCAATGTGACTTGGATGGTAGTGGGGATGGCCAGTAGAACTAGGAGTACCTACATCTAAGATAGGACCTATAGGTTGAGTGGTAGAAAGAGCCACCAAAGGGAATTGCCAAGGTGAGACCCGAAGCATGGAACAGTGAGTGTTCCATCCAACCCCGCTTACACCAGATTGGTATCAGAGCAGTGAAAGGTTTGGGATAGTGAATTGTATGTCAAAGGTTGAATCAAGTGGTTCCAACACCATGGTGACCAATGCAGAATTGGTAAGAGACCTGACATAGCAACAAGAGAAGAACAGGCAACTTGAAGTGACAGTTGAAGAGATGAAACAGAGGTTAGAAGAGGTGGTAGAGGCTGCAGGAAAGATGAAGGTACAACTAGCAGTGGTTAGAGATAAGGGTGAAGATCAAGTTGAGGAAGATATTGAACCAGACCCTGATCCTCCACTAAATGAGGAACCCTTCCTCAAGGCATTGAAGGCTTTGAGTGGTAAAGCATTAGAAGGCATTCCCATCTTCACAGGTAGAATGGATGCAGAGTTGGTTATGGAGTGGATAGAAGGAATGGAGAATCACTTTGAGTGTGATGGAATAACTGAGGCACATAAGGTGAAGATAGCAAAATCAAGGCTAAGGGGACAAGCACTGACTTGGTGGAAGTTCCTACAAGAAGAAAGGGAGAATGAAGGCAAGAAACACATCTCAAGTTGGAAAGCTATGGTGGCTAAGGTAAAGGAGTATTATCTACCTGAGGACTATGAGGTCCAATTGCATAAGAAGAGGCAAAATCTTAGGCAAAGAGACCTAGATGTAGCTACATACATAGAGGAGTTCCAAAAACTGAGCCTTAGATCTAGGGTGCAAGAAGTGGAAAGCATCAAGCTGGTGAGGTATCTAAATGGCCTCAAATGGAACATCCAAGAAGAGTTCAGTCTCTTTACACTCACCAATCTCCATAGTTGTTTTCAAATGGATTTCAAGGTGGAGGAGAAGCTGAAAAAGAAGCAAGACTCCAATTCTAAAGGCAGAGGCAAAGGTAGAGAACAAAGATATCAAAGAGGGCAAAGGGGTGGCTACCAAGGTAGAGACAATGACCAAAGAAACCAAGGAGAGTTCAAATTCACAGATCATGGAAATGAAACACCTTCTAGAGGAGGGTATAACAGAGGTAGAGGTTCTCAAGGAGGATCAAATAGAGGAAGAGGAGCAGGCAGGAGTAATTCCTATTTTGCAAACATGAAATGCTATCATTGTGTTCAAGCTAGACACCCAGCTTATAGGTGCCCGGAGAAAGCATCTTCATCTAAGATGGGAGAGAGTCTGATGTTTAGAAGAGTTTTGATCAGACAACTGGTCAAGGAAGAACCCAAACAAAGGAGAGCTCTATTCAAGGTAAGGTGCAAGATACTTGGTAAAGTGTGCAAGGTCATAGTAGATTCAAGTTCAACAGACAATATTATATCAAAGGAGGCAATAATGAAACTGAAATTGGTGAAGGTACCCCACACTAACCCCTACAAGGTCACATGGCTTAACAAAGGGCAAAGTGTTTTAGTGAATGAGGAAGTATCGGTGGAGTTTTCCATTGGAGGGTACAAGGACAAGTTAGTTTGTGATGTTTTACCCATGGATGCATGTCATCTACTATTGGGCAGACCATGGCAATATGATAGGAGTGCCATGTATGATGGAAAGGAGAATACAATTTCATTTAAGAAGGATGGAAAGACTTTTAAGTTGCAGTCACTGTCAAAGGAGGATGAAGGACAGTCAAAGACACCAAGTGTTCTACTAAGTAGTGGAAAAGAGTTCCTCAACACCCTACATGAAGGTGGAGAAGGATATGTAGTATTGTCGCAGTCCAAGGAGGAAGATAAGACTGAAAAACTAGTCATACCCGAGGCAGTCCAGAATTTGCTTGAAAAGTATAAAGACATAGTAAGTGATGGTACACCTGCAACTTTACCTCCTAAAAGGGCCATTAGTCATCAGATTGACTTCATACCTAGAGCATCATTACCTAACAAAGAAGCATATAAGCTTACACCGGAATAGAATTTGGAAGTGGCTAGACAAGTGCAAGAGTTGTTGGATCAAAAATTGATTCAAAAGAGCATCAGCCCATGTGCAATACCAGTAGTTTTGGCAACCAAGAAGGGAGGAAAATGGAGGTTATGTACTGATTCTAGAGCAATAAATAAAATCACAATTAGGTATAGCTTCCCTATTCCTAGAATTGAAGACTTAAAGGATTGTCTTGGAGGAGCTCAATATTACACCAAGTTGGATCTCAAGAGTGGATACCATCATATCAGAGTTAAGGATGGTGATGAATGAAAGACAACATTTAAGACAAATGATGGGTTATATGAATGGAGAGTGATGACATTTGGTCTCTCCAATGCCCCTAGCACATTCATGAGGCTCATGAATGAAGTGCTCAAAGATTTCACAGGAGTATTTGTGGTGGTATACCTTGATGACATCCTCATATTCAGTAAGACAGCAGAAGAGCATTTGAAACATGTGGAGTTGGTTCTTAGAAGGTTGCAAGAGGAGAAGTTGGAAATCAATCTAGAGAAGTGTGAGTTCTTTAAGAAAGAGCTTGTATATTTGGGTTTTGTAGTGTCCAAAGGATCATTAAAGATGGATCCAAGCAAGGTGGAAGCAATCCTAAACTGGCCTACACCAACCACAGGGACTGAGGTAAGAAGTTTCCATGGATTGGCTCAATTCTATAGAAAATTCATAAGGAACTTTAGTGGTATTTGTGCACCGGTCCTAGATATAATAAAAGGTGGTCTGAAAACCAAGTTTAAGTGGACACAAGAAGCTGAGAAAGGGTTTGAGAAACTGAAACAAGAAGTTGCAACTCAACCTATACTATTATTACCTATTTCTGACAAGTTGTTCACTGTGGAATGTGATGCTAGTGGAGTGGTAGTAGGTGGAGTGTTAAGTCAAGAGGGTAGGCCTATATCCTTCTTTAGTGAGAAGCTCAATGAAGCAAAGAATAAGTATTCAACTTATGACTTAGAACTTTATGCTTTGGTTCAGTCACTTAGGAAGTGGAGGCATTACCTTCTACCCAAGGAGTTTGTGGTCTTTAGAGACAATTAGGCACTCAGCTATATCAACACCCAAGAGAAGTTGAGTAATAGGCATTTGAAATGGATGGAATACATCCAAGCTTTTACCTTCACCATCAAACACAAGAAGGGCCAGATGAATAAGGTAGCAGATGCATTGAGCAGGAGGTTGTTGACAGTGCAAGAGATACAAGTGAAGAGCATAGGGATTGAAAGCTTTAAAGATCTCTATGGAGAGGATGAAGATTTCTTAGAAGCCTATAAGGTATGATTAGACTTTGAGAATCATTTTCATAGTCAATATGCTGAGTATACATTGCAAAGTGGAATATTGTTTAAAGGGAATCAGTTGTGTGTTCCAAGAGGGTCAATGAGAGAAAACCTCATTCAAGAGAAGCATAATGGCAGTCTTAGTGGACATCTTGGCATCAACAAGACCTTGGAACTAGTACAAAGGTTCTACTATTGGCCTAAGTTGGCAAGAGATGTTAGAAAGTATGTGGAACAATGTGTTGTATGTATGAAAGCTAAGGGAGGAGCTAGTAATGCTGGTCTTTATCAACCCCTACCCATTCCTAACAGACCATGGGAGTGTGTGAGCATGGATTTTGTGGTAGGACTCCCTAAGACCAAAACTAGTTTTGACAATGTGTATATAGCGGTGGACAAATTTAGCAAAATGAGTCACTTTATTCCCTGCAAAACCACTCATGATGCTAGCTACATAGCTCATCTTTTCTTTAAGGAGGTTGTAAGGATTCATGGCTTACCTTTAAGCATTGTTTCAGACAGGGATGTTAAGTTCATGAGTCATTTTTGGAAGACTCTATGGAATAGATTGGGTACCAACCTGTCATTTGGATCAGCTTACCATCCTCAGACTGATGGTCAAATAGAGGTGGTTAATAGGGTGTTGGGTAATCTTCTTAGGTGCCTAACAAAGGAATATGGACAGACATGGAATATGGTCATCTCACAAGCTGAGTATGCCTATAATGATAGTGTCAACTAGACCACAGGGAAGAGTCCTTTTGAGGTTGTGTATGGAATGCACCCAAGAGGTATTTGTGAGCTCAGGGATCTATGAGCCATGGAGAATAGGAGTGGAAATTTTGAAGACTTCACTCAAACCATGAAGGAGATTTAGGAGCAGGTAAAGAGGATAGTCACCGAGGCTACACAAAACTTGAAGGAGAAGACAAATTTTTCAAGGAAAGATGTGCAATTTGCAGTAGGAGATTTTTTCATGGTTCACCTTAACAAATCAAGGTTGCAGAAGGGAATGTCAACCAAGCTGTAAATGAAGAGGATAGGACCATGCAAGATATTAGCCAAGTATGGCAAGAATGCATACAAGGTGGAGTTACCTTCTGACTTGGGAATTTCACCAGTTTTCAATGTTGCAGATTTGATCAAGTACAAGGGATCAGTCCAAGCGATGGATCAGAATAGTAGAGAGGTTTTCAAAGATGTCAGTAACATAGCATTACCTATTCAAGACAAACTTCAGGCAGAAAGGATCATGGAGTCAAGAGTACAAAAGTCTACAAGGAAGAAGGTGTACATGGAACACCTTATCAAATGGAAGAACAAGCCTGAATCTTAGGCTACATGGGTACAAGAGGACTAGTTCAAGAAGCATGGCATTGATATGTCACTGATTTCTCCTTCCATTCTTTAGTTTTTGGTAGAGAGGGGAAGAATGGTGCACGAGCACCTAGAAGAACACCTAGGAAACACTAGGAATAGGAAAGTTTGTTAATTTTTGTTTTTAATGTGATAAGGTCATGTTGACCATTGAAATTGTGGGAGAGACTTAAAAATGTTGTGGTCAGGAGCTATCAGGAGTGGAAGAGTTGTGATTTTAGACACTCATGTTTGGTAGGTTCTAATAATTGGAAATAAAGCCCAAAATGTTGCATTTATGCAATTTTGGCCAAATGTGGTGGTTATGTCCGACCAAGGGGAAGGGTAACCACTTTTGGAAACCTATTTAAGGATTGCCTCGACCTATGTGAAAGGTTGGAAGGCATTTGAAGTTTTGTAATTTTGAATTTTTCATGAAGGAGAAGTAAGAACAGTAGGTGTAATCGCTTAGTTTTTTGTGTTTGTGAACTTGGAAGTGTTTTAATGGCATAACCAGGCATTGGCATACATGTGTAATGTAATGTAGTTTTTCTTTAAGTGTTTATTGGGTCTTAACTAGTTGTTTCATCGTTCAAGTTTTTTATTTCAATTCTCTAGGTTCTTGCTTTTGGTTATTCTACTTGGCAAGCTGCAATAAATGGAGTTCTAGACCACCTTTCCCCTGTACCTGGTGTATGGGTTCTTGGAAATAGTGGCTAGGCTCCATTCCTATAGTTTTAGTAGTGTTAGGAGTCATTAGGGTTTGAGTGTTCATGAAAGAAGACCTTTCCTAGGTGAGCTAAACAGTGCCCGGCTAGGAAAGTCAAGGGGTGTGAAGCACCTAACTTGCAATGGAGACCTCTCCATGCTAAACCCCATGGTAGAAAGGTGGAAGGAGGCCCTACAAAGGTCTGGTATTAGTTAAGAGGCTACACCAATCCATTTGATGGAAGAACTCCATGATAGTTCACCCGGGTGGCCAAGAAATGACTAAACAAACCCTATGTTTGCTAAATTGGTGAATGAACCTGTGTACGGCAAGACAAGGACTAAGACCTTTAAAATATTGAAGAGCTTGGTATCAATACCAAGAAACCATAGGGAAGTTTTGGGGTACTTTAGAAAAGTTCTGAGAAACATCCACTTTTCTCGGGTTAGGAGGGCTAATTGGGGGCTCTAGGCTTGTAGCCTTTTTAACCCTAGGTGAGGGTTTGGTGGAAGCAATGGAGAAATGGATCCTAGTGGTTGATCAATAACCCTAATAGGATGCTAAGAAGCCTAATATTCCATCTTTACACCCCTGCAAGAATCTAGTTGAGTGTTGTGTGTATTTGGCCTTTAGGGAAGATTAAGGGTCAAGGGTGAAACAGTGACAAAGCACCAAGGTTTGGTTTGGCAATGTGACTTGGATGGTAGTGGGGATGGCCAGTAGAACCAGGGGTACCTACATATGAGATAGGACCTATAGGTTGAGTGGTGGAAAGAGCCACCAAAGGGAATTGCCAAGGTGAGACCCGGAGCATGGAACAATGAGTGTTCCATCCAACCCCGCTTACACCATACAACCACCAATCCAAATAATTTTCAAGATGCATTTCACTTCCCTAATCATATTTAATATGTGCATAAGGAGGTTGAATGGCCTCTTGTAGTCAGACATCTTCTACCAAGATATATCTTCTGGGGCATTTGGAAGGTTACAATCATTTAATTTTTAGAGAAAACAAAATACAACAATAATGTCCAAGATCTTCTTCAAGACATAGCTCATTATGCCCCAAAAGTGCAAGGTAGATTGAAGATATCCAATAATAGTTTACCACCAGCTCTAGGAAGTGGACAATTTATTTTCTTTGATAAAGCCTCATAAGGCAACCCATGCATAGCAAAAGCCAGAGGTGTTGTTGTTTGGTCAAATTCACCTCAAGTATGCCTTTGGTCTTGGGATCAATGTCAAGTATTTATATTGTAACTATGTTTATTAAATACTTGGCGATAAGAATTCCAAGTACTCAAAGATCCCTAGATAAGAAAACAAACCATGTGGAAAATCAAGGAGTCAAATTATATGAGGAATCACTCCACATATGATACATTCCAGAATAATATTTTGATTCTTATCAAAGATTATGGCTAGATCTCAATTTTTAAAAGCTTCACAAGGTCAAAATAAAGCTCATCAAGTAGATATTAGCATATCTTAAGTTAATGCCAATTATAGATACCACAACAATTGGATGATCCAACTTTTGTATTTCATATATTATAGTTAATATAATTTCCCGTATATTATAAGGGTATAGGTATCAATCAACTAATAGTGAGAAAAATACTTTCACGTTTGTTAAGTGTGACTACAATAATAGAAATGTTATCAATCTGGGGTGGGGATTATAGTTGCCCCTGCTGAATTGTATAATTTGACCATGGTTGATCCTAATGATTACTTGATTTGACTAACTGAAACCATGGCAAGTGACTTACCTCAATATTCTACACAAATCGTGTCTTGATGGCAATGTTACCAATGAGAAAAAATGGGCAAGGGTTGTAGGAAAAAATTTATGAAACCCTAAAAATCAAATAAATAATTGACGCGACCAGGGGATCATAGAAAATAAGTATTAAAAATAATGCTAAGTCAAAAAATATGATGACATTTTTTTTTATATTGAAACAATGCAAATAATACAATAGGAACAATGAAGGTTGTCAAAACAAACAGCGAGAAAACACAAAATATGGTGACTTGAACTTTCGATGCCTACAAACAAAATAGAAAAATGAATGAATAACAATTAGCATCATGAATTACTTGCATTCAATTCATTCATAGTGTGTTGTGGGACACGATCATGCACGCATGGTCACAGGTATATTGGAGTCACCAGTGGAAATAGAAACCCCCAAAGTGTTGAAATTGAGAAAAAAAAATTGAATGAAATAAACACATCTTAAAATGATTTTACCGTTGCAAGAGTTTTAATAAAGTGAATCCCATCAAAATTTGACGCAAAACTATCTTTATTACAAAATTTTCAGTGTAATTCCTTGCATCTATTTCTCTCCAAATTGCATGTTTTCCCCTGCAATACACAGATGTAATGCAAAATTGTCTACCCACAAAACTAATTTCAAAGCCATATAATTGATTGATAAAAATATCTCCATTAAAAAATCACCCTTGCTAAGGAGAAAGTGTTGATCTGGATGTTGCTCATTTGGGCCATAAAATCCAAGCCAGTAGATGTGAGTGCTAAAACAACGACCATTAAAAAATTTGCAAAAAAAAATACAATCAAAACCCTAAAAAAGCAAAAATTTCCTACATAGTAAAACCAAAACCAAGCTCCCTATAGTTGCTGCATTTAATTTATTCACAATAAACAAAATCTAAAAATATCAGGGCTTTAGGGCTATTTAGATTCATGAGCTGGAGATGAACCAAAACCAAGCTCTCTCGTGATATAAATCTGATTTTATTTGGAGATTTACAATGAAAAGTATTAAATGTGAGTCCAAATTTGTTTTTGGGCATCAGGAAGTTTCAACCACTGGAAAAAAATTCCATTCAACTTACAGATGTGAGACCAAGACTGTTCGGAGTGTATTTTTCAATGTGAGATAATTTTGATGGACTATGCCCACAATATATAGTCTATCGGCTAAAAATATAAATATGGAATTAATTTGTAACTACAACCTTTCCAAATCCTTATTAACATCCACTAAAAAGCGTAAGTTACAATTTTATAACAAGATTACAACTTCTTCAAATATGACAAGATAATATAAAATAAATCTTCCAAGAGCTAAAACATCCATATGAATACTCCATAATAATTTGTTGTGATTCCAATAAGAATTCCTAATGGTGATTAATACCACCCAACCATGTGGGACCTTAAGGCCCATTACTCTAAACTAAGAGAAGGTTTGCATGGTTATCATATGCCAACATGACATTTAAGATTGTTCACCTCTAAAAATACTTTAACCAAATATTTCTTATAAATATAAATCACTATATGTCTAGGAAACAAGTAATATGAGGAAAGTTTAGGACAAGGAATGGTTTCCCCTTGGTTCTCCAAAACCAAGATAGGATCAATTAGACCTATGGTCTAAAAGTAAGTGACCCTCTTGCAACACTAGTCAATGCAATCCATTCTTTTAGACATCCTTTCAACTTGTTACATAATTTATAGTTGCAATCGATCTTTCTAAATGTACTTTTGACATATTACATCCTCAATGCAATCTATCCTTTCAAACATTATTTTTGTAGATATCATAATTTTGAATGCAAATTATTCTTGTAGACATCCTTTTGACACATTAAAAATTTAAATGTAATCCATCCACTTCTAGCCCTAAGCTCTTAATCATTATTATAATACATTCCAAGGCCACTAACTTATGTAATTAACCCTTAGAAAGAAGAAAAGTATATTTTAACACATAATACATTTCAAGGCAAGAACACATTAATTCTATTGAAAAAGCTATATTTCCACAAAATAATTTTAATCAAAATATTATTATTTGGAATTTTCAAATGTACTTCAATATATTTTGTAAATTAATATATATATATAGACAAAAATATGTTGCCTTTTGCCAAAAATAAATAAAAATAATCCAAATGTTTCAAATTAAAAAATAAATAATATTAAATTAACCACAATTTCCCAATATCTAGGTTCCACAATTAGATAAACTTTAATTTTTTTAAAATAAAATAAAATACAAAGAAAATAAAAATTCTGAAAAAAACCTCTTGTTCCAAATTTACCCCACAATAAATTTTTGCAATCATATATTTTCTTTTAGAAAAAAATTCAAGAGTTTTGCTATGAAATTCATATTTTATAAATTTCCTATACTTGAAATTAAACAAGTTATCCTAAAAATACCCTCTTGTCTAGAATTCACTCAACAAAATAGTTCTACAATCACATAAAAACTTTAGAAAAAAATGAAAGGGTTTGGGTACAAAATTCTTGTTTACACAAACAACAAATCATATGCATCACCAATTAAAATGAGAGCATGTCCATACACACATATCAACAATTCAAATTTACTTCTCATAAACATAAATAAAATCATACGTTTCTTCCTAAATCTATGACAAAGTCACAAGGAATACCTATTTATTTATAATGAGTCCAAGATTAGAAGGTTGTAGGTATTTCTCCACTTTGAGAATAATCAACAAATAATTTTAAGCTTTCATGAAACCTCCTTCAAATTTTTAATGCAAGTAAGAAAGTACGGATTTGAAGAAAATTCACACTTTCTCTCTCGTGCTTTCCCAAAAACTCATAAGCAAAAGAAGAAGTAGTAATTCTTCATACCTTTTCCATATAAATCAATACCTAAAATCGAGTTCCTCCTTAATCATTTTCACAGTCACTTTTTCAAATACAAAATAATATACAATTTTCGAATATCTAATTTCACTCAAAATATCTAACTTACAAGGTATTTTTCACCTTTTTGATAATTCATAACTATTCCCGAAGAATATATAAATAAATCCTATTCAAGAGTTATTCCTAAGACATATATAAATAAATCTCGCTTCACAATTACTCTTAAGCCATATATAAGATACCCCACTTCAGTTTTGAAATAGAAACTTATAGAAAATACTTATAACACTTTAAAACTCTCTTTTTTAAATATGAATTCCCTTTTTAACATTTCAAATGAATTCAAATATTTCACTAAGCTATTAAATCAATTCCACTCATAGGTAACCCAAACTACACACAAAGAAGTAATTGAAACATGCAATAGATAATCATGTTATTAGGATAGAATGACAAGGATCTATAGTAACACATGACTCACATTAGGATTTAACCTATTTTACACATATGCCATGTAGTACAAATATAAGTTCATAAACATAAAAAACATGTAAACTATGTTTTTGATTAGCCACCATTAGGATTTTAATTGTTCTTGCACACTAAATTTAAACATTACATGCATATGCCTAATACGTAACAATAGCCAAAGAATACTTTGATCCAGAGTTGGATTTGGTGTGGTAGGATGCATCCTTACTCTCACTTGCAGTTTGTGGATGATATTTCTTTGATGGGCATGGCTATAATTCAAGAAGCTATGAACTTAAGGAAAACTCTAGATATTTATTTAGGTGTCTCTAGACAAAATATTAATGAGGACAAGCCTTCAACCTTCTTTTTTTAAACTCCCCAGCTCATTCAAAATGGAATTGCTAGGATTCTCGGGTTTTAGATTGGCTCTCTCCCTTTGACTTATCTTGGGATTCCCAACTTGGTGTGTTCTTGGGTTAGAGATATTTGGTAGGATGTGTTGGATAAGTTTCACAGGCAGGTAAGTCATTGGACTTGCCAGTTTCTCTCATCAATTGGGTGTGTGACTCTTTTAAAATTTGTGGTGTAGGCTCTTCCTATTTATAGATGTTTTATGTAGGTGGCCCCCCATTGCTTTCTTAAGGAATTTGATACGTTAGCCCATCAATTCTTGTGGGCTGGTAATTTATCTTCTTCTAAATGGATCCTTGTTAGGTGGGATTCAGTTTGTAGGCCGAAGCGAGAGGTGGGTCTTGGGCTCAAACCTACAGGTTTGATTGGCCAATTCTTAGCAACTAAGCTATATTGGTGCTAGTGTACTAGCCAGGATCAATACTAGGCTAGGATTATTACTATGAAGTACCTTCATGGGGTGTGTGTTATGGATGTGCCTCGATGTAGCCTTGCAGGGAAGGGGTCCATGATTTGGGAGACTCTTAAATGAGGGGCAAAGCTCATTAAACAAGGTATCTTCTAGATTTTCAATAATGGATCTGATGCTCTCTTTTGGCATGATTCCTGGATGGACATCCCGCCATCTTGACTATATTTTTCACCCTGTGCCCCTCAGTAACAATTTTCTTAAGGCTAGTTGGTGTTGGGTGAAATATTTTAAATTAGTGCATGCTATGGTACAAGTGGAAGTGGTGCATTGGAAGACTTCACAGGAGTGTCTGTCTGGGGGATCTGAGGAGGCTCGTTTGAAGTTGGCTAAGATTTTGGGTGACATAATGTGCAATGCCCATTCGGGGACACTTTGGCTTGAGGCCCTTCTCCAAAGGGTATGTTTTTTGTTGCCTTGGGCTACCTAGAATTGGACAAATAGGTGTTTGGGAGCATGGAGTTTTCTTGGTGGAAGCAAGTCTAAAACAAGTTTTCTTGGCCCAAATGCAATTTTTTCTTATGGTTGGTTGTGAAGAATAGATTTCTTACCTGGGAAAATCTTTGAAAGAGATGGTTTCTTGGTCCCTCTATGTATGTTCTTTGTAATAAAAGTGAGGAAATTTCCTCTCATCTCTTTTTCTTATGCCCTTTTGCTTGGGTTGTTTGGCACTCCTAGTGGGGGTCTTGGAATCATGCTTATGTCCATGCCACTTATTTGGTTGATTTTTGGGATAGTATGGGTAGGCCTCCAGCACAGACTTATTTTCTTAATTTTTCTTGGATCCCCCCTCACTAATGGCAATTGTGGCTAGAGAGGAACAAGAGGATATTTTAGGGTGGGCAAATGGCAATGGCTCAACTTTTGCATAAGATCCTCTACAGGGTTCAAGAAACTATCTTTGCAAATTGTGACACATCAAATACTATGGATCCTAATGATGTGGCTATCTTAAGGAATTTGAATCTGGCGGTTGGTGTCCCTGGTTACTCTAATACTAGGAGGCCTTGACGTACCAAGCAAAAAATTGAGAGGGAAGGCAAGTGGATCCCTCCTCCTCAAGGTGTTCTTAAGGTGAATAAGGATGGCTCTTCTCGAGGGAACCTAGGCATGATAGGATTGATGGCATTGGTCGAAATAGTTCTAGTGATAGTTTATTCTTCTCTATTTATAAGGGGCAACAAACTAACAATCTTATAGAGGCCCTGGCTATTCTTTATGTGGTGGAAAGAAGTTACTCCCTTGGTTGGAGGAAGATCATTTGTGAATCAGATTCATAGATTATTATTGATATGTTGAATGATAAAAGGTTGGAGGGAGCCAGTTGGCAACTAGCTTTACTAATTAAACAGAATTTGAGGTTGTGCAATTTATTGGAATATATCTCCTTTTGTCATATTCCTAGGGAGTGGAATAGAGTGGCTGATTGTTTGGCTAAGTGGGCGTCTGAGCATGAGGATAATTGGGTTGTGGGTGGTTGGAACCTTCTACCCCCTGAGTATGTGAGGACCTTGGAAAAGGTTATTCTGGAGGATAGGAATATGTAATTGTACCCTTTTAGGGTTCCGTTGGGGAACCATAATTCTCTTTTGGTTGCTTTTGTATTATTTCTTGATTTTATAATAAATTTTTACCCCCTTTTTATTTAAAAAATAGCCAAAGAACATAGTAAAATCAAAAAATGTTATATAATCTATAGTTTAATATTAATATTTCAGTTAAAACAACGTCATATAGTATAAACAATACAATATTCAACATGACTTGTGGGAAATACACACCTTCTCCATATAATAACGGGTACCCTTGGAATAAAGGGGGTCTACCTTTCTATCCTTGTGAGTCTTTTTCCAGCCTCCCATGTACCCCTATATGTTATCCTTATCATAGGAAAAAATGCAAGTGGTGACTCTCTAAATTATTTACACATCTCATCACCAAGGTGCATATCCCTTTGTCATTTCTTATTGGTTACAGAGTTGATACCTCTATATAGTTGACCCTCATTGCATAATCACCAACCCAAAAACCCCTCATAAAATGTATGGGTCCATAATCGCATTAACATTGGTCATACTTTCCATGCTACTAATGTCATTTGTAATATGAAGAAGTTTATCCCACCTTTCCACCTAAGGTGTTTTAGAGTTGGGGATAGACATACCTTTAGAAAGAAATGAAATGCTTTAGAATCCAACCCATAATTAATGGGGAGTGTTTGATGGTTGGGATTCTAATTACACAATTTATTTTAAATCTTTGTGCGTATAGGTTAAAATATCAACCATCCAAGTGTATCACCTCACCTCCTTTAGGGTCCTCACAATTAAGGACAAGATAAATAAAATAATGTGACTAACTATTTTTCCAAATAGTCTAGTTTTAAGGAGCACAATAATGACCTTTCAAATAGTCAAAATAGTCACTCTAGCTATTAAGTATAGCTCCATACCTCCATCATGCCATCCTTTTATTTGTATCCCCAAAGTGGGTGACTCATCTCTCCCTCTCCTACTATCTTAAGGGTTGTCTACTATGAGTCTAGTTACCAAGATCAAGATCCTAAGTATCCTATATACATCATAAAGGGTGATAGTCCACCATGTCAACTTGCATAATTTGAAAAGTGTTTTAGTCTATATCCCAATAAGTGAAAATATCACATAGAATACAACTACAAGGGGGTGTAATAGGGATACACAAAACCTACAATAATGTATCTTAGTCTAACTAGGCGATATCATGATTCAAAATACATTAAACAATTTAACAAGCTAACAAAACTTGTGAGCTCCACTCCATTGAACATACTCCCCATGTAAGCACACATGAATAACTAGGATCACACCCATATCAACAAAGTTAGAAATGATGTTTCTAATGCTTTGGAATGAGGCCACCACTTTTATAGGTGATGAAAGCATTTCCACCATATTAATATATGCATGTTTATAGAAAATGAGTGTTTTTCATAAACAAACTTCATTGCAGATAATAATAAATTACTAAAGTGGCGTATTTTCCATGAAGGAGTGAAGTCTCTTCTCTCAAACCTAGATCCAAAAAAGAATAAAAAATTCATGAAAATACAAATTTGAAAGCAAATAATTATTTTTCACCTCAAAAAAAATATTTTAATGCTACTTGTACCAATATTTTAATTCTTAAGAGGTGAATTTGAGAAAACTAGGTTTTTACAATAATTAAGGTTTTTAAAGCATGTACTTCTCTTATCTTTTGTTGCCTTGTGCATTAGTTTAATAATTATAGTAATCACCTTGTGTGTGCTTCATCTACTACTTTCATGCTTGAAATGGTTGTTGTTCACCTAGAGCTTAATTTCTCCCAACTTTGTGAGTGAAAATGACCTTTAGAAAACCTAGCTTATTTTATATATGTTCACATAATTATTTATAAATTATTATTTTACATGCAATTATTTTTTGTTGGGTGACCTACATATATATTTTAACCTTTTCTTGATGGTGCATCCTCTTGTCTCTATTTTATAAAATAATTTTATAGACAATACCTTTAGAATACACTTGATTCATTGTTACAATGTCATTTTACAATTGGCATATAAAAAAATTAAGCACATGGATCAATGATGTTTCTAAACAGGTTAAAATGATGGTAATTTCTCTAATTTGTTTTCTCATCTTAAATTTTATTTTTGTACATAATCACTTTTATTGTCTTTTTAGGTTTAGATGCAAGACATCAAACTAAAGTTGAGAACAAATAAGTATGATTATGATTGTAGAAACTTAAAAATATCTTGAATGGTATTACACACTTGAATCCAATATATTAACATCATTTCATCTTGAAACTCATCTTCTTTTCACTTGTTTGATTAAATTCACCTAGTTATTTAATCAAATGCCTCATTTTCACCTATTAATCTACTTGACCTAATTGGGTAGATTCACCCCCTTTCGCACTAATATTTCAACCTGTTTAATTAAATACTGCAAATTATTTAATTTAAACCCTAAGTCCTCTTATTTTATTAAATAACCCTAAACTATTTTAATAAATATCATATTGCATCCCCTTTTCATTAAATCAATTATTTAATGGATATCATATTATTCCTCATTTTTCACATTAAATTTAGTTTTAATTAACTAAATTGCTAATTTCCTTCCCATCCACTTGCATAGGGAATATTCCAAAGGAATATTCTCCTATTTTCCTCCAAAAAAGGGTAATGATTATTCCAAACAAACTTTGAAACAACCTTTTAAAGTTGTTGCAAAGTGTGTTTGTTTGCATGATTATGAGCCCTTGACCTTTTCTTGATCCATGTGATCTTTGATTCTCACCCATTGATGAGAATCCTTGATCCATGTTTCATCCTCCTTTCTTTATTGACCATTGATAGATCAAATTGATCTGAGCCCTTGATTTTTTATTTGCTTTCCTATAAATAGGTCACTAGTTGGAGAGAAATGGATCCATGTTTTGATAGCAAATTTATGCTATTGAAATTCATACTCACTTGCATCTAGACTGAGCATTTTTATTAGCATATTAGATTAATTTCCATACATAGTTAGCTTAAGCATCCATTAATGGCTTCCATGGTAACTTAGCCTGCATCCATTTTACATAATTCAATCTATGGCTTATATCTTTCAATTTTGTTTACATTTAGCATAGATTACATCCAATTTATCAAGCATTTAGCATTTAGAACTCATATTTATCATGTTAAACTAGTTTCATATCATGTTTCATTCATATCTCATCGGTTTCATTAGTTCTCTTCAATAAAACTGATTGAAACAAGCTCATATTATCCAAGGGATTGGGAAAGGGTCGCCATTCCACATAAATGTGACACCACTCCCCCAATAGGATAAGATTCAAGGTCTTATAATAGGGTTTTTTTATGCTTTCATGTTTATATCATGCTAGTTTAATGGCTTCCTAGTTTTGATGACTTTGAATATCTTATTGGGATCATTGCTTAGAAGATTAAATAGGGTTTAAATTCATTTGGATCTATCGTATTTAGTTCACACTAGGACTTTGGTCACAATGACCCATGCCACATTTTTGGAAGTGACACCTAACAATTATTATGCAATTATTTTTCTAACGGGGTAGTACATAAGTGCCTATAATTAAATAAGCCTACATGACAAGTTTTATGATGGCTAAAGATCTATAAAATACATATACATTGCATAAAGCATAAAAATGTGATATTTGATTAATGTCTCTAGGTTAAGGTACCATCTATGTCAACCCACTATACTTATGTGTGTGCCATTCATTTTAGCATTTACCATATACTAAGTGCTCACACATTCATTTTTTCTAAAAATAATCTTTTCCACCCTTAGTGATGTGTTTTCCATAAAAAAACTCGTCAAAGTTATCCAAACACATGTGATTAACTATAAAATCATGAGTTTCTCTTTATTTCCTGGCTTAGTTATTCCCATATTGTATTTTTTATCCACGAGCTTGCTTCTAATTATCAAGGTTTCTACAAATATTCTAATTGTGGCATTTTATGGGTCTAAGTTTTTGATAGAATGCTATATAATTTATGTTATGACACCCTTAATATCTTGAGACTAATTCTTGTTTGTAGCTATTATTCACCATAGTCCTAATATCCTTGTGCCACTTCATATACCCCATACCTCATTTTGGAAATTGACCCATTGTGTGAAAATCACCAAATAAGGAGAAAACTATTGACTAGATCTTGGAGCTCTTAGGAGCTAATTTCCTACACCCAATCTTGCTTCACACTTTGAAGAAAATTTATCTCAAGATGTGGATGTTATTATTTGATTAGACTTGGTTTTCTTTCAAAAATTTAAAATTATTTGTGAAAGATTATCTTTTTTTAGTGTGGATTCAATTTATTGATTTAAAGATTGTTAGGAAAGAAAGGTTTGATAAAGAATAGTTTCTTTGTTGTTTGTTTATTGTATTTTGTATAATATTTAAATTTAATATTTTGTAGAAGAAGCATAGAAGAAACACTGAAATAAAGCATCAAGAAACATATTCCTAGAATATTTTTATCTATAGTATCTTCCTAGGCATTGTGTGAGATTTCTTAGAGGTAAGTTCTAAGGAAACATTTGAATTGTTCTTAATGTAATTTAGGTTACCTTCCTTGGAAATATTCAACAACATTTTAAAATTTAATTAAACAAGCTTCAAATCCTTAAATTTTAATATTTTATTAATATTAAGGAAGCAACTTATTAAATTTGAAAGGAAGACCTGTTTGCGTATGTTTATTTGGAAAATTATTTGCTTTATTGTTTATTATGCTTCTACAAAAAGGAACAAATTAATTTGTAGCTTTTGTCATTTTATTGCTTCAATATTGAAATTCTAGTTAGAAAAAGTTTCATTTATAGTTGATAATTATACTTGTTTAATTAATAATATGAGATTAGTTCATTTATATTGCATTAATTAGAACAATCTAATTAATTTAGCATAGTTGTTTTATTATTTAACTAATTCATTTGTTTGAAACAACACAAAATAAATTACAAACTCTCTAATTAATTTAAATATTTAAATTAGAGTAGTTCATTTAATTCAATTAGATGAGTTACACTTTTGATTTAAATAAAAAAAGATAAAAAAATAACATAAAACATAAAAAAATACAAAAAACAAAGTTCCATCATCCAACCAAATAAATACATTTAAAATCAATATTAACAACACATGAAACAACACTTTCAAACACTCAATGATGTAGATCAATCAACCAATACCAATTTTATTTGTTAATTAATTTTCTTTCAAAAATTTAAAAATTATTTGTGAAAGATTATCTTCTTTAGTGTGGATGAACAATTTATTGATTTAAAAATGGTTAGCAAAGAAAGGATTGATAAAGAATAGTTTCTTTGTTGTTTGTTTATTGTATTTTGTACAATATTTAAATTATTTTATTATGTAGAAGAAGCATAGAAGAAACATCGAAATAAAGCATCGAGAAACATACTCCTAGAAGATTTTCCCTATAGTATCTTCCTAGGCATTCTCTAAGATTTCTTAGAGGTAAGTTCTAAGGAAACATTTGAATTGTTCTTAATGTAATTTAGGTTACCTTCCTTTTCAAACACTCAATGATGTAGATCAATCAACCAATACCGATTTAAATTGACAATTTTATTTGTCAATTAAAATTCACAAAAATACAATGGTGGCAACTCAATCTTATTAATCTAATCCAATTTCAGTCTTACATTTGTGCAATCTACACTTTTTCAAATTCTTAGTTTAATTACCTTAGTCTACACTTTTTTATTTCAACTTTTGTGATTTGAATTTAAATTTTCACTTATCCCATCCTCCTCTTCTACCTGCAACACTTTCCATTCAACTCTATTCATCTCCAATCTGCATTCCTTTTGCATTATTCATATGAGGCACAACTATTTTGAATTTACTCTACACCTCTCCTTTTTTCCCAACGTACCCATCCTCATCCTTGAGTGCAGTTTATTTTTTTCATTCTAAACACATTTATCTGGTTTGTTCATTGGTTTCCACTCAAACATGGCTTCACCTCTTCATCTATTTCTCCCTGCAACATGTTGATTATATGAAGTTGGATTTTCATTTATGATTATTTATACCTTCTCCCATGGAACCCCCTCTACTATGTGACATATGTTTTCTTTAATGTAGCCTCTTTGTCTTCACTCATGTTGCATGACTATCTGCCCATCTAAACTTTTCTTTGATTTGAAAAATTCATCTCTTAGGCATGGTTCCTCTTCTCACCTTATAGATTGGAGACTTCCTCATTTCCATTGGCTATGTGAATTCCTCCTTAGTGTTTAAATCAAAAACTCATTTTGTGCAAAAACTTGTCAAGATGTGTAGAATGGTATTCCTAAGCTTTCCACCAAGACATTTTTCTTTAGCACTAATAAAGCTTCATAAATTAATTTTATTGTAAGTAAATCATGAACAAATAATTTTAAGTTCTCCCAAACCACATGAGATACAACTTTGAAATATTCACTATTAACTCTAGGATGCTTCTAAATATATTCCTATGCAAGGATTCCCCATGAAACTTCACCAAATTTCTCAAAATAATTGTTTCGACAAAAATTCCTATTGTGCACTGAAGCCAAAATACGACAAAAATTTAACTCTATCAAATTTCATCACTCCACAGGTATCCCAAGGCTATGAGATGCCAAAAAAAAACCCAAGCAAACTAAAACTGAAATAAACAATTGAAAATATTTTTTTGGGTGATGTTGATTGCACGTGCGCCTAGGTGCTCTTGCATCACTCAACGAACAATCAAAGTTGAATTTTAAATCTAGTAGAGGTTGTGACTTGATCTTATGAGAGAGATACTAGGGGATTTTTCTCTTGTTCTCATCTCTTCTCCTTGAACAAATTGGTATCATAAAAGAACTACTCTTGAACAAACATACCATCCAATAAATTTATAGAACTCCATGTCTTGTCCAAACAATGCTTCTATTATTTATCATCCACTTATTACCACCATGTGATGATAGAAAGAAAAAATTCAAACAAACAATACAATCACCCTTTCAAGTCGATCCATTGACTTGAATGTATTCATATGTGTCCATTTTGATACATACAATGTTTTGTCATGCCCAAAATTTTTGTTATGTTGTTAGGAATTAATAATAATAAGTAAATTAGAGTTACTCAACCTTGTATTGAACTATTTTTGTTTAATATGATTAATGTTTTGGGAAACTTATTCATTTAGTAATCATGATTTATAAAATATCCTAATGTATTAGGCATGGGAAGATAAAATCTAGATAGAAGGTTTAGTGTAATTGTTGTATGTCCATAGTCTCAATGATTGGGAATCATTAATGTCAACAAACCATATTTTTGGAACAAGCTAGATTTTCTACTCGACCTTTAATTACCCTAGAAGATTAGAAACAAGCCAAACACCCTCTATAAGCACAAATAAATGAACTTTGGGCCAAATGGTAGTTGAACATTATTTCTTCTCACCTAATATGACCTGAGAGGCCTAGTAAACTTGTCATTGTTGAAAAGGGTGTGTGTGTTGGACTCTATACAATTGCATGTTCCCCTCTAATGCTAGGAGTGGTTAATTATCTTAATGTATGGGTTTTTTTTATTAAAAATAATTGTTGAGTTTTTCTAATAAATTTTTATGGCATGACACTTGGTATTAGAGCCCTAGGTTGCAACTCTAGGGAACTCTGGGAATAGTGTGGCCATTATGTTCTCTGTGTGTGTGATGAAACGTGTAAACCACTTTAGGATTAGTTTAAATGAATGAATTGGTAAGGAAAGTGCTATGAGGCTTATGGGGTATAATAGATGAAAATCAAGTTGTGTATATCCAACCCAAATGAGGTAGTACCATTCTCGATGGAATAAAATAAATAAAATAATTTTTTTTACAATAATAGTGCAGCTTATTGAGTTATGTAAATGTATTGGGCCAACTTATTTTTTATTGAAATATTAGTACAAACAAAGAATGAAAACTGTACTTTTGAAAACTTATCACTAGTCAAAAAGGAAAGAATTATATGGACCACAAAAGGGATTAGTGTGTTAAAGTTTGTAATTAAATAAGTTCAAATATTTGGACCCCTAGATTGATTAAATCAAATTAACAAGAGTGAAACAATAGGAAAACTTCTTGACTTGTTTTATGTACAATTGGAGCACCCCATACACTCAGGATTTAAAAGATTTCCTAAGATTAAAATTAAACCATTAAAGTGTAGAGTGTTGGACCTATGTCTCTGAACCTTTTCATGATTTGATAATAGATTAGAGATACTCCAAAAATACCACCTTGTAAGCCTTAGACCAGGGAATTCCTAGGCCTCTTTTGTTACTCTAAAACCTTAAATTACACATAGTGTATAAACACTTAATTCGTGATTTTGTGAAACAATGAATGAATCACCTTGTGATTGGTAGGTGAGAATTCCATGTAATATGGCATCAACTAATGATCAAAGCCTTTCATTATTTAGTAATTCCAATTTAGAAAATTGGTCGAAACCATATTTCATGTTGAATTAAATAGTGAAACTTGAAGATTAATTCAAAACTTTTACAAGTAAATGATAATCTAATAAAATAAATAAAGCTACAATAGCTACTAAAACTTTGAGTTGTTTGTCCATGAGTAAAAAAAGTGAAAGAATGTGGTTACTAAAATTCGAGTCAAAGGTAAGAATGTGTAAGTTACAACTAAGTCATAATTGGTGAAAATTGATTTGGGTAATGTGTAAATAATTTCCTTCTAGTAATTAAGCTTAAAATTTGGGTGAAGAGGTTTATCATGGCTTGTTAAGGGGCATGGTTGGGTTAATCCGACAAATTATTCTGCAGAGGTGGATAAGTGGGAGAAACCAGAAGAAGGCTGGTGGAAGGTAAATTTTGATGGAACGTCAAAAGGAAATTTGAGCCCATCAGGTGCTAGTAGTATTGTGCGGGATTGGAAAAGGAACGTTCTCGAAATAGGTGAAATGAGATTGAAGGAGGGAAAAAATATCGTAGACGAAGCAATAGCAGCACTAATGGTAGTTAAGATTGCTAGAAATATTGGGGGAACAAAGCAGGGATAACTTTAGTGGCGAATCTTCGCCAATTGGCGAATTATAGGAATCTGGCAATTCAAATTTGGTGAATCTACCATATCTGTAGGGTGTTCAAATCGCCAGGAATTCACAGACTATCGGTCCAATGCATATCCATTCGCCAATAGTTTTTTTTTACGAGGCATGTTTAGGCAATAAATTTGCCATAATAGACTACGTGTTTCCAATGCACCGATCAATATTTTTGCCTGGAATCCTAGAGAGCATGTCAAATTCAGCAACATATTCGCCAATACTATTAAAACAACATTATATGAAGACCCATTTCGCCAATTAAAATTTACAAATAGTTTTTTGTGAAGACCCATTTAACCAATTAAAATTTATAAATAGTTGCTTATGAAGACCTATTTCACCTTGAAAATTTCAAGGTATCGTTGTATAAGCACATGGGATTTGCCAAATTTTTAACATACCATTTCAAAATCCTGCGGAATTCGCCAAATATGGATTGATATAAATACAATTGAAATTATTATTTCTTCTTACACATTTTTTTCGGTTCTAAACTTTTTGAGGTTCTACTTCTCGATTTAGAAGTCAGCGAAACCCGAAAACGTAGACTCAAAGGTGAGTGATCATTTCTTCATACTGTTATTAGTTATTAGACTATTAGTTATAATAATAAGATTTCTTTATCTATTTTCCATTCTTGCTTCAGTCTTAAACATAATTTTAAGTAGGGAATGGGATCTATATTCTCTATCGGTTTGTCCTTCTTAAACAAGAAGACATTTTTTTCTAGCTTTTATTCGAAGTGAGATCAATATGTCAAGCAGCAAGGGTAAGACTCCTGAGCAGGCAGGTAATGAAGAGACTAGGAGGCCATCAAAACACCCAAAATGGGGAGGTACCATACAGTCTTACTTTGGAATTGGCAAAGCTTCTAATCCATCAAATCAAGGTGGAGCTACACCATCAACTCCTCCGCCACAGGAAGGTCAAGGTGAGATTGTCATTGTGTTAATCAAAATGTATCAAATGAGGATGGCAATACCGCAAAAGATGTTCCAAAGGATTCCTTGGATAGCCAGAATGAGATAATCGACTTGGATGAGGATGATGTCAGTAGCAAGAAAAGAAAAGCAAAGCAAAATTGGGGCGCGACTGGGAAATGACAAGGAATTTTTAAATTGGTTGGTTTTTGAAGTACCCATTCCTTGAACCAGTGGGGGTATCAAACAAAAATGATATTGAAAGGGAAACAAAGGTCAGATGTAAGATTTGTAGTTGGAAATGTGGAAGAGACAAGATGATGCAGCTAAAGCTTGACACTATAGAAAAGCATATCGGCAAAGTTTACGAAAAATAAATCATAGACGGAAAGGAACAATCAGTCGTACGATGGAAATCAAAGGAAGAATGTCTTCATGTTAAGTATGCCACAGATTATGGAGAGCATAACCATAGAATGTCAAAGATTAAAAAATATGAAGGTACACTTGAGGCTCATTCTGGAAAATCCATGGCAGCAACAAATCTATCAAAAACTGTTCAAATGAGTGTTGTTTTTCATATATTGTACAGGGGGCGTCCTATGACAAACTACCCAGAATATTTTAATTTATTATCTTATTTGAGTGTTCCCCACTTTCCTTTCTCACATTAGTCAGTAAACGCTGGATGGGAATTGGTGAACTATCTTGTTGCAGTGGAAAAGCAAGATTTAAAGGAGAAATTAAAAGAGTCAAATTTCATTGCATTATCTTTATATGAAGTTACTGAGGTAGACAATACTTCTTGGGTTTGTATGAGTTTGTATACTATAGAACAACATGTTCGCTAAGCTCATCTTCTTTGTGTTTGTAAAATGAAGGATAGTTCAACATCGCAAAATCTATTTAAACTAGTCAAGAAATCTTTAATGAAATTGCAGGTTTGGATGAGTTGACAATTGCCAAAAAGTTGGTGTGCGTAGGAGTTGATGGAGCTGTAGTGATGCAAGGTCAAAGGAGTGGTCTTTGCACAAAGTTACAAACTACTTGTGCACCATACATGTTTGGCATTCACTGCATGGCCCACAGAATGAATTTAGCATTTAAAATTGTAAGCAAGTTTCCAACAGTATCAAAAGTTGAAAATCTAGTTCGCGAGATCCACGCATACTTCTGTCGAAGTCCCAAATTTTTCCTTGAATTTCAACATTTTGCTGAGGGAATAACACCTAGAAATAAGCTTCTCAAGGATTTCAATACTAGATGGATCTCCCTGCATGGACCAGTGCAATGAGTTCTTTCAAAATATCAATCCTTGATTGGGTTGATGTACGAGCATCGCAGCATAGTAGACAAAGCTCCTGAATTCTTACATAGGTTAAGCGATATAGAGACACTCTTGACTTTATCTAGTCTTCTCCCCATGCTGGATGAGATGAAAAATCTTATGAAGAAAGCCCAAGATAGAACTATGTATATTTATGAATATGCCAATCTACGTAAACTTACATGCTTGGCCCTTGATCATCTATATCTAGATCTAACACAAGAAGGCGCAAATTATTTGTTGTGGCGAAAAATTACTGATTTCAATAATCCTGATAATTATTTACATTTTAATTCAAGCGGGAACTTATGTATTTGTGTATGTGGATATGAGATACCAATGTACCATTTTAAGACAGTCAGGCGCTCTAGAAAAGAAGTACCTGTTAACGAGGAAGATTTTAACGACATTGTTAAATCTATTAGTGATAATTTGAAGGAAATTGCAAAATCTCTTTCCGCAGAGATTCGTGAAAGATTCCCTTGACATGAAATACTTGAAGCCATGGGTATTGTGTATCCTCAATTTTGGGTAAACCGAGATAACCCAAAATATTTTCATGATCAAGTAAAAATCGTGATCGAATAGTTTTCGAAAAAGGTAACATATAATGAGTAGGCAATAGAAGGAATTTTAAATGAAAATAAGCTTAGAAAGCAATGTCAAAGTTTTGCAATAGCTATGACGGACCAAACTGATTCCATGGGCAAGGAGGAGGCCTCTGAACCGGGATCAATAAAAAAGGTTTGGACAAGCTTAGGTCAAAGTGAAATATTGTGTGGTTCGATGTCAGAATATTTCAAACTTGATGATTTATGTCAAACAATGATATTGGGGTCGGTGGAGGATGAGAGAGTTTTTGGTACATTGGGGTTTTTGAAATCAAAGTTAAGAAACAAACTGGACAAGAATTTGGAAAATTGCTTGAGGATGACAGGAACTGCATATAATATCAAAAAAATTCCTTTTGAAAGGGCACTCGCAATCTGGAGGTCCACATGTGAAAGAAGAGGGGCCAGGTTGTGCAACACAGGCTCTCCAATTCCAAGAGTCGTCGGTACTGGTGGTGGTACTAGTGGCAGTGGCAATGGGCCTGGGATAGATCCAGATGACAATGATATTGAAATTGACACAAATCAAACAATGAATGTTGATTTTGAGACACAGCTCGAACAAAGTGCAGAGTAGTCTCTGAATCAAGATGACTCTTTTACTTTATCTGAATATGAGCACCAGTTTGAGGACCCTGACTCCATTTGGGAAATGGAAGAGAATTAGCAGGTTTTAGGTATTTTTACTGCACTTCTTGAATCAGTTTCCATTGTTCCAAAGTCCAAACTGTAGTTGATGATATTTTATATTCTATTAAATAAAAATTGTGAATCATTGCACTTCAAGTTCATGATATCTTATAATCTTATTTTAGATTGCACTCAAGCACTGCATGAATCATATTCCAAATAGTAGTTGATGATTTTTTATATTGTATTCAAATAAATTGTGAATCATTGCACTTCAAGTTCAGGAATCAGGATATTTTATTTAATATTTTATATTGCACTCCAAGTCTCCATGATATTTTATATTATAGTGCACTTCATGAATCATATCAGGATTTTTATGCAAAACATAATAGAAGCTAACAGACTAACAGTTCAACATCCATAACTTAGAAATGAACAAAATAACCCTTGATCATTTTATTAAAAATAATGATATGTTTATACAATGGAGAGACATGAGTTCAAAATGAGTAATCTCCATTCAGATGCTAGTACTGTCCTGAAACATCAAACTCTAATGAGTTTAAAACCTACTACAGAATGACTGATGCACTGGCGAGCCGCCAAACCTCAAGAAACTTGTGCCAAAAGTGGCCCAAAACTGTCATCAAGACACAACCAAAATCTATTATAAATTTGTGGTAAAATAGAACGAAGGAAAATTACTTAATGTCGATTGAATTCAAATCCCAACCGTTGATCCTTCACTTTCATCAGAGCATCGAATGACTACCTTCAAAAAGGCTGATGTAATCTCCATCTCAACATGACAGGCCCACCACACTATGCATCACCAAAGGAATACACGTGGCGCTCACCCGTGATATCACAATCAATAAACACCTCGCATCTTCTGATCACGTGATGACGGGCAACCATTGATCTCCGTCATCGGCAATCGTGTTCATTCATAATAGTCACTGTTGTTGGACATAACCATCGAGCAACTTTTTCATCAAGATTATAACACCTTCGTTGATTTTGAGCACGTGCATCTCGCAGCCGCTTTAGTAACCTGCCATATAATATATATCTTTGGGTTGGGTCTTTTCTAATGTTACCTTTTTTAGGGTGGTTTCAAAACAACTTATATCCCATTGAATCGTCTAGGTTGGGCCCCTTTTAATAAAAATTCTAAATATTTCGCCTGACCTTTTATTTCTCAAGTTTGGGTCGGACCGTGCCCTATGTTTTAGAACAACTTTGAGCCATTATTTTTCATTGTCCTAGGCGGTGTCCCCTTCCCCTCTTTTATTTTAAGTAATTGTATTATTTTGCAAGGGTTATTTTTAGTGACCGTCGATCTCCCTATGGTTGATCTTGACCGTTCCCCGCGATATCACGATGACATCATCACTGGTTGCTTGGTGATTGCAATATCACGGGCGGGCGCCACGTGTCCCAGGTTGCTGATGCTGAAAAGGAGTAAATAAAGTGCTTAATATTTGTATTAGACTTTAGTACGTTATAGAGTGGGTTACTAAACCAGATGTGAGATGCATGTGCTCGAGATCAACGGTGATGTTTTAACCTTGATGAAAAGTTGCTCGACGGATAGGTTTTGGTGTTGCAGCTGCTACTCACTATTGTGAATGATCATGATCGCCGATGGAGGGAATCAATGGTTGTCTGCCATCGCGTGATCCTAAAGTGAAGGGTGTTTAGTGATTGTGATATCACAGGTGGACACCACGTGTATTCCTTTGGCACTGTGTATTATGGTGGGCCCTTGATAATGACATGGAGATGTTGTCAGGCTGTCAACCTTTTGAAGATGGTCGTTTGATCATTGATGATCTGACAAGAACAAGAGATCGACGATGAGGATTTAAATTTGCATCAAATACGATTGAAGTTGTTGGCACGACATGCAAGTGAGCTTTAATCGTAGATGAGACATCTACTGGCCATTTTTCATCAGCTTTAAGTAGTTAATTCCATTATATCTTCACCACAAAGGCATTCAAATGTTTTTGAAGTGGTCCAGAGCCAGAGATTGAGTTTTTCAAGCAATTACAGCGAGGTTTAGTTTTCTGCAAGGCACGAAATCTCGTGAGTTACCTTCTATGCCACGGTTTATGTTTGAATGTGTTTTTTGTGGAGGGTTGTATTGTGTTGGTTAGGGGTATTGTTGATTAAGACTGTAAGGTTATTGGTTCTTTTGAATTGTGGGAAATTGCAAAGTTCTAGTGTAATTTCGTTTTTGGTTGCCCTAGTTTGTTCAAGAATTTTATTTTAGGAGAAGCCCTGGTTGTTCGAAATGGCACCATCAAAGCAGCATTCTGGCCATATTGATTATTTGCAAAGGAATTTATACAACAATTTCCTAGATCAATTCCCGCTATCAACGAATGACGAGAAGAGGGGTTTGGTTTTAATGAATGGGAAAGCCTTAGGCAAGGGACTAAGGTGTAAAACCTATAATATTGCAGATGCTAGGGTCCAAATGATGGGTCTAGAAATTTTTAGGAGATGGTATGGGCAGCGAAATGTGCCTCATCCTTTCTGTAATGGCTAGAAGTACGATATGGGGAAACTAGTTGTACCAAATGTATTTCTTGATATTGACCTACTCAGAGCAGTGGCAACATGATATGATCTTGTTACAAGGATTATCAGGGATAATGATGGTGGGGTTCTACTGAATATAAATGTTGATGAGATTCGATAGGTTTTCGATTTGAGTGAATATAGCCCATTCTTAGTCCGGGTAGATTTTGAGGAAATGAAGCAGGAATATGCTAGGTCAAAGCCTCTTTTCAGATCAAAATTTCTTCCTCCTCATTTATCCAAGGCAGGCAGTTCAACGATTCACATCAGCCCAACTGATCAAGAGCCTTTCAGGCTGAGTTGTTTTCCTGATCACTTCTTGGCAACATTTTATTCACTTTTCCAGATTTTAGGTTTCAGCCCTAATACTGTGATGCCCATTGCTTATATGTTTATGGGGGCTCAGATTCAGCATCCCAATTTTTCTATAGTGTACGACTATGCATCTTTTCTTACTGAAAATATACATGAGGGTTTGTTGAAGTTGCATATGGGGGACACTGGTACTCCTTTCTTTTGGTACTCCCTATTAATGCATATGTTCCTATACAAGAATGTTGACTTCTTCTCAAAGAAAATGGTGTTGAGGCAAGAAGTGAATGGAGAAAGATTACCAGTATAGGTTTGGAGTGCATATTTGTCTTGCAATAGGGGAGGTGCTAGCTTTATGCAATTTGATAACTATTTTGCTTCCAGACTTAGAGCTAGATTGGTGGTAAATGTGCCAAGGGTCCCTAAGGATTTGCATGATTTACTCCGACCCAAAGTGAGGAAGCCTGATTTGAAGGTGTGCCACAATTGGGGTGACATCATCTTATACTCTGTAAGCACTGTCCTAAGGGTTTATGGTTTCCAGGGAGCTCCTCTCATTCTCCCATATAATGTACCATCAAGGATGGGATTTGCCGAGGTCATGTGGCAACTAGGTTGCATTCATGAGGATAATTTGACAGGGAAAGGAAAAGGGACTTTGTTCCCTAATTATACTGTTGTTTCTAATTTTGTCTTTTCCAAGGGAGGATGGGTCCACTTTGGAAGATTTTTTGATGATTATCATTTGAAGAGTGGATCTAAGAGGCAGCATGACCCCGAGGGATTCTTTTCCCTATTCAGGCAACAAATTAAAGGTGGAAAGTTTGCACATGTTTTCAATTTTCTTGAGGATCTAATCAGAAATGAGTTTGATTTGAGCAAGCAGGAATTGAATAAAGAGAAATGGATTGTCTATGAGAAACTACTAGCTATGGTGCATAAAATGGATCCAAAATATGATCCACTGATGGAGTTCACTCCATTTCACAAAAGAATAGATTTCTTAATGAATAACTTCAAAGATATCATGAGCACCTTGAAAACCAAGAAAGTCAATTTGGAACTAGACTTGGGAATTCAGAGATCAGAGGTGAGGCCTGAAGAAACAAGGCCAACTTATCAGCCACCAGAGGACATGCCTCTATACAAGAGGAAGAGAGATGATAGCAGTGATGAGGAGGCGGGAGATAAAAGGGGAAAACAAATAATGCAAGCATCATCACAACCGGGTCAAGGGATCAAGAAACCTGGAGGGATAAGGATTGTGGACCTAGATTCACCACTGGGAAATGATCCTGTAGAGTTACTATCAGAGCCAAGCCTAAAGAGGCAAAGGGTTGAGGAAATAGAAGAGGCTTTGATGGATGAAATAATTATAACTAATCAAGATATGCAGGTTGGTATCCCTTCTCCTCCTAGATCAACACAATTGGTGTTAACTGATATGGATATAAAGGGGCAGTGTGTACATGATGCCAAGCTGGAGGCCTGCGAGGCATTCCTGGATGATTATGCCTTCGTGAAGACTTTTGTATTCTTGTAGTTAATTTGGAGAATAAAATTAGAGGAATATCAGGATAAATGCAAGAGAAGGAGAGAGTCAAGACCTGATGGGTCTGAATAGGAGAATGATGATGAAGTTAAGGCCGAACTAATGAAGGAATTGAAGAGCATTACTCCTAAGGAAGGAAGGAGACTTGTGACTCAGGCCGGTGTCTTACTTCTACCTGAATGGGACATAGTTGATGTTGTAGCATTCAATGCTATCCTACAGTCCAAGCATCCTATGCAAAATAGTGAGAAAGAGGTTAAGGTAACTCTGCAAGACTCTGCTTTTAGTGAGGAATATGAAACTCTACCCATATGGGCATTGGCACCCCAGGGTAGAAAACCAAATGTGGTTGATATTGGCCCAAGTCTAAGGGTAGGGCTCATCATCAAGAGAGCTTCTGAAACCTCAACAATAGAAGCCACAAGCTTGACATTGAATGTGGCCAAATTGGCCCAAAAGACAGCTAAAAGGGAGGAAGCTAAAAAGAAGAGTCTGATGGAGAAATACAACGTAATAATTGGGGAATATAGTAGAATACAGCAGAGGAATGTTGAGCTGCAGTCTGAAGTTGATAGACTGAAATATGGGCAGGTAGGAGAATCCTCTAGTGCCCCTAGTATCAGAGCACTACCCACTACTTCAGGGTCAGTTCCCCTTAATATCCCAATCATTTCTACTCTTGGGTCCCCCATTCGGACACCTTCTCTCAACCCTGCACCAGAGCCAGTTGAAGAGGAAGTTGAGTATTCTGTGGATCCTACCAAGAAGAAAATGTTGAATAAAATCACAGAATTATAGGCTGCCCTAAAGGCAAGTGAGGATGATTCAATTGCTAAACACAATGAGGTGGTTGACACCGTTTTGAGGCATCTAAATGAGAAGGTTGATTGTAGGTTTCCATTTGTACATTCTTTGTATTCTTTGTTCTTGGGTGGAATTAAAAACATTAACAGAGATCGAGAAGTAGTTCTGCCTTTGGTTGAGAAGTGGATCCCTCGAGCCACTGATTTAGATGTTATGTTTAAGGCTTCCTAGTTTGATGCAGACAACATGCCTCAATCATTGAAGCCTACTCTAAATTTTTTGAAATCATTGAAGGGATTCCAGGCCCTACCTGATGATTTGAGTGGAAAAATTAGAGAGCTGGTAAAGAGTTTTTATGTTTAGAATGATACTTTTTCTGCCAGATATAATAGATGCATAGGGAAATGTTAAGACAATGCAGCAGTGGCAAGATAGGCCAGAAGAGGTTATTGATGCATAAATCAAATTTATTTGTGATGAATTAGACTATGACTTGTTGGTGAGTAGAATGGATAAAATAATTAATACCAACATATTCTTAGAGTCTTTTGAGAGAGAGGCTAACTAGGTTGCAGTAAAGTACACACCTTACGATACTAGGGTTATCGACGTGGTGAATTTTAACTGGCCAACAGATGAGGAATACCAAAAATGGGTAGACAAGTACTTAACCGAAGAGGAGTAAAATAGTGTATATTACCGGCAACTAACAGCTCAGCGGTTATAGTATAACTGATTATGGTCTATTAATAATTGATCGATGACATGTGTAATTTTTGGCTAGATGCTTGTTTGCTCCTTCATTTTCTATAAGAAGGATTTCAAATTTCAAGGCCAAAAATAGGGATTAGCTAGTCAAATATTTTGAGGTCGAGTCTAGGTATAGTTGCAGAACAGATTGTAAGAACCAGTTATTTCAATATTAATACAATTTAGGTTTGGGGTTATTCGGTAATGGGGTTTTAGGTCTATGAAGATTTGATGTTTCGCAACAGTACTAGCATTTGAGTTATGATGTTATATTTTGAGCTCATGTCTCTCCTTTGTATAAATATATCATAATTTTGAATAGTATAATCAAGGTTTATGGTGTTCATCTCAGTGCTCAGTGATCTGGTGTGTATGTTTTCCATTTTGGCTTTAATTCAAGGAATTAATTAAAATGCGTGGATGGAATCATGGATGGATATGTTTGTAAATGGATTTAGTAAAAAGTATTGGGTTAGGATATGGATTGACACTATTGTAATGCAATATTGCTAGGGATCTTATATGCTATGTATTTGAAAAATTGAATTTGTTGATAAATTTTAAATGTTTATGAATTTGACTCCCCAATGGTATATGGCATTGGTTTAAATTGTACGAGTTTGTGAAGTCATGTGTATGTATGTCTTTACTTAGAGCTTGCTGCCAAATTGCAAATAAAATGATTATCATAAGTTACGAAGTAATATTGTAATCATCCCATGCCCTTGATTGGAATTGGCAATTCCATATGTAGATTAGGAGACAAACTTGGGTTACGTTAAAAAACACCAACAAAACCCACCCAAAAAAGGTAACATCCGAATAGATTTTCACCCAAGGTATTACATACGACATTAGGATTTTCATGAAAACCAAAATAAAAACCCCAACCTTAGTTTCTTTCCCAAACAATATGACACATTGACAGACCAGGACAAGGTCAAGACAAAGAGGAATTCAGAGAGCAAAATTAGAAGTTCCATCAAGTTCATCAGTAGTTCAAATGATAAAATAAATAATACAGATAATTGAACATCATCACATTACTAAAGTCTGAATTTGAGTTTTTTAATTGAATTTCACATGAAGGAGTACATATTGGCATTGGCAATGCAAAATATTGCCAATGCCCAAAGACAAATCTGCACAGAGCTGAGTTGGAACTTGGAAAATCATATTATCAAAGGTTGAAAATAAAAAATCAAGTCACTGTATCACCTTTTCTAGCAACTTCCACTCTTCAGGAGGTGGAATTGCCACTTGTTCTAACTGATGTTGTTTGACTTGAAGTTTTGTTAACATTTCATGATTGTAATTAGAAGTGGAACCTATCTTGAATTCTTCACTCAATTTTGCATTCAAGGTTATCAGTGTTCTGATTGAATCCAAATTAAAATAGTTCACATCTGGGTTCTAAAGAAATTGGTCCAAATCAATCTTCCTTGCACCTTCCATCTTCTTTCTGAAACCATCATTTCCAATGAATCGCTCATTTGTGTCAAAAGCCTCTGGAAAACCAAGCTCTATGAAGTTCCTTACCTTTTCATCCACCACCTTCATCTTGTCTGTAACCAAATGCAAATATTCCTTTGTTCCAGACATTCTCAAACACTTTTCAATGATAGATGACAACTTCATTGAGGTTTCAATCCGATTAGTAATCCCTTTTGATTTCAGATCATTGTCACTGGCTTTGTAGACTATTTGTAGAACTTCATTTGTAGATTTCTCTAATTCCAGCACCTTTTTGTTGTCCACTAAATATTTGTTGAGCTTCTTATAATGTTGTCTGATAGCATCAATCAATTGAAACATGTCACACAAATGATCAAACCTCTACATTATTTCATCCCAGATCTTTTGTTTCATATGCCTCACTGTATCTCTACAAAATGCAGATAACTTATTTTGAGAAGACTTAATTTCTTATTTTGCTTCCGTCAGCTCTTTCTCCAATCTTTCAATTGTTTTCCTCTGTTTCTCCAATTTTTGTTCCCACTGTACATTTTCATTTGCAAAGCTTACTCTTAATTTTTCTGAAGTGGATTTTTCCTCATCATATTTTTTGTTGCTCTCATCTAGCCTTCACTTCAGGTCATTCACTTCTCTCTCATTTGATTTATCCTCTTTGCTTGTTGATGTAGAGGCAGATTTTATTATTCTTTTTTCTAATTCATTGCTCTTATTATCTGTTGCTTTCTTCTTTGCTTTCTCACTTGCTAGGTCTGCCTGTAAATTTTCTATTTGGTTCTGCAACCTTTTCTTCTCTCTATCTTGCTTTAGCAATGATGTGTACACCAATTCATTGTTCTTCTTTGATACATTAATTTTGTCAGTATTTTTCAAGCCAAAAAAATCCAATTGAAAATTGGTTACCTAGTATTCAGATCGATCCATCTAATTTGTTGGTTTGTTTTAAACTGTGGGAACAACAATTGTGTACTCCATGATTTATTTATTTGTGTCAAATGTGGGTAATACCATGGTTTTTGCAGTCTCTGAAGTTATAGCAGACGCACTCTCCATCAGTTGTTTCTTTTCTTTTTTATTCAAGTCTGGTTTCTTTTTAAACTCTTCAATGAAATCATAACCTAGGGAGGAAGGAACAATGGAATGCTTGAATGGCGAAGGAATAGGAGTACTTTCAGTTGCTAATGATGTCGCATCCACACTATCTGGATTTGTGGGAGTTTCTGAAAATAACTCCTTTGTGGTACTGGTGGATCCACTGACAGTGTGACTTGGACCTGTCAAAATCCTTTGCCTCTTTTGATTGTCTTGATCACCTGGTATTTCTGTGGTATCTTTTTTTGTTTTCCTCTTAGTATTGTGTGTAATTTGTTGTTGTAGCACATGTTGACCACTACTAGTACTACTACCCATACCATCGCCACCAATGGCACTCCCAGTTGCACTAAGTTGTCCACCAAGGGCATGTCCTAGTTGTGATTGTATCTGACCATGAGGATGAGGACTCCAAGCTCTAACAAATTGATTTTTTCTTGTATCCCCTTGGTCTACTTTTTCACCTCCAACCCCAAGGCCAGATTTATCAACTATTTTTCTATGCTCAACACTTTGTATTGTCCAAGGGCCTTGCCCTTTGGACCCCAAAGGACCACCTTCATAACCAATTTTTTGAAGTATGGTTGTTCCTAAAGTATATGTTGAAGCATACTCTTCTTTTGCGGCCTCACTTAAACCAAGTTTGTAATTGGCATGGCTTTGTTCTTCTTCCATATCAATATCATCATCAGATTCATCACGTTCATCAAGATGCTCTATATTCCACAATTTGCTAAACTCTTCATCTTCTTCATTATCATCATACTCTGCAAGAGCTCTTTCTTCACCTAGGTCCTTCCTCATAGACCAAAAGGCAACAATTTTTTATCGTGACCATTTTTTATCTATAACATCCTTCTCTAGAGAACCTGGAATTTTTACTCTACTAGATCATTTATCACTTTTTTCATAAAAAAATTTGTATGTCTTGATTGTCTTTCGGTGCAATGCCATAATTTCACCTGACAATTATTCAAAAGAAATACCATTCTCAGCAGCACTTTTCTCCATTGCTATTTTGACCTCATCCCAAGAATCCTTGTTTCTTAAGTTTTCAAGCAAGGGTTTACTTTGATGTTGAATTCTATTTGTAGCATTCCTATTGGCCACAATAATTGATTTAATGATGTCACATGGATCATATTGCCAATGACAGATAGCATCAAAGTTAAAAAAATTCAAAAGATTATGTGCCACACTAAATGCTTTTCTCTCGAATGTGAACCCCCCACATGAAAAAGGTAAAGAAGGAAATAAGATCTTCTTTTGCTGACTGAGAAAGTGTAGTTCATTAGCACCCTGCACCTGCCTTACATATTCCAATGCAAAAATCCTTTTTGTCACATGTATTGGAATTTTGTATGGTTGTGCTCCCGATCCATAAAATCTTAGCACAGTATATTCTTCCATTAAGTACCAATCAGCCAATTGTATTTCTTTTCCTAGTTGCATGCGGTTTCTACATGACATAGGCAATCTAGGCATTGGATTATTTGTAATTACTTGATGCAATGGAGCCAAAAAGTAGTCTACAAAATGACTGTAGTTCCTTCGAGAATCGTGCATCCTTATCTCAGTGTTCCATTCATATACTAGAGCCATTTTATTTTCTTCTGCATTACTATAGGGCTGAATTTGAAGCTTGTTGGTTTGAAACATTCCTCTAAATTTGAATAGAAAAAGATAGCACAAGTAGGTTGTGAACTTAACTGTCTTCGTAGAACCTACTTTAATCATTAAAAAATGTTTATGCATGGATTCTACAATGTGTTGAGTATAATTATATTTGACATGTTCATTAGCATAATGGATATGATATACCATTTCAAGGAGGCTTGCACCCACTTCCAAATTGCTATCCAGACCGAGGCAAAATGCTAGCATGGAAATAGTATCCTGAACCCATGGTTTAAAAAAATCCAAATTATAAGGAGGCTTATGATCACCTTTCAATTTGTTTCTACCCTGAACTATTTTATTTAAGAAATCATTTTTCAGCCTTTCTTCCACTGCTTCATAATCATTGGCAAGCTTTTCTAGGTCAATGTGGTGGTTTCCAAATTCTTCGGTTGCAAACCCCAACATTTTTCCAAGTTCTTCTGCATTAATGGATAACAATTCTTCTTGGTTATCTTTATTAACAATTGCTCTTTTCTTATCGTCATAATTTTCGGCACAGACCATGATAAATTCTGGGCAAGGGAAAACTTCATGTAACATCATGCACCCTAATCCAGTTACCCATGGTGCATTGATACTATCAAATTTATTTTGCTTTGTAGCCTTATTCTGAGATGAAAATCTAATTTCTGAGGTACACCTACCATAGATTTCAGGATCATAAATATCATGGTACCCATTGGTGAAACCTGGGGTTTTAAGCAATTCTACATAATGTATTTTTTTATCAGACATTGCTCTAGTGGTACTGGTGGTAGACATGCTTGTACAAATGTGAAGTTGTGAAATTTAAATTCCCTAATAAGTAATACCTATTAGTCCTCCTTAATTTTAATGAATTCTTGAGTCTCTAAAGTCTAAAACCAAATTTCAAACTTTCACAAAATAAGATTTTAAGAAATGTCAAATGATGAAACATAGCCACAAGAATTCTTTCACTTACCCAGATTCTGAGTCCTGATGCTTGAAAACTGGAATGGCGATGTTGGAAGTGGAACTGTGGAATCCAAATTCAAAACAGGGTGGTGCACTACAATGGCCAATGAGCAATCTGAAGATTGAAGACTTTAAAAATCACTGTACAATTTCAAAGTGCAAAGTATTTTAAATGTTTTTTTTCTCGTAATTGGAAATTTAAAGTGAATGACACGTCTTAGGAGTTAGGTCTACAAGACTACAAGTTGAAAATTCTTAACCGTTGATCTTTCTAAATCTAACGGTTATAGGGTGATTCTAGAGGTTTAAGTTGGGAATCCCATCGCTCTATGCATTTCATTACAAAATGCAACTACAACCATACATCAAATGTTCATCCAACGGTTGAAACTTGAGTAATTACTAATTTATGATATTAACTTTAAAGTTTAAAAATAAGCATTAATCACTTGATAGTTGACACTTAGCAGTACAAAGTGTTTTAAATGTTTTTTTTCTCAAAATTGGAACATTAAAGTGAATGACACGTCTTACATCTACAAGTTGCAAATTCTTCACCGTTGATCTTTCTAAATCTAACGGTTATAGGGTGACTCCAGAGGTTTCAGTTGGGAAGCCCATTGCTTTGTGCATGTCATTACGGAATGCAACTACAACCATACATCAAATGTTCATCCAATGGTTGAAACTTGAGTAATTTATGATATTAACTTTAAAAATAAACATTAATCACTTGACAGTTGACAGCAGGCCTGGAATTTGATGGTCTATTAAATATTTGACCGTTTTTTCAATTTTAGACCGTATATTATAGCTATAAAAGTTATTAGACCGTATAGTTTGACTTGCTATATTTTTATTAAATCGTAAAAAAAAATTATTATATAGTATTTTAATTTATAATATATATCATTTTATAATTTTTATTATAAAAAGAAAATAGAATATAACTTTTTTGAATATTTTTAATATGAATTTAGAAACTTTTGATTTTTTTTTTTATAATATTAATAGCTATCATTTTTTATATTAATATATGTGATTTATAATATTATTATAAAAATATATATTAATTTAGAATCTTTTCAAAATAAAACATAATTATTTTTAATTTTTAGAATATATTTAACAAGATTTATTTTTAATACGATTTTAGAAACTTTTGTTAATTGTTAATTGTAATAGTAGATTTTTATATTTATCACTAGGAATTAAATCATTGTTTTCTAATTTTTCAAGATATTCCATTTATAAAAGATTTTATATAAAAATTTGTAAATTAAACAATTTTTTTGATAGGCATTTAAATGACCAAACCGTCATAAAATTTTCATATTGATTGTTTGCTATTGTCATAATCTTAACCATTGATCTTTCTAAATCTAACGGTTATAGGGTAATTCCGAAGGTTTAAATTGGGAAGGCCATCGCTCTGTTCATTTCATTACGGAATGTAACTACAACCATACATCAAATGTTCATCGAACGGTTGAACTTGAAACTTGAGTAACCATGAATTCTCAAGTGCATATTGCATAGAGTATATTAATTAAATTCTCAAAAGAAAAAAAACTGATTTAAATATATTAAATTATTAATAGGCACTGAAGTTTTGAACTCAGAAAACAACTCTTTACTGTTAAATGTAAATCGATAACGAAGATTCAAGGAATCAAGATTCAAGAATAGCACAACACAACCATTTATTTTATTGCAAATAAATTTCAATGTCACATTATTACATATCTTTTTACAAACGAGTAGCACTGTAGCTCCTGTTTTGTATAAATAACATATGTCAATGTGTCACTTTAGTACTTTACATAGACAAAATTTAATAATTTATTCCAAGTTGTTGCTCGTTACAATGGATTACAAATTGATTCCAATTTCCAAGCTTTGTTTCTGAAAACCTAATACACATCTATCTCTAAAAATAAATGCGGCTCTGAAAATAAATTCATGATTCCAAGCTTCTGTTGGTGGATTTTCCAGCCATGTTGGGCAAAGGGGGTTCCAATCACTCCTGGGGAAATGGGAGCAGTGAAGATACAAAATGTACTTATCCCCTTCAAGAACTAGAGTCATACAGAAGATGAAAAACAAATGTCTCTTTGAAAATAAATGCATGGGGCTTGTCTGGCCAACCATAATGGGAAAATGGAAGTTGTTAGAATACAGAAGGAGAAACAAATCTACTCCCATCTTTTACCTGCAGCCTCTATGCATTCAGATAGCACTTATCTCCATCAGATCTCCTCATCCTGGTTCAAAACCCATCTGAAAATTCAGGTTAACCAAATCAACTTCTTTCCAATTCCACCCATTCTAAACTTGAAGGAAATTTTTCTTTTACTGATTACTCTGTAACTACATAATTGTAGGTAGGAGAATTTACAGTATCCCCAATACTGCATCATCTTCTTCATGAATCCTTACTAACCCTAGAAAATAAAAACCCTTATGGCACTATCTACTAATCACTGAATCACTATCCCTATTTATGGGCCACCAGTGCCGCTACTAGCCTATATTATTAAAATTTCTAATTTGATTGACGTCTTGCTACGTGCCAACTTGAACTCTACCTCAAGCTAACAAGTTTTCAAAATCACTCATTCAAATGATATGAAATCATTAAAAATCTTGTTTCATTAAAGCTATGAGTTGTCCAAGAAATTGCTTCGGATGTTCATATCACATATGGCATTAATCGCCGCCACTGCCACTGCCAACCACACTTTCTTCAAAAAGATTGAGAATTTCAATGAAATGAAATGCACAACATCAAGATTCGAGGCATTGAAAAGAGTGAATGAGCGATGAGCGATGGGCCTTTATCTCGCCACATGTCTGCATCTAATGATTAATGTGTTATTTTAGAGGTTTCAATTCGCAAGTCTAATGCTTTAGAGATTTACTTCTAGACTGCAACTTTTTTTTCTTGTTGGTGTACAGATTTGTCACTTTAACCATGAAAGTAGATGCAAAATATTTTAAAACAAATGACACAAAGTCTATTTTTTGACAATCAGTAAAGAAAAGAAATATTTTCTCTTTTAACAAATGAATTAATCTGAACACAAAGTCTCAAAGATGAAAAAACAAGCATTTTGAACTTGACCTAACACTAATAGATAAACATTGAACAATTATCATGAAGAAACACAATTCATTCATAATTAAAAGGAAGCATTGATAAATACATAGATTTAGAAATATATTATTTTATCTCTCTAATGCCAAAAATGTGGTTTCACAGACCTGTCACCCCACACCCTGTACAATCAAAATTCAAAAAGCGCTCAAAAGCTGAAACTACACCCCCTTATCATTATGTGTCACAAATTCACAATTCACTAAAGGATTCATGTATTTTGTTAAATTTTTGGAGGTGTCAGTACTCTATACAATTCCAACTGCATTTTCATAACAAAATTATGAAATTCAGCGCATTCTTCTTCTTCTTCTTAAATAAAAATTACCCTGTTGTACTCGGCATAGCTGGTTTTCTCTTTCCACGCCACTGAACGCAACTGGGAAATGATGTCGGGCTGCTCTTCTTCAGGCCAATTCAAATTTGGTTGCATGAAGGCCACAATTTCATCTTCCCATACCCTAATATCAGCTGGAAGTACCATTTTGAGGAAACTCTATGTATGGAGTTCAAAATGCTGCCACCTTTCCTCGTATGCAGGCTCACTTAACTTTACCAGTAGGAAGTGACAATCTGCTACTAAACCCATTTCTCCAAACTCCTTAATACCTTATTTAAGAGCTATCCTTTTGGAGGATTTAAAAGATTACGTTAAATCTATCCAGTTGGTGTTTGAGAAGGCATCCCTTAATGGCATCGTACAATTCATTAAATGAGTTGTCACTTTGAAATTTGTGCATCCCACCAACGTCACCCAATCGTTGAGAAACAGAACTTTATAACCATTTGTACGGTAATAAAATCTCAACCATTGATTTATAGAAATCTAACGGTTCTAGTGATATTCCGAAAGTTTCAAATCACAAGTCTAGTGCTTTAGAGATTTACTTTCGGAATGCAACTACAGTCGTCCATCAAACGACCCATATGATTTTTATTTCGCCACTGGATTTTTTTATTATTTTGAGATTCATTTTAATTCGCTAATGAAAATATATTTTTTGCTTTGAAAAAAGGTTTTAATCGCCAATCGAAAAAAAATTCTGGTTTGAAAAACGGTTTTATTCAATTTTAAAAAATTGCAATTCGCCACAATTTTCCATAGACTTCCAAGGATTATAAAATTTTTGCCAATGGGGATTATTTTTTTCTCAAAAAATGAAAAAAATCACCACTAAAATTAATATTTTTCATCGAGAAGTATATAGGATTCGCTAGGATTTTACACCTACGCCGAGGGGGGTTTTTCTTAAAGTTATCCCTGGAACAAAGATACATCTGGAGGGAGGTTCACTAATAATAATCCAAGAAATTTTAAAAGGTGACATTAATGCTTGGCATCTACAGGGAGTAGTGAGGAAAATTAAGGAAGAAATAACCCTTTTTTATGACTTCAAGGTAATTCATATTAGGCACATGGGGAATGTCGAGGCAGATATCATATCAAATTGGGCTCTTTCCTTGGCAGAGGTGGATTCAGTAAGGCTTGAAGATTTTAGAGGCTTAAGTCTGGAGGATGGTACGTCACAAATTTTAATGTAGGAGGGAATGAATGACCTACAAGCAATGGTAGTTATGTACCTCCTGAGGGATGTGATGCTTTGGTGAAGGTGAATATCGACGTTGAACATACGTTCAACATTTATGAAGTTGGCTGGAAATTTGTGGCATCTTAATGACACACATATTTTCACCTTAGATGGCTTTACTTTTGTGCCATTTAGAATTGCAGCTTGTTGGCAATGGGTGAATTGGTGGAGAACAATGCACTCAAGAATGGAGGCTAGTTTCTCTTTATCCTCATGAAGGAAGCTCGACCCATTTTTAGGTAAAGCGACTATGAAGAGATTGTGAGGTTTGTTCCAATTCAAGGAAGCTCATGTTGCACAAGCAGTACAACTAATATTGGGAATTGGCTTTGAAATCCTAAATCATAGATATAGGACCAATATGGATATATACTCATTGGTCATGGCGTGGGGTCTGAATTTAGGTGAACCAGTGGATATTGTGAGGAAAATTATGCAGTGGCTTGTTCATGAGGACTTTTTAGTGGGTATGGAAGATATTTTGGCGTAGGCAATACCTGGAGTGGGGTTGGTCAAGATTGAAGGTAGGGATGGAGGAGGACTAGAGATGGTGGAACTAAATCACCTCTTCATCAAATGGCCAGAGGGATGCACAAAAGATTTATGGTGTAAAAGTGTTGAATGTGGGTGGCAGGAACTTAAGGTATGTGTGGACTTGAAGGAAGTGGAGGAGGTCATAGGGAATTTAAAGGAATTTTCCAAAGAGGAGAAGCGGGAAATGTTGGGTCTACGTCCAAGGAAGAGGTCAAAGCCGATAATGGAATCAGTGTCACTGGAGGTGGGGAATTCGTCGAAGGTGCCGATATAGTTCATGTTAATTTTTTTCATGCTTACTGAATTAGCTTTGTGTCTATGAATAGTTTTTTGGGGGTATGTAGTTTGTGCTCTATAATTGCAAAGATACTAGATACACGAGCAATGGTAGGTTGGGTTGCCTGCAGATTGGTAGGTTTTGAGGATCTTTGTTACTTTGATATTGTGTTTGTTAATCAGTTTTTTGGTTGATGGTGGATGGAGTTTATCTGATACAGTATTTTTGGCTTATATTAATATAATAATAAAAAAAATATTATCACCGATCAAAAAGAAAATGGGTGAAGAGGCCTTTACAAAATATGCATTTGGAGTTACAACATTATATAGGGTGCATGCTATAACTACTCCTTATACATAGCTACTTAGACTAAAGACTCGATGGTACCAAAATAAGAAAAGAGTAGATGCCATCAATTAGGTGTTGACCTTGGAGGTTGTAGATGTCACAAAGAAATTGAATAATCAATTAGTGAATTTATAAAGTGAGTAATGTATTATGTTCATAGTATATTAAGAAATTGGAAAATTTAACTATATAGACAAGGGACACTAAAGTAGACTTGTAAAACTTTCTACTAATGTTGTGCCTTATATACAATTGACTATACCCAATATTTGAGGGAAGAATAGATACACCCAAATGTAAAGGAGAAGATTTTAAAAAGTAGATAAAAATTTCTAGACTTTTACTCATTATACATTTTTATAGATGAAACTATGAGTGTAATAATGATGATTATAACATGTGAGGAAATAGTTCAACCTTAGATAGTGAAAGGAAAGAATTGTAAAAATATATTAATGAGTGGTGAATTGATATTCCATGAATTATCGTGTGTGTCATGCATTGAGTGTGCCTTTTTTTCTCATATTACATTGTCTCAAATCAAAATGGTTGAATATCTCCCTTATTAAGTGAGAAATTTTCCTTAGCACGTTGTCAAAAAAATAGTAGAATTACCCACATTGATTAAGATAAGTATAAAAAAAAGTAGTTTTGACCCTATATGTGATGTCAAAATGCTAACTTAGTAAGATGGGAAGTGTGGTGTACCATGTATTGTTAAAGTTTAAGAAAATGGAGTAATATACCTAAGCTACAATTATGTATCATCTAGTGAATTCTTGTATTAATGCAAAGTGAGTAGATATTTTCTAAATTAAGAAGCAAAGTGAATATTGTTTATTTAAGTGTATTGTTTTTGTTCTATAATATGATGAATTGTGTAAAGTGTATTGTGTTATGGCATGTGAAGTGAAAACCAATAAATGTGTTGTGCCCCAAGTATGAGATACAGTGTATCTGACTTGGGAAAAGGGTGGGTGGATGTCAAGTACGATCCCTATGTGTACCCTTCATGATGGCCTTTGTGAAAATTAGTTAGTTATGTGATGATGTGAACATTATGTGTGTAAATAAAATGTGATGTATTCCTTTGTGTTAAGCCTTATTTGTAAGTTAAATGTGTACATCCCTAGTGTATGGTTTCCCCCCTTATAGAAGTGAGATGCCAACTAGTGTAAATAAGGGTTGAGAAAGACAAGAAACTCCAATGGAAGCTATATGGTTCCTAGGATGTAGTCCCAAATATACTCCTCCCACATATTAGAGCCACACTTGTTGGTTCATAATACAAACCCACTCCTTAACATTTGTAACCCATGGGTAAAGGATGGAATTATGTAGACCATATTGATGGGGATCTAATCCCACTTATGATTACAAATTTTAGATACTTCATTAATGCAAGACATTGATAATATGTGGAAAATTTCACCATGATTGTGTGTGTTATCATATTTATGTGGTTCAGGACCACTAGCTATTCTTATTTATGTCCAGGTCAGGGACCACCAATAATTCATATTTATGTGGTCAAGGACCACTAGTTATTCATATTTATGTGGTCAGGGACCACCAGTTATTTCATGATATTATACTTATATCGTTAGGAAACCACCATTCCCCTCCTCCCCTTAGGTGGCTTATCAAAGTCACATGGTGCTCGTAATGTGATAATTTTATTGAAATATGAATTATTAATAATTCTTGATTAATGTTTTATTTTATTATATGCCAATAGTGTGGAATTTTACATTTATTTTATTGGTCTATTTAGCCTTTTGAAGGTTTTTTATAGTCTGAATTGCCTCAAGAACTTATTTAATTTCTTTTTGAATTAAGATTGAAATGTTGCAATGCAACTACAATTGATCTTTATTTTGTTTATAGTTTCCTCTTTGAGAGTTATTGAAATTTTGGTTTATGATCTTGTGTTACTCATTTTGAGGTTTTCTCATTGTTTGCAAACTGTTGGCAAGTGTGGTGTAATGGGACATATGTGAAACTACCATATCCTAGGGAGTTCCCTGGAAAGTTGTATAGGGGAGTAGATGCGTTGGGGAATTATTCTTTTAAAGGAGTTGAAAATGGGACCGGTATGGGACGGTCATAAATCCATTCTTCCCCTAGTTGTTATGATTATTTTTGTTGTACCTTCCTTTTGGAGGCTAACCCCTTAAAAAACCAAGAGGATGATACTAGGAAATGTATGAAGGGGTCCTTAGAGAAGGGCCTCGATACCATATTTCCTAATAGCTACATATGGTATCCAAGAATATCCATCCTTGTAAACCCCATTATGTGAGCCTTGTATTGTAAATTATGTGGTTATATGGGGAAAGTATCACCCAAGTGGGAAGAAAATCCTTTGTATGAGGGTAGACACACCCAATTGGGAAGAGCATCCTTTGTATGAGAACATGCGCACCCAATTGGAAAGAGCATCCTTGCTTTTGTTGTGTACATGTGAAATTACAAGTAAATGTGATGTGGCATACTTGTGAACTATGTGTGAAAGTAACAAATGATGCAAGTTAATGTTGAAAATGAAGGTAAAATTATAGCTTAAAACTTGTAAAACTATGTGACTGTAGATCTAATTAAGTATTCTTTGTCACAATTCTTTGTGTATGATTAATTTGTTTAGATCAATTCTTTGTAAATGATTATTTTGTTTAGATAAATTTTACCAGTTGTAGAAATAGACAGAAGATTGTAGAAGAATGAGACAAAAGATAGAAGTGACATAGCATATACGTGGAGAAACCCTTTCAAGAAAAAACTCCACCAAAATCAATAGTGCTCATATTATTTAACCTTAAAACAAGATTACAATATTATTGTACCAATCATTGATTGATATGCTTCTTTTCCTTCAACAATCCTTCTTCACAGCCTGCAATAAACTCAAATAAAACTCTTATGCACCTGCTGCAATATATAGACAATAATGAGCATTGTAAACTCCTAAGAGATGACAATTACAAGGGCATAAAGCTTCTCTCAAAAACCTGCGCCTAGATTTGGCAAGTAGAGTTCCACCATGTAAATAGAATTCAAACCAAAGTCTTCCTCAATTTAGGTGCCCCAAACTAAACACTTAACTAAATTATGGTCAAGAAGATATCTTGGAAGCTTTACCTCAAATTTGGCGCCCAAGAATTGGCCCACTTAACTAAACCTTGTAAATATCTTCTCATACAAAAGATGTTAACTGGAAGATGCCAACTTGAGCGCCCAAGGTGGACCCAATTCAATCTTAGTTAAATAAAAACATATATCTCCACCAATTCATGCAAAAAACATGCATGATTGATCATCCCCACTTAACTGAAACTATCCACCTGTTATTTGTCATGCAACTGAATTCATTAGTCGTGTAACTCAAGTTAACTAGCATGCAACTCAAGTCAACTAGAATGCAACTCAAAATAACTGCATGCAACTCAAGTCAACTAGCATGCAACTCAAAATAACTACATGCAACTGAAGATAATTGAACCATAAGTGAACTAAACTGAACTGATACTAAACTGATATTGAATTGAACTGAACTGATAGTGTCACTCGACTCTATAAATACCAATCCCTATTTTTTAGGAACAATACATGCATTACTGAAGTGTTATCAATCCTCCAAATAGTTAACTAAAGAAAGATGGGTTCCACCTTCCATGTGGGCACCCCATGTGCTCCTATCTTGTAGGAGCTCAAAATGGATGTCCCCACATGTTCCTATTATTTAGGAATAATTACAAATGTCAATTTACATGTTCATTTCATTTGAATTTAATCTCTTTCTAATCCTAGTGTTGAGGAACACTTTCCAAGGACTTAGGAGATACATGAAATATGTTTAGGATTGCAATTAAATGGCATCATATTCTCAAAATTCTCCCACTTGATATTATACATTGCAATTATTCTAAACAAGGAATCATTATTATAAATAAATTACAAGACTCAAGCCTAATGGCCTTCCTACACCAAGAGAACTTATCTTTAGGAACTAGTTTCGTAAGATAATATACAACATTGATCAAAGTGTCAACTTTCTCAATCAATACCTTCCCACTCTCAACCATTTCTTGCACAAAGTGATACTGAACATCAACATTCTTAGTACAAGCATGATACATAGGATTTTTGGCTAAACAAATAGCACTTTGACTATCACATTTCCTCATGATCAAAATCAGATTTAGGACTCATGTCTAAACTTAACTTCATTCCAAATGGTAAAGTAATATTAATTGGTTTACTATACTGCATGTTAAACCATTTCAAAATAGTATTAACATAGTTTATTTGACTTCAGCAAAGCTTTATGTTACCTCTATCTCTATTGATCTCCATACCAAGGATATATTTTTCAGCCGCTAGATTTTTCATCTCAAATGTGCTAGAGAGTTGTGCTTTCAATTCTTTGATCATTACCTTGTTGTTACCAAAAAACATGTCATCAACATACAAGATAATAATTAAAATTTGATCATCAATAAACTTTATGTAAACACAATGATCTTCCTCACTCCTAACATAACCAATTTTCAGTGCAAAAGCATCAAACTTTTGGTACCACATTCTAGGCGACTATTTCAATCCATGTAAAGATCGCTTTAACCTGTAAACCAAATATTGTTTTCCTTTTACAACAAAACGATCAATTTGCCTCATATAAATCTCCTCATCAAGATCCCCATGTAAGAAATCAGTTTTCACATCCATTTGTTCTATCTCAAAATCATGAGTAGCAACAATAGATAAAAAGAATCTAATAGAAGTTAATTTAACAACAAGAGAGAATATTTCATTAAAGTCAAATCCCTCTCTCTGGGAGTATCCCTTGGATACTAATCTAGCCTTGTACCTTACGAGATTACCATCTACTCCAATTTTCTTTTTAAAAATCCATTTACAACCAATGGCCTTTCTTCCTTTGGGAAAAATATCAAGATTCCATGTGTCACAGGCATCCAAGGAATCCATTTCCTCATGCATAGATTGTAACCAAAGCTTGTTCTCATATGAAGACAAAGCTTCCCTGTAAGATCTAGGTTCATCATTAGTACTCATCAAAGCAAATATACAATGGAAATCAAGTGGGCTATACCTATCAATGGGATTTCATTTTCTTGTGGATCTTCTCAAAGAAGGTTCTTCTTGTTCCTCAATATGCTCATCATGAGCATCTATATCGGAACTCTATGAACTCTCCTCATCTAATCCATCCAATTGTTCTTCAACATGTGCATCTTCATACTTCTTAGTTTTTGTCTCAAAATTCACTATTCGAGAAGTATCCTTCTCCTTTGGTTGTTCTTATCTTGAATAAGATCAAAATTCCCTGAAAAATCACCTCTCGATTAAGTAATATTTTGGGTAGAGGATTCCAAAGCTTGTAACCTTTTACATTTTCACCATAACCTATAAATATGCATTTATGTGCTTTTAGATCCAACTTAGATCACTTTTATTTAGGCACATGAACAAAATCCTCACAACCAAAGATCCTTAAATGTGCAACTCTAGGCTTCCTACCTAACCACATTTCATAAGGGGTTTTATCTTCAATAGATGAACTAGGAGATCTATTGATTAAATAACAAGAAGTACTTACATCCTCGACCCAAAGGCATCGATCTAGCTTAGCACTACTTAACATACTCCTAGCTCTTTCCATTAAGGTTTGGTTCATCCTTTTTGCTACTCCATTTTGTTGAGGTGTATATGGAGTAGTTTTTTGTCTCACAATTCCTACATTCTTACAATAATCATCAAATTCCTTCGAACAATATTCACCACCATTATCTGATCTCAACACTTTTATCTTATGATCTGATTGTTTCTCAACTAAAGCTTTAAGTTTTTTAAACTTATTGAACACATCATATTTTTTATGCATAAAATAGATCCAATTATATCTTGAGACATCATCAATAAATGTGACATAATATCTAGATTTTCCAATAGATTTAGTATCCAAAGGACCCATAAAATCTGAGTGAATAATCTCTAATAATCTTTTAGCTTTATTTGTTCCATTAGGAAATGAAGATCTAGATTGCTTTACAAACATATAATGATCACAAAAATCATTTTTTCCAATCTTATAATTAGGAATACTGTCAACCAATTTCTTATTAAGAATGGTCCTAAGACCTTTTTCACCAATGTGACCCAGTCTATGGTGCCACAACATACATGTATTTTCAGCTTTAGTTACATTGGCTGATTTATTTAAATTGGAGATATTAAGCTTAAACAAAGTCCCAATCTGAGATCCTTTAGCAACCACTATATTCCCTTTCACCAATCTATAACCACCTTTGTCAAATGTCACATGCATTCCAGAATCATTGAACTTAGATACATAAATTAGATTTCTAGCAAGTCCTAGAATATGTAAAACATCATTAAGGGTACCCTACCATCACTGAAAGACAACTTTACCTCTCCTTTTCCCATAATATTTTTTGTACTATTATCTCCAAAGAATGCATTTCCTCCATCATATTCAGTATACTTAGTGAACCACTCCTTGCTAGGAGTCGTATGATAGGAGCAACCTGAATCAATAAACCAAGAGTCATCACTAACATTTTTACATGAAATGATCGATGCATCATTACCGTCATCTGAGGATTTCTCTATAGAAGCATCAAAACTCTTTTTTTTGTTCTTACAATCCTTCTTTACATGTCTCAGTTTCCCATAGTTCCAACACTTTACTTTACTCTTACCAAGGGTTTAGACTGTCCTTTGGACTTACCCTTTCCTTTCTTGTCTCCCTTAGGTTCCTTTTCCTTAGGCCTACTTCTTACAAATAAGGAATCTTGGGATCCCATTTTAGACTTCCTCCTCATCTCCTCTGATAGGAGAGTAGGAATTATATTATCCATCTTAGGATTTGCACCACTACCACTGATAGCAACAATTAAATTTTCCCAAGACTCTGGTAAAGAACAAAGTAACAAAATGCATTTATCTTCATCTTCTAGCTTTACATCTACAGATGCTAACTAACTTAGAACCAAATTGAAATTATTTAAATGATGTGCAAAAAAATCACCATCTTTCATTTTTAAAGAATACAACTATCTTTTCAGATACAAATTATTAGTAAGACTTTTGGTTGATAGATATCACCTATCCTCTTCCACAATTTATATGTGGTAGCTTCATCTGAAACATTCAAGAGAACAACATCAACAAGACATAATCTTATGGTCCCTCTTGCCTTCTTATCAAGCTTAGCCCAATCCTCATATGACATCGTTGTAGATGGGTTTTTATCATTACAAACAACTAACCATTGATCTCTCTCTTCAAGGAGATCTTCCATTTTTAATTTCCACATTTCATAACTAGATCCATTGAATCTTTCAATATCTAGACAAGAAGTAGAACTCATTGTACCACACTTTTTTTACAAATATGTAATAACACAATAGTAATTTAGCTTCCACTACAGCCAAAAATCCTTCAAAATTTTAAAAGAAAGACGTCCCCAACCCTACCCAACCATTAACTCTAATACCAAATGTTGAAAATGAAGGTAAAATTGTAGCTTAAAACTTGTAAAACTATGTGACAGTAGATCTAATTAATTATTGTTTGTCACAATTCTTTGTGTATGATTAATCTGTTTAGATCAATTCTTTGTAAATGATTATTCTATTTAGATCAATTTTACTAGTTGTAGTAATAGACAAAAGATTGTAGAAGAATGAGACAAAAGATAGAAGTGACACAACATATATGTGGAGAAACCCTTTTGGGAAAAAACTCCACCAAAATCAATAGTGCTTGTATTATTTAACCTTAGAACAAGATTACAATAATATTGTATCAATCCTTGATTGATATGCTTCTTTTCCTTCAACAATCCTTCTTCACAACCTGCAATAAACTCAGATAAAACTCTTATGCACCTGCTGCAATATATAGACAATAATGATCATTGTAAACTCCTAAGAGTTGACAATTACAAGAGCATAAAGATCCTCTCAAAAACCTATGCCTAGATTTGGCAAGTAGAGTTCCACCATGTAAACCGAAGTCAAACCAAAGTCTTCCTCAATTTAGGCACCCCAAACTAAACACTTAACTAAACTTTGGTCAAGAAGATATCTTGGAACCTTCACCTCAAAGTTGGCACCCAAGAATGGGCCCACTTAATTGAACGTTGTAAATATATTCTCATGCAAAAGATGTTAATTGAAAGATGCCAAGTTGGGCACCCAAGGTGGACCCAAGTCAATCTTAGTTAACTAAAACATATCTCTCCACCAATTCATGCAACCAACATGCATGATTGATCATCTCCACTTAACTGAAAGTATCCACCTGTTATATGTTGTAGACATGGAAAATGTACAAATTCATTTTGGCACACCTGATCCTGATTACTAACAACGTTTCCTCTCAGATCAAATTCTCAACATTTCATCACTTTCTATCCTTTAATTCAATAAATCACTATTTATTGGATTAAGTCTATCACCTCCTTTGATTAAATTAATCAGTTTAATTTAATTAACCCTACATTGCTGTTTAATTAAATAAATCATTTTATTTGATTAAAATCTCTAAAGTCTTCTCATTAAATTAAATAAATTAAAACCTTATTTAATTTAATCTAACACATTCCTTCTTTGTTAAATAAATCAAATCATTTATTTATTGAATCATTTCCTCTCAATTTTGGACTTAAATCAATTCATAAATCTAAGTCTAAATTGTCACATCACCTAATTCTTCATTAAGTTAATCAAATCCTTGATTAAGTTAATCCTTCTCACTAAAATTCTCTAGAGAATGCAACTTGCACAATAAATCAATTACTTTGATTTATTAATTCTCCTATTTTCCCTCACAAAGCATCAAAAAGGGAATATTCCCCTTTTGAATTCAAAAAGGCCAAGTGGGCTTGGTCCTTCCAACAAGGCATTAAAAGCCTCTTACATGTCTTTGACCTTGAGCCAAGTGACATTAACTCCATTCCTTTTCCCTCTTCAACGTGTCATTTCTCAAGTTTGAAATGCCACCTAATTGCATTTATTGGCACATTGGCCAAAACTTGCACATTCCTCATCCAATCACATTTGAACAAGTGGCACAATGCCATTCGACTATCTTTTGTCCCACATTGCTTATTTCCACTATCTCTTCCAAGATTTGAATCTATAAATTGGAGACTCTTCTCCTCAATCTTCATCCACAACTCATATGCAAAGTTACTCTCTTCAAGTGAGAACTGATTTTTCCCATTGCACTCAATCATCCACCATTTTCTCAATCTAGTAACAAGGTTATGATCAAATCTCTTTGCAGATTTGACCATTGTTCAATCAATCAACATTGCAACCTAGGAATTGGGAAAGGGCCAATTGCAACATATCATTGGCACCAATTCCCCCATGGGATCATAATGCTATTTGCTTAATTAGGATTTACATGTTATAATTTCATTGTGTTCTTCATTTCCTAATTTAAGTTTTAGATAGATGGATTTTATGGGGAATCCCTCATTGTTGCTTGCATTTTAAATCTAACACTAACAATGTTTCACTTCTTTGTGCTATTGCAGGTTTAGGGGTTCACATTTTGGTGCTAGAAGGAGGGCAATCTCAAAATTTATTATGTTTTCCTCAAATTTCCACAGTTTTTTTCACGTATTTTATTCATATACAGGAAACTACACCACGGACCAGACACGTGGCACTGTATTGCACCGCGGCCTCATACGGGGTGCTATATTGCACCTCACCTCCCGAAGCCCGTGGCACCATATAGCATCGCAACTACTTCCTGCGCTTCAAATTTGAAATTTTTCCGAACAACGCTGCTTCTAAACTCCACCGCGTGTAAAACTCTGCCGCACCCGCGGTCTCCGTTTCTGCAGAGCACCACATACAGTTGACCACGCGGCACTGTATAGCACCGCCTGTGTTTTTTAAGCAGCACCGCACCCGTTAAGGAGCACCACACTTGCTAAACTCTGTCGTGGGATCAATCTAGTTTTTAAAATTTGAATAATTTGTTTTAGTATTAACCTAATTTGCTGTATTTCTTTTTTTTTTACTCTCTGTTTTTCTGTTATTTTGCAGGATGGAGGCAAAAGGAGAAGTTCACCATCATGTTATCTTCACAAACCCAAAGTGTTTCTAAACTATAAAAGTGTTCTTTAACACTTCTTGAGAAAATTTGTTAAAATATTTGGCCTTAGGAAAACTAATTTTACTTTGGGCTTTAAAAAATGTTTAAATTTTCTTTTATATCATGTTCATTTTGTGCAAAGTGTTTCTAAACACTTAAGTGTTCTTTAACACTTTTTAAGGAATTTGTTAAAATCTTTGACCTTAGAATACTAAATTTTCATTGGGATCTAAAAAGAACAAACAAACTTTGTTTTTTAAAAATTGCCAAGGGGCTAAAAAGAATTTTAGACATTTACTAGATTTCAATTTGGATTTAAAATTGGACAAGGCAAACTTCACACTTCATTTTGGTGCTTCTAAAACAAACTCATCATTGCTTTGAGGAATTTAAAATTGAACATGTGTACTTTGTGTTTTGTAAACTTTTTTGCAAAGTAGTGTCATTTAAAAGGGCGTATGCGCTTCTCTCTCACCTCACAGCGATCTTGAGAATCAAAAGTCCTTTTGATGACCCTAAGTTGCATAAAAGATTGCCTCCATATTTCAATTTGGGTATCTTAAAATTGAACAAAACATGCGAGTGTGAGCACGATATATTGCGGAGGTTCTCCCCTTTGTTTTTCAACAAGGGTTGTGTGAACGACGGGATATGTTAGCTCACTTTTGTTTATCTTAGAGGGCCTGCCTTGTGGGAAAAAGTACTCACCCAAGGGAATGACCCAACCAGGAACACGCTAAAGCCAAGAAACTTCCACCCGGGATATAAGTGTGGATATTGGAACAAAGGCCAATATCACAAGGATTATTCCGACGAGATGGACAGCAATGGACTCTCGCTGATGTTGGATAATCCCCCATGAACGGAATGCCCGAATTAGAACCCCTTGTTTAGAAAAAGGCCAAAACCTTGTCTATCTTGTTGGTGCAAAAGGTCATGTCCTTTGAAGCCGCCCCACGTAACATGCAGTCTTGTTGTGGAAATAGAAGGTATGCCATGGGCGATTCATGGGTACTAATGCTTGGCTGACCCGAATAAGTGAGTGTCGTGGAGGGGAGCCAATGTGGTCAAGCATTTAGCCATTCGCACAAGATATGCGCAGCTGGATTTATCCAAGTGGGAACCCAACAAGGTATTGCCTCATCAACCTAGGAGTGTAAAAATGCTTGAAAAAAACACATTGCTTGATCTTGAAAACATTTTGAAAAACAAACATACACAAAAACCTTGAAATTTCAAACACCTTGTGGGAAACAAATACCTATTGACGAACTGGCCCACTCTTGCTTTCCCTAGGAATCACATTCCTAGAGGTTTCTAAGTGTACAAGTTCTACCATCATTTGTTTCCAATAAGGATAAACATAAGGAAAATTTTGCCCTATTTTCCTCAATTTCCACACAAAGGACCTTGTGGGATGAGAAAGAAAATGGGACACTAGACATATAGTTTGAAAACCTAAGCAAGCAAGTGTCTTGGATAAAAAGAACCTCATTTAACCAAGATAAAAGAGACAAATTGAATTACACATGTGTTGTTTCCAATGATTTCCTGCAAGATTAAAATCCCAAAGCCAAAGTTCAAGAAGGTGAGTCTAAAAATCCGTGAGCAATGCCTTGAGATGCTCCTTGAAGTAAGGGAGAGACTTGTATACAATTTCTAAAAAAAGGCCTCAAGGAACAAACCCGCATTGTATGCATTTTATTGTCAACAAAATCCCAAACTTTTTCAAAGGTTTGCATTTCTCCCATAGGAAGTCTAGCATGTTCTTCAATACCGAGGTTTTGTAGAAAGAGTCGTATCTAGGTTAAGGTTCAAGATCAAATTTGTTATTCCCATTCATTCCTCCATCAAATCAAGTCTCATTTCATCATCAAACCTTTTGAGAACTCTAGAATCAATCATCACGCTAAACTTAGAGGGCTAAATCAACATCATCATACCTTGGCTTAACACACTTAGCCAACATAGTCTTAAACCATTGGACAAATTTTCTTTGAGATAACACAACTTCTTAAAGTCTATTAGTTCTCAAACACATTGGCATAACACACTTTGTCAATTCATCCATTTGTGCAAGTTCCCTTAGGATAACACAACTTCCTAGGTAAAACAACTTCACAAAAATCTTGTTTGACTTAATGCATCTAGTCAAATTATCACAATCAATCAAATCAAAAGCCCTTACAAATTTTAGCACATACCTTCAAAAAGTTCTTCAAAAAAGGTTTTCACTCATCCCATCCATTTAACCCATCACCATTATCACCATCTTTGATCTTTTAAGTTCCCTAGTTCTTCTCTTTTGGACCTAAAGGATTAGGATCAAACAAATCCCTGTTTTTTATGGTCCAAACAAGATCTAAATACAAGAAGGACATGGAGAATATCAGAGGAATATCAGCTTCTATGGACATGAGTCATCTAAACACCGAAGTGAACCTAGCGGGATCAAGCAATCCCCCAAGAAACTCTCCCTTATCATCACAAAATCCTCAAGAGGAGAGTCATCAAGAGGACAACACAAATGAAGACATGGGGATGACACCAAATGAAATCATGGAAATGGTTCAAAATCTAGAGAACCACAAAATTGTTAGTGCTATGTTCAAATACCTAAATACGATAGAAAGAGGAGGGGTCATGCCCCCTGCCGACCTTAACACAAGCACTAGTATAGATACATCCCCATTGTCCAACATCAACCAAGAAGTACCTTGCACCACATCAGTCATCACACCAACCTCCCCGAATGTGAACAAGGGGAGTGCCATGTTCCAGGAATTGCAAAAACACCACCTTGTGGCTAATAAAGAAGCAATCATCACCCCCACACTGGCTACATCTATTCTAGAAAACCCATCTCACCCATACATCCCACTCACATTTCATAATCCTGTTGGTTCATCCTCATTTCACGCCACACCAACCTATCAATTGAACATACTAACTGCCCCACCGCACGAGGAAGTTGGCTTGTTTGGAATGACGGAAGCTATCAATCCTTTCTCTTTCTAAAGTGGTGCATCATCCCTTCCCCCGCTTCCTTTCGCATCCACGTTAGCTCTTGGAATAGGTCTTCCACCTTTCCCCATCAAAAATTTTGCTAATCCAAGCAATCCGACCACCACGTTGAACCCGCTTCTTTTGCCCATATCCTCACAACAAATCGCAACTATTCTTGTCACCACGGTTAATGCATCCATTGGTCCTCAAGTCTCCCAACGCATGCCTCCTCAAGGACCAATCATCTCAAACACCCCTCCGACAACCCAAATCACAATCACCACCACAATCCCTCAACCCACCACAACAATTGGCATGATTCCTGCTCTGCCACCAATCCCACTGAAAGCCAACACAACAAGTTCATTCACCACTCTAATCTAAACCCTCCAAAAGGAAAACCAACAAAGAGTACTCCAGCAAAAGCAGCAAGCCCAATCGCAAGCTCAAGCTCAAGTGCAAGCTCAAGCTCAAGCCCAAGCTCAAGCCCAAGCGCAAGCACAAGCTCAAGCTCAAGCCCAACAACAGGCACAAGCTCAATACCAAGCGCAATTGCAAGCAATCCACCTACAAGCCTACCAACAAGCCCTGCAAGACTTTCAGGCACAGCACCAAGCTAAACAACAAGCTTTATTGGCACAACAGCAGCTCGACCAACAACAAGCATTGTTGGTGCAACAGCAGTTAGACCAACAACAAGTGTTACTAGCTCAACAACAGCTAGACCAACAACAAGCGTTACTAGCTCAACAACAGCTTGACCAACAGTAGGATTCATGGGAACAATAGTAGATGGACCAATAGCAAGCGCTATTGGAACAACAACAGCAAGATCAACAACAGGTGTTGTTGGCACAAATGCAGGCTTACCAACAAGCCTTAAATGCATAGCCAAGCTTGCAGCAAATGTCCACTAGTACTCCTCCCACCATGCGCACTCCCCAAACACCTTATAACTCATTCATCCCACCCCCTAATCCAAGCAAAGATGTCGCAACACAAATCAAATTGCTCTCGCAGCAGGTGTTGGACTTGCAAGTAGGAAAAACCACAAGGACACCAGGCAACTTGTGCCCTTATCCGTTCGATAGAAGTCTCACCATGGTACCATTCCCAAAGGGATTCAAGATCCCCAAATTTGATAAATACAATGAAACGGGCAACCCTAAAAACCACGTCAGGGAATTTCAGGTGCACTGCATGGAAATCACATATGATGACACGTATCTAATGCGGTTCTTCCCCCGAAGCCTGACTGGTCCAGCTATGGAATGGTCTTCTCGCCTACCCACGGGCATTAAAACATTTGAGGAAATGGTGGAGGCTTTCCTTAAAAATTACGCTTTTAATATGGGTGTGGATGCCAGTTTAGAAGAACTATCTGCACTCAAACAAGAAAAAGGAGAGTTATTCGCATCCTTCTTGCAAAGATGGCGATCCAAGGCCAATCAGAGCAAGTGGACTATGCCAGAAGAATAACAAGTCTGCACCATCATAGCCAACCTTGATAAAAACTTGGAATTTTACTTGAAAATGCAGTGCATCACATCATATGATCAACTAATTCCAAAGGCACTCAACATTGAAAGAGCCCTTACAGCGTGAGAAGGTGCACCAACATTCACTCCACCGCAAGATAACTGCCCATCTAACAACTACAATGATAAACCTCAAACATGGTCGAGGAATAAAAATATCACAAACAACGGCGTGGTCGACGCTAAGGTAGTCATCAATTCTCCTAAGCAAAATACCCAAAACCATCATCAACCGCAAAATCATAATCAAAATAATGTGCAGACTAATGCGGTAGTGGCAAAACCACCTTCCACCAGTCAAGTCAACAATGTGGGTAATCAAGGAGGACCACCTCCCCGTAACAAGTTTCCCCCCAAGAGGAAGTTCACAGCCCTTGGTGAATCGATTGAGTCTGTCATGAAGAAACTGGTCAAAGAGAATCTAATCAAGATCTCTAACTCCGAGCAATATACGGAGCCCATGACCAAACCGTCATGGTACAATGAGAATCTCCTATGTGACTTTCACAAAGTCAAAGGACACACCACCACCAACTGCATGAGACTCGAAAATATCATTCAAGACCTCATCGAGGATAAGGTCATCAACATCGACCAGCCGGCCGAAAACCAAGACCTGAAAATCTACACGAATCCGATGCCGAATCATAACCAAGGGAACAATCAGGGAAATAACCAAGGGAATAATAAGGGTAAACAAAAGTATGCTAGTGCTAATCTAGTATACGAGGAGATAGTCGGATGTGTCGATGACATGGTCACCATCATAAATATCAAGGGAGCCAACAATGATTGTGGAGTCACCACACGAGGCAGAAAGGTTACCATTGTCGGGGCACCTGCTAAGACCCCCATTACCAACACAAAGGCCATCCCCTATGATTACAATGTAATTGACCAGCTGAAAAGAACACCCGTACAAATCTCCATCATGGAATTACTAAAAATCTCTGTTGCCCATAGACAGATCCTGGATGAAGCACTAGCTGCATCTACCGTTGCTGCCACCCTTGACACAGAGCAATTTCAAGTTATGGTGGGTAACATCGTTACCCCAAATCTCATCACATTTTTAGACCAAGATTTCCCCCCGCAACCATCTCATAACCGCACAATCCACCTCCAAGTCCTAATCCATAAAAAGAAAGTCAAATGAGTCCTGGTAGATGGTGGTGCAGGTCTGAATATTTGTTCGCTGAAACTCATAAAAAAATTGGGATTCGTCGAGGATTCCATCAATAAGAACAAAAGCATCACGCTAAGAGCATATGATGACCAAGAAAGAGTGTCTCAGGGCACTATCAAGATCCCCATCCAAGTGGGGCCAACAACCATGGAAACAACCTGTCAAGTTCTTGACCTTGATCTACCATACAACATCCTCCTGGGATGCCAATGGATACATGGAATGAAGGTAGTGGCCTCAACCTATCACCAGTGCATTAAGTTCTCATATCAAAATGAGGAGGTTACTATACATGGGGATCTTGAACCTTTTGCCTATTGCAAAAACTTGGAAGCCAAGTTTTACAAGATCCCTCAAGTACCTAAAAATGATGAAGGACCATCCACTTCATACATAGACCCAACTAATCTCGCCTCCACTTCTGCGACAGAGACACCCGCCATCCCCGACATATCCGAGATCAAAAACATGATACAGGACAATGGATGCGGTGATTATAGAATGAAGAGAAATGCTTTTTTTGTAGGAGAGTTACCTCAATCTCCTAGGTCACATGGGCAACCACAATTGATTCAAAAACCTGTTCGCACTAGAACGGAACCCCTTGGATTCCACCGTTGGGGGGATCTCAGTCGGGAGAATGTGGATGAGGAGGACATCACAAACACTCTGTATCAAGATGAAAGACCCACTCCCACCCTACCCATGAAGGAAACAAACAGAGGGTTACAAATGATGTTCGCCATGGGCTATAATAGGAATGAAAGCCTAGGAAGAAACAGTGATGGACGGTTCGAGCCCATCATTGTGGAAAGAAGGATGTGAAACATTGGCCTCGGCTATACTCCTCCGAGTATAACCGTACGTGGTAGAGGTACACCCAGAAGAGCAGTCCGGTCCTCTCCTTAGGTAACAACAACAATCCCTAGACCACCTGTTTGCTTAGGGATCCCACTCGACAATTACACCTTTGACATTACCGATGTGTGTGCTAGTAGTGATGACGAGGATACCATAGCAAGTCTCCCTAGGCTTTTTGAGGAGTCCACCTTGTTAATGATTAGTGCCTTACCCACTAAGCCAATCCAACGAACCCACCAAATCCACTTAGTGTACCCCCAACTCATCGATCACGACCAATGGGGACCGCCAATTCTAGACTCGTTTGAAAATGACGAGGCTCTCTCGGAATTCATGGGACTAAGGGATACAATCCCATGCGGAGATCACAAGGCTGGATTCAACATCACACTGGACACACAAGCATACTATGGGGAAACGATTGAGTCCTTCAGTCGCAAAAGGAAAAGATCGAGAATAAGCTCGGAGTTATTGAGTGAAAACCACACCGTGTCACTCTCTAACCATAAAACAGTAAAAATAAAGGATGCATCCAATGGTGAAAACATCCCCAAGGCGCCAGAGGATGAAGGCTTCAATCTCCCCCCTACTGCTCTACACCAGGAGAAGTCAACAGTATTGGCAGAACAATGCAACCCTGTCAACCTGGGAACAGAAACAGAGCCACAAATCACATTCTACGCCCAAACACTTTAAACAGAGGAACAAGAACTATTGGTAGCATTCCTAAAGGAGAGGAAGGTAAATTTTGCGTGGACCTATGCAGACATGCCAGGCTTGGACCCTGAAGTAGTAGTTCATCATTTAGCTGTTTACCCCGGAGCAAAACCAGTTAGACAAAAGCTAAGGAAGGTGCACCCACAAATAGCCTTGCTTGTAAAAATTGAGTTGCAGAAACTTCTGGATGTTGGCTTCATACGCCCGATCGACTATCCAAAATGGGTATCAAATCTCGTACCGGTCTCAAAACCGAAAGGGGGCATCCGCATCTGCACTGATTTCAGAGACCTAAACAAAGCATGTCCCAAGGATGACTTTCCACTACCCAATATTGACATGATAGTGGATATGACGGCCGGACATAAGATGCTCTCCCTAATGGATGGCTTCTCAGGGTACAATCAGATAATGATCACAAAAGAAGACCAACACAAGACAGCATTCACATGTCCTTGGGGCACCTACTGCTGGAACATAATGCCATTTGGGTTGAAAAATGCAGGAGCTACATACCAAAGAGCCATGACATTAATCTTCCACGACATGATCCATAAAACAGTCAAAGATTATGTAGACGACATATTGGCTAAATCAAAGAAGAGACAAGACCATATAGCAACTCTAAGTGCTATCTTTGACAGGCTCAAACAATATAAGGTTAGACTCAACCCGAAGAAGTGTGTCTTTGGGGTACAATTGGGAAAACTGCTAGGGTACATAGTTTCAATGAGAGGAATAGAGGTGGACCCTGCAAAGGTAAAAGAATCCTTGAAATGGAAGCACCAAGAACGTTAAAACAACTAAGAGGATTGCAAGGTAGACTCCAGTCCATCCGGAGATTCATATCACAACTGGCAGATAAACAGATTGCCTATTCACACCTACTTCACAAGGGAATAGCTTTCAGATGGGATGACAAATGCGAGCAAGAATTCAGCAAAATAAAAGAATATCTACTTACACCACCTATGTTGATGCCACCAATTGTAGGGAAACCATTAATCCTATACATCTCAGCAACAACAACTGCCCTAGGGGCCCCTTTAGCCCAACATGATGAAAAGGGAACCGAGCAGGCTATCTACTACATCAGCAGGACAATGGTGGGACACGAGCTCAATTACATGTCAATAGAAAAAGCTTGCCTAGCACTGGTATTTGCGGCTCAAAAATTTAGACACTACATGCTAGCGCACCAAATCAAGTTGATTGCCAAAATAGACCCTCTAAAGTACCTATTGTCAAAAGCAACGCTTATAGGTAGAATGGCTAAGTGGGTAATGATATTATCTGAACATGATATCGAGTATGTAGAATGAAAAGCCATAAAAGGACAAGTCATTGCGGATCAGCTGGCAGAAGCTCCCGTCTACATAGATAACCCACTCATATCAGAATTCCCATATGAGTCCCTTTTTAACCTTGGTGCAACAGACCACTGGAAGTTATACTTTGATGGCTCTCACACGCAACATGGATCAGGAGCTGGTGTGTTCTTCATCACGCCACAAGGAGACTGCATACTTAGATCATACAAGCTAGCATTCCAATGTACTAACAATATTGCAGAATATGAGGCTTTGACCATAGGCCTCAAAATTGCAGCACAATGGTGAATCATGGCATTAAAAGTCTATGGGGACTCGCAACTTATCATCAACCAAGTCAACGATGAATACCAAACGAAGGATGATAAGCTCGCACCTTACAAAAAGGTGGTTGAAAGCCTAAAAGAATCATTCATTGACATCACTTTTGAGTAGATACCAAGGAAAAAAAATAGAGCAGTCGATGCAATGGTGACAATTGGATCCTTATTGGACATCCCTCGCAACGTCTCAAAACATGAATTCCTCGTAGAGCAGCTTCTCGTACCCACATTCGAGGTACCAGAGTCAAAATACGCGTGTGAACTCGTTAGTCCCGGTGATCTTTGGTATCATGATATATACACCTACCTAAAGTTAGGAATCCTCCCCACTGACATCACTCCGAACCTAAAATGCACTTTTGTCAAAAGGACTTCACAATTCGTCATCCTAGGAGAGACCCTCTTTTGTAGAAGTACTAACGGAACCTTGCTACATTGTTTAAAACTCGAGGAAGCCTTGACTACTCTAACTGAGGTACACAATGGCACATGCGGGTCACACTCAAGTGGTATGACCTTGGCTAAAAAATTGCTGAGAACAGGGTACTACTAGCCGACGATGGAAAGAGAGGCACACAACTTTGTCAGAAAATGCCTACAATGTCAACATCATGGAGACCTTATTCATGCACCAGCTCAAGAACTGCATCCCATTGTTACACCTTGGCCCTTTTCACAATGGGGGCTCAATCTCATTGGTAAAATATCGCCCACCTCATCCAATGGCCATAAGTTCATCATCACCGCCACCGAATATTTCACAAAGTAGGTCGAAGCAATTCCCATGACCTCCATCACGGGAAAACAAATATCCAAGTTCATCCTGAATTACCTCATTTGCCGATATGGTGTTCCCCAATCCATTATCTCTGAAAATGGGACACCCTTCAAAAATCAGGATGTTCGTGATTTGTGTGAAAAATTCAAAATCCAACACCATTTTTCCACTCCATACTATCCACAAGGCAATGACCAAGCAGAAGCTACAAATAAAACCATTTTGAAAATCCTCAAGAAAATAGTCAATGACTCTAGTTGTGACTGGCATCTGCAGCTAAATCCCACCTTATGGGCCTACCGCACTAGCATCCGCACGCCAACAGGTGCCACCCCATTCTCTCTAGTCTACGGATCAAAAGCCATCCTCCCTATTGAGATCGAGCTCCCGTCACTGAGGATATCACTGCAAAACTTCATCATAGACAAGGAATATAGGGTCACAAGACTCAATGAGTTGGAATTACTAGATGAAAGGTGCATGGATACCCTTAATCATCTACAAGTGTGCCAAAATCGCCTAAACAGGAGCTACACAAGAAGATCAGACAACACACTTTCCAAGTTGGTGACCTCGTGCTGAAAGAAAACCAAAAGAACGTGCCAAATCTGGATACAAAGGGAAAGTTTGAGCCCAACTGGCTGGGACCCTTTATCATCACTGCAAGCTACAAATTAGGGGCATATCAGTTGTCGACACCAGAAGGCGAGCCCCTGCAAGAGCCCATGAACAGTTCACACCTCAAAAAGTTTTATGCCTAAATCTTGCAAGGTATAGAACTAGAAAATACAAAAAGCAATCAGAAAAAGTCCTGAAAAAATGGTCACCTTGATGAAAACCTGGCAAATAGGCATCTTGGTGACAACAAAAAAATACAAAAATACAAAAATCAAAAAAGGATTGAAAACAGTAAAGAAAAAATCGTCCTCTAGTGAAAACCACTTCGATGGTGCTTTGGACAAGTACCTTGGTGAAAACCTGGAAAACAGGCACCAAGTGTAAATAAAGCACCTTCCCCATCTACCAGGATCTGCATGACTCATTCCATCACTGATTCATCCACTCATCCGCTCGCATCCATACCATAGCCTGCGTTGGTGTCTACACCATATTCCACCATGGAACTACTTGGCATTTCTAAGGTCAGTCTATCCTACCTTTATCGAAGTAGTCTATCGCACCACACTAGGGGCACATTCTCGCAACATCGGATCGAATTCATGTATATTCTCGTGATCTTTTTCAAAAATTCATCAGAAAAAACCAAAAACATTCAAAAAATCATGCGAAAATTCAAAAACATCCAAATCATTCAAAAATCCAAAAACATGTCAAAACATTTAGAAAATCTTCAAGAATTCATCATTGAGTCTTGTCAATCTTCCACCTTGTCGAACTACGTCATCTCTGAGCTTGAACGTAGGCAAGGTTGATCTTTGATCATCCCCCGAGACAGTTAAGGTTAGTCCTTAGGCATCTGTAGCATTGGCAATCCATTTTCCCATCCATCTTTTCATTAAGTCAAAAGTGTCGTCAGTCGAACTACGTGGTCTCTGCGTGTATAATGTAGGCAAGGCTAATCTATGGATCAGCTCCCAAGACCCCTAGGATAGGTCTTTAAGTTAGTCTGTTTGTCATAAATCTTGAAAATACCAAAAACAGCCTCAAAACATTTGAAAAATCCAAAATGGTGCATCCATTTCATCTCGCTTTCACCCATGAACGTCTCACTCATAATAAAGTCAATCGTCACTTTCACCCTTTGGTGAGTCAGTCAGAAGCAAGTTTAGCAGGTCTCAAAGTGAACACCTTAATCGTCAAAGTCTCAAGTCTAGAGCAGTAAGCAAGCAAGTTAGTCACTTCGGAGTATCAATAGCTTATCACCCAATCGGTCCCATCAAAACCCTGATCACTACATGTCCTAGGATGAAGCTTTCCTGCGATGGACATAAGCATTAGGTAACCCTCACAGTAGTTAGTCTTGGCTAGCGGTATGAAGAACATTATCCTGTTTGTTTACTTTATTTTGGTCTTTGTTGACTTATCTTATTTTGCACTCATTCCAAGGACCTCTCGATGATGCCTAAATAAAACAGGTTTAGAGAGAAAAGAATGGGGCAATGATCATTATCTTTTATCTACTATGCTTGTGGGATACGCTTGTAAAATAACTTAGTTATGCATGTTTTGTTTGGTTTGTAGGGAGGATAGTTTAAGTATCTTGTTGACCACATAGGAAAGCTTGCTTTTCTGTGTTTTGGTCTGAGATATTTAGAATGTTTGAACTACATCCTGAATAAAGTATGAATGCTAAGTGTGAACAAGAATACTCCTATCTGATTTTCAAATCAAAGTCCATCACACTAGATACCACACCATCCTGGTTCTTAATACCTTGATGCATCGTACCTATGTGTGTTATCAAACATAATGCAATTGACCCTTTGAAAATCTCAATTCCTATATATGCAAATGTAAAATCACCATCATCATCCTCACTAACTCATTAATTTTGTGTTTCTTCTACCTTCTTTCCACACTAACATGGTATTATAACAGTAATCAAAACATCGCTCATGCATACATCCTGCATCCACTAGATTGTTAACATCAGAAGAGCATTGCATCATATCAATATCTTAAGTTATGAGGAATAATATAAATTTGTTATTCTAAGCATCTTAAGACATCATTACATCATACATTATCATCTACCACCATTATCATTACCATTTGCATCCATTAATATCATTAATATGCATTACATCATTAAAGCATGAAAAATACAAAAAGAAATGCATTCATTACATACACTGCATCACATGAACCATAAGGATAGAAACATCTCATAACATCACATATTTGAATTCACGTATTTTCATGTACATCATAAAATGGTGAATCATCTCATATATATCACCAAAAATCATTGTTATGATACAAAATCAGATCAGGTGTCCATTGGATACATAATACAATAAGGCCAAAATACTACAGCTCATATATCAAAAAATGAAGCAAAACTGTCCTGTGATCAAAAAGGGGGCAGGCCCTACTGGCTGCTACCCTCCCCATCCTATCTCTCACCATGTGCCTTTGTCGGTCACCTCCCTATCTGTTGTGAGAAGTTTGGCACTCTACGGTCTAGTGGCACTACCTGTCGATAATGATGTCGATAGTACTCGACCTCTCTGATAGCCTCTCTATAATCCTGAATATCAATCGATTGGGCCCAAGATGAGGATGCTACACTCTCTAACTGCCGTCATCGACCTATCTCCCGATCCCTCTCAGATCGTGCCTGGTCTCTCTCCGCAGTCAGAACCTATATCTGCCCCTATAGCTGCTGAATCAGCACATCTTGATGATCGGGCTGTCCTGCTGGCTGCTGCTGAGGATCCACCCTCGACTGATCATCCTGATATCCTACTCGAATAGGTGACTATTGGGCCCCATCCCTGGGAGGTGTCTGATGAGGAGGTGCCTCACCTCATCCTCTGCCTCGCCCCCTGCCACCTGCCCGACCCCTACGTCTGCGTCGTGGGACAACTACGCCCGGAACTGTCAATCTGAGGGGAGGTCTGAACCATGCCCTGTAAGCTACAATGACTCCTGCATCTGTCGACCCCTAATCATATGGCCATGGTCAAGCCACCAACTCCCTAAATGAGGTCATCACCTTAGCTGCCAGGATGGGTTGGCCCCATGCTATCTCCTTGGTAGTACATGCAAAGATGGCCACATACTAGTCATCGAGCCTGTCCTGTACCTCCCTGAACTGACAAGCAACCCTGTCTGGAAGGTACCTCTCAATCATGGTATGCTCTTGGCCCTGCATCAGCCTATCCTGTCGAGCGAAGAAGAGTTGTTGGACATCATCTCCCCACAGACCAATATCCATCCACGGTCTCCAGAAAAACTCTCTCATCTCATCGAGAACTCGTTGCGAGTGTGGAATACCACTCGCGCCAGTAAATGAAAAGTGCATCAATACCCCGTCGTACCGCCAAACGAGGGGATCATCTGTCTCCAAAGGAACTAGTGTGATGTCTGGACGAAGCACTAAGATCCTCTCCCATCCCGACACATGCAGTAAGGTGCCTCCTACCCCAATGGACCTGCAGTCTAAGTAGACAAACTCATGAAGATCCCTATAGAGGGACGCCAGTAGTACCAGTCCCCAAGCAAAGCACTCCCTCTGATGAACCATTTGATGCCATGCAAGTCCCCATCTTGGACTGAAGTATCGGCCCCATCGATCAGGTACCACAAAGCCTGAGATAATAGTAGCAATAATCAGTCGGTACATGTGCACACTGTCACGATACAACTCCAGGTCAATCTGACCATCGCAAAACTCAATAACATCCATCTGCATCACTCCGTAACAGGCCTCTCTACCAGCATCTGGATCATAGATGACTTGGGTCCCGTGAATGGGCAATCGGAGGATGTGCCATATGTCCTCAAGTGTGACAGTGGCCTTGCCAGTAGGAAAATGGAAGGAGGAGGTCTCGCTATGCCATCGCTTCGCCAAAGCTGTAAGCATGCCTAGGTGAGCCCGAACAAGAGGAGCATACGCAATGTACCAAAGGCCAATGGCACCAAGGTGCTCCTGGACTAGCTCAGGCATAACCCCTAATCTACTAAGCACTGGCCATCGATGCTCCCGTGAATAGAGTACACTAGGCTCCTCCTGCACAAAGAAGGTTGTCACGTCAGAAAAAAAAATAAAGTTTAAAAGTCAAAATCTACCTCAAATTGGCAAGTGTGGCACTGTTTGCGAGTGCGGCGCAGTTTGGAAAGTTCCAAACTGCACCGCCACGATAGGGTTTGCCATTTTAGCAGTTACAAAGTGACCGCATGGTGCACTTTTCAAATGCGGTCCTGTTTGACGCAAACCTTAAGTTCCTAACTACGCCGCGCGGTGAAGAATGGAATGCGACGGACTTTCAGCCAACCAAATGCCAAATTGCAAACTGCCCTGCGCGATGCACTTCGCATATGCAGTGCAATACAGGACCGCGCGGTTGCGATAAGATACTTTCCGCGGTGCCATATGGCACCGCACAGTTTGAATAGAGCCTTAACCCTATTTAATGAACGTAAAATGATAAAATTAAAAGACGGATAGGGGTACATACCATGGGTCCTGCTCTGAATGGCCGTTGATGTGTCTGAACCCTCTCCATCACGTGCCTGGGAAGTTGTCGTTGCACCATTTCCACTCAATCTTCATCCACAACTCATATGAAAAGTTACTCTCTTCAAGTGAGAACTGATTTTTCCCATTGCACTCAATCATCCACCATTTTTCCAATCTAGTAACAAGGTTATGCTCAAATCTCTTTGCAGATTTGACCATTGTTCAATCAATCAACACTGCAACTTAGGAATTGGGAAAGGGCCAATTGCAACATATCATTGACACCAATTCCCCAATGGGATCATAATGTTATTTGCTTAATTAGGATTTACATGTTATAATTTCATTGTGTTCTTCATTTCCTAATTTAAGTTTTAGATAGATGGATTTTATGGGGAATCCCTCATTGTTGCTTGCATTTTAGATCTAACACTAACAATGTTTGACTTCTTTGTGCTATTGCAGGTTTAGGGGTTCACATATGTCATGCAACTAAAGTCATTAGTCATGCAACTCAAGTCAACTAACATGCAACTCAAGTCAACTAGCATGCAACTCAAAATAACTACATGCAACTGAAGATAAATGAACCATAACTAAACCGAACTAAACTACACTGATATTGATACTAAACCGATACTTAATTGATAGTGCCACTCCACTCTTGTAAATATCAATCCCTATTTTGTAGGAACAAAACATGCATTACTGAAGTGTTATCAATCCTCCAAATAGTTAACTGAAGCAAGGTGGGTTCCACCTTCCATGTGAGCGCCCCATGTGCTCCTATCTTGTAAGAGCTCAAAATGGACATCCCCACATGTTCCTATTATTTAGGAATAATTACAAATGCCAATTTACATGTTCATTTCATTCAAATTTAATCTCTTTCTAATTCTAGTGTTGAGGAACACTTTCCAAGGACTTAGGAGATACATGAAATATGTTTAAGATTGCAATTAAATGGCATCCTATTCCCAACAATTAATATTCCTTGAGACATGGTATGATTGCCATGATTATAAGGTAAAATATCCTCTTAAGAACATATTTGGATGAAATGTGAAGCTAACAATTTTGAGACATGATTGGCCATTGACAAAAATAATTTTTTTCTAACGTCACGAGTGATGTTTATGGTGCAAAGAAATTTTGAGGTGTATCAAAGATTGTTGATTAATTTAGATACATTTTTGTGTAATTTAATTGAATTTGGTTACATTGTCAATAGATCAGAGATATATGAATGGTTGTTAACATTTGTTGAATTAAGTGTGTATCAGGTAAAGTTTCTATTGTGAGAAATTTTGTTTTAAGTATTTGAATGTTTAATCCATGGAAGATATTATCTCTAATGCATTCCTATAGTTTAATGTTTTGGTCCATTCGTCAAGAAAGCAAAGTAATTAGTATGTTTGATAGATTAATGTATGTTGTTGTATGAAGATTTTGTTCCAAACCTTAACAACTTTCAAGAGGAAGTCTAAACTAAGGGGAGGGGGATGTAAGACCCCACTTTTCCTGTGATTAGTACCCAACCTAATTTGTTATATGTTTTCCATAAATAGGTGGTAAGTGGTATTGCACGGGCAATAAATAATATAATTGTGTGACGATATTCTTGTACTTCATTTTGACATTTGTTTCATTTTCTTTGCCATGAAGGTGTTAAACACTCATGAAGTATGGGATATAAATTGAAATTTTAAATGAAATTAATTGCAGTAAAATATTAGGATATTCAACTAGAGAATTTATGTGATATATGATTGATGTTTATGGTTTTATTGGTAATGTGCAAGAATAAAAGGATGTTAGTATGAAACGGGAAAACCATCAAGAGAAAATCTAAAGACATCTTCTTGTGGATATGAATTTGACCCCTTTTCAGGCTTATAAAGAAGCAAAGTTAATGTGTTGGTAGATTAAGGTGCGAGGGTTGATATTAAAAGGATAACTTACTCTTGGTTTGTGAGGGAATTTAATGATGACTCATGTGGGTTTAAGTGGGGTTAGGGTTTAGGAACCCCTATCTAAAAATGAAATTCGGATGGATCCTTAAATAGGGCTTTAAAGAGGGTTGTTCGTCAATTTTCTTGGTTGGGATGAAAAAATAAACACCCTAAGGTCTATACCATAATGGTAGGGATCAAGTAGACATGCCATAGTGCTCCAAGGGCATGATTTGACCCCTAAAAAGTCCTCATAATTAAGAATGACGAATTTTGAGGAGAGGATGGGGTGGAAAGATTGAGGGGTTGTCCAAGTGCATGTATCTTCTTTAATAAAGAAAAACCCTCATTTATGGAAAAAAAGTCACTCCACACATCCCCTTCCAGGAGTTGCAAGTTGAAACTTCTATATATTTTGAAGAAGAAGAATGAGTGGGGTGTTACCCACTTCTCCTTTTGGAGAAGCTTGAAGGTTGAGTTTTGGGAAATAAAGGAAGAAAATTTGGAAGGAATGAAGGAGTCCTCTCATACTTGAATGGAGTTCAAGATGCATGGTACTAAAGATAAGTTTTTCCCTTATTGTTATCTAATTTTTTGTTTAAAGGTTTTGATGTAAGTTACTTTGTTAGTATTTGCAAATGAGGGTTTAAGTTTGTGGAAATGCGAATAGAGAGTTTGTTTGGGTAAAATGGGAAAATATGATTTGGGAGTAAATACTTTCATTTCATATACCAAGATTATTTGGTAGTTTACATCTTGCTAGAGGGTATGGCTAGAGCCCATGAGGCTTCATGATGCATTTAAGGTAGGGTGAAGAGCAAGCCTTATTCTTTTGTGTTGTCCATTGTATTCATAAATATTGAGTGCAATATTGGAAGTTTTATATTTTGTTGCAATGAAGAGAATATGTATACTTTGTGAGTTTGTAGCAAAAAAACTTTCTTTAAGATACATAAGAGTATTATGGAAGTTTTAAATGCATGGTTGTATATTCTCTTGTAGTTAAAAATAAACAACATATGTTTGGATGAAAGTGATTATTCTCTTCTATCATTATGAATGCATGCAACAATTTGTATATATAGATCAAAAAAATTGCTTGAGACGATAAAAAAATTATTGATATATATTCTTTGTAATATAGATAAAATTAAATCTACTTGGTTGTAAAAGAATTTGTATATATTTTTTAGTCAAACTAGGAATAACTTGGATATAACTTGTAAGTTATTCCTGGGTTTTTCTAAAAGTGATTATGAAATTATTCTTATATACACCTTTCCTTTTTTGACTCAGTTTTACACGTAGATCACCAAGTAGTTTATCTCATTTTATACCTGTGTATTTGAATTCCATTTTTAAAAAAATCCATTTCATGTAAATGGAATGATAAGAGTACAAGTTACAATAGCTAATATGCATATATTCGTAATTCCTTTAAAATATAAAGTAAATGCATTGAATGACAATAACAATTGCATACTTCCCTGGTGTGTTTAGCATCAACCATCTCAATAAATAAAAAATTGCCTTCGATGAACAAAGTCTAATATCAATGAGAAATAATCTCTTATTTGACTCATTTTTAAAGCATACTTACAAATTAATCGCACGAAATTTGAAAAGGAAATTACATACAAGACTTCATAAACTTTATAAGAAGGTAATATAACTAGCACTTGCACCCAATGGGGGTTCAAGGGAGATGTCGATAGGAAAATAAAGAAGAATCATCAATGTATTGTTTTAATATGCAGATGGTGGTAATAAAATATATCTGTATAGAGATATGCAGAGTACAGTAGAAGTTGGTACAATCTTTTGTTGGGTTTGTTCTCTATAAACAAAGAAATCTCTTTGAACAATTTGTGGCAAGATAGCACAAGTCAAATTTACATAAGAGCATTTATTTGTCTTTTTAAAGACATGCAATGTCTAAGAAGTGAAAGACAATGTTGATTAGATTTCCTTGAACAATCAAAGATTCTCCAATAGCAATTGTGCAACCAATCTAAATGTCGACTTGTTTCTCTCAAGAATCCACCTTATTTATTTATATATGTATAAACCCTATTTCTAATTATTTAAAGATGGAAGTATTTATATCATATTGATAATCTATCTTAAGAGTATTAATAATCACAAGTTCAATCATATTACTTTTAGATGGAAAAGAAAGTTTGACATCTATAATAAGAATAATATTTTTTTGACTATAGTCAAATTGCTATCAAATAAACAATTTTTCTAATATATTGAAAAGAATGAATCTCATATTAGATTTTTTAAAGCCTATCTAACATTTAATTAATTCCACTCACATTCAAGAAAAGTACAAATAAATAAGCCATTATATAACTATAAATATTAACACTTAAAAAATAATTAACATATGAAAAAAATGTAAAAGAACAAAACAATTTATTTGTAGATTCCTTATATATTCTAGTTTTTGTTCATTTGTATTTAAAGCTAATAGTATTAATACTACACTATGTTAGTTTATGATAAAACCTATAGACTTTAAAACTTAGCAAATCAAAACTTAGTGGTGCATGCCAATGCATATTGTTATAGATACTATTTTATAGATGCAAATAAGAGTAAGATTGTCTAAAATTAGTGTAGGGAAAATTTACATTTTATATTTTAATAATTTGAAATATTAATATCTATATGTTAGAAACATCTCAAAAAATAGTATTTTTCCCAACATTTCTTGGACTTCTAACAATCTAGATATCTGGAAAAAAATAAGATAACATAATTAGGAACCTAAGTTTCAACTATTTAATTTAAAAGATGGATGAATTTTAAATATTACAATTAGGAATTTACATAATGTCATTTTCCAAAATGTATAGAGAAATTGGAGTTAAAAGGAATGGTGAGAAATAGGAAAGATATAGAATGATGAACATAATTAGGAATCTAAGTTTCAACTATTTACTTTAAAAGATGGATGAATTTTAAATATTACAATTAGGAATTTACATAATGTCATTTCTCAAAATGTATAGAGAAATTGGAGTTAAAAGGAATGGTGAGAAATAGGAAAGATATAGAATGATGAATAAAGTTATAGATGGTGATCAATTGACCATTGAATTTTATTGAATAATTAAGCATAACAAAATACAATCTAAAAGAGTGCCAAGTCAACTTATGACAACTAGTACAAAAGGGCAAGAGCCATGAAGTTTGAGTTTGAATATTCAATATCTATTTTTATTTTTGTACTCTAAAAGATGCTATTGAGTGACATGGAAATGAATTTGGGGTATGAAAATTATAATATTATGGAACAAATGAGATATGTGGAAGTGTATAAGATAGGTGTAATAAATGAGGTATAAATGGTGAATATGGTGTTAAAAAAAAGGGATAGATATGGATTACTGCCTGAGATAAATATATCACAAAATAGTTTTCTTTTACTCTACCTTCAATATTACAATAAATATATTGTACAAGGAAATTAAAAGATTGAAAATCTTTAATTCTTTCATAAACATTGAATCCCTCAGCCAATCCAAATATGAAAGGAATAAGTATAGAATTACACAACTAATATTTAAAACCTTTATACAATTGTGTGCTTCAACATGAATATATGAATTAATGAAGATTGTCTTTAGCCAAATGGTAATCAGTCAAAATCATCTAATATATATAATATAAATTTCAGTAGCATTGGAAATCTATACGTTTGCTGAAATTTCACCATCACCTTGTCTATAATGCTAATAGTTATTTTCATGTGGATGAGAACAACATTTTGAACTGAAAGGACATCAAAGTTGGAAAGTTAGAAAGTACGACTTACAAATTTTTGACAGAATGTCTCAAGGAAAGGTGATCTCATGGGCTGCAACGTCTACAAGATATGCACAAGATAGATTTATTGTGTGGCATTAGAAACTTTCAAGCAATTGCAATTAGCAAGTGTAAAGCTGATTTTCATAACCCTTTTGCCAAAGTCCTTGATGCCTGTGCTGAAATAGGAGCTATGGAAAAGGGAATGGACATCCATCGACACATAAAGGTCAAAAGAATTTTATCAGATGTTGTAGATGCAAGTGCCTTGGCAGTCATGTAGGCAAATGTGAAGCATAGGCAAGGCACATGAACTGTCTAACATAATGCCTCTAAGAAATGTGATCTCATGGAATGCTAAAAATAATAAAGGACAAACCCATATACGAGTCTTCTGGTAACAAGTTTTGATACAACTAAAATTCCAATGTGGACTGCAATATTTGAAGGAAAGTGGCATGTTGTATGCATCATTGTATGAATTTTTGTGACAATTGTGTTTGTTAATTTGTTTAATCTCTCCAATGCTCTTTGAAATCTGGTTGTTAGAATGGTTGGTCTAATAAAGGCCATGATGCCATGTTGCTATGTTAAATGTGAAATCTATAATCTATAGCAAAGGGCTTAAACAGAATAGTTCTATAACTATGCAAAGTAAGACTTGATTCAAGGTTAATCACCATTGAAATTGACTACACTTTTCTGCTGAGAAAACCTTTGGGGAGGAAACAGATTTGAAATGACCAAATTTCAGTCTTCGCTTTCAAATGATCACTTAAGCACTTCCTTCATAATGGCTCATCCTACTGTCAATGTTACTATCTAGAAGTCCAAAAAATAGGTTTAAGCTCTTAAGTCACCTATCAAAATGTCTGAATTTTTTAGAAAAATCCAATACACTTTAAGAGCTTGAAGTGCATGAAGTTAAGGTGTGTAGATGCTAGATCCTATCCCCTTATAAGTAAAAATCAAAATATTTTAAATTATGTTCTATATAGTTAGATGTATAATAATTGAATATAAATATACTTCCATAATTTGAATGTAGTTTTATATGTATATCTTGAATACAAATTTGCATATCTGGGGACTGTAAATTAAGCAACTTTATGGTTGTCAAAATACATTGCTTCAATAGAAAAAACTATTCCTCATTTTAAATATCCCTCTTTTTACAAGTTCATATGCTTTTAATGCCTTTTTAAGCTTAGAAACCTAGATAAGCTAGTCATCTTAGTTGACAATCAATTTTGTTTAAAATTTCACTTCGGATTAATCATCATTGTTACCCTTCCTGACTGAATAATATTAAATTGACTTCAAGATATTTGTAGCAATCAGATTTTAATATTATGTGATAAAATATTATCGTAATATACATGTGCAAGCTGAAGCAATAATCAAATGACCAATATAGATGTGAAACTCTAGCTGATTAGCAATAATGCACTATTGCAAAACCCTTTAAAATCAAACTTACACTTCCAAACAACAAATATAAAATTTGATTTATGGCTGATTTCTTATGGACAAGGATACTACCATTCACCAATATTTATATAAAATCCTTGTATATTGAAATTAACAAAATATGAACAGGAAAACTATTTTTCTGAAATATCAAAATGACAAGTATCCAGTCATAAGATGGCATACAACATATCTAAAACTCATTGATAGCATGACTGAAAAAGACATCAAATGTTGAAGTTACAGCTGACCAAACCCTTGAAATGGTACATCAATTTGTTGAAGACAATGAGCAGGCTTGTAACATGGTACAAATGGCTGGAAACAACAGTAATGATAATCAATATTGTGCAGTAGCATAAAACCCTTAAACACCTCCACACTAACAAATGAAAGTGTTTCAAAAGTCTAATTTGTTTCAACTGATCAAGAAGCTTTATTTTGGAGGAAAGGTCCCTAATAATGTTGGAAATAGCAGATTTGAATTGCATTTGTCAAATATATCAAATATAACAGTTGATTTATGACTGATTTCTTATGGACAATGATACTATCATTCACCAATATTTATATAAAACCATTATACATTGAGATTAACCAAATATGAAAGTATAATTAAATAATGAGTTGCTAGATAAATTATGATATCAGCAATAAACATGGAAACACCAACATTGAAACCCCAAATCTAATTTTTGTTTTATTGTAATAGTTGAGACAAATACCAATGCTAGTATGCTGAACAAGAAAACTATTTTTTTAGAATTTGAAAATAACAAATATCCACTCATAAGATGACATACAACATATCTAAAACTCATTGATAGCATGACTGAAAAAGACATCAAATGCTGATGGTACAACTGACCAAACCTCTAAAATGGTACATCAATTTGTTGAAGGCAATGAGCAGACTTGTAGCATGGTACAAATGGTTGGAAACAATAGTATGGTGGCTAGAAATAATGATAATCAATTTTGTGCAGTAGCATAAAACACTAACACATCTCCACACTAACAAATGAAAGTGTTAGTTTTTGTTCATTTGTATTTAAAGCTAATAGTATTAATACTACACTATGTTAGTTTGTGATAAAACCTAGACTTTAAAACATAGCAAATCAAAACTTAGTGGTGCATGCCAATGCATATTGTTATAGATACTATTTTATAGAAGCAAATAAGAGTAAGATTGTCTAAAATTAGTGTAGGGAAAATTCCACATAAATATTTAAAACAGAGAACTTGTGTATATAATTTTGTCTTATCTGACCATACCCTTCCAGTTTGACATATAATATTTGCATCTTTACAATCAAAGCATATATTCTCAGTGGACAAATCCATCCTATTGTGGGTGAATTTATCCAGAAACATCTATGTTTTATTTATTTTGCTTTAACACGTTGTAAATAGAAAACATTGTTTCCACTAAATATTTAGAAAATAGAACCAGCTAATATAACTCCATCTTATTTCACCATACTCTTCCAATTTAACAAATAATGTTAAAAAAATTGTACCATATAGACTACTCCTTGACTACTCCCTTCGTATGTGGCTAGATATGATGTTGAATTTGCTCATTGAATAAGTGCTACTTATGTTGTTGGGTATTGATCTATCTTTTTTTCTAGAGTAGCCACTCTATCTTTCTATATCTTTTAAGAAATTAAACAAAAAAATTATATTCAAATCTGAATTAAAACAGTCCTCTTTATTGAGCAGCCCAATGGACTTGTCTATGTTGTCCAATTGGGTTCTAGGTTTTAAAGTGTCAACTTATGCTTTGAGTACAAAGACTTTTTTGAATTCATTTCACTAGACCATGCCTTGCATTTATTAAATGGAATTAACTTGACCAGCTCAATCCTGACACTTTATGAAATTTCACATGCATAATCTCGGCCTTTTAAGAACAAAATTGAACTAACTTGTCAAAGAAATATCCCAAGAACATAGAAAGGAACAAAAGGCACTCAATCCGAACAAAAGGGTAGCTACTGTTGATAGAAATTGAAATTTCTTCCTAAGAGAGAAAGACAAAATCTAGAAGATACATGCCAATCATCAATAAAACTAATTCATTTCCAGATCTACAATGTCTCCAATGTTTGTAAGCCACAAAATATATATGGCATTTCTCCTCCAATATCTAGTTACAGGACTCATGCAATTAGAAGATATTTTTTCTGCGAATGAATAGTTTTCCAGCAGGGTATATGGCGTATGCAACATGGGTGGATAACTGATGATTATGCTTTGATGGATATCCATACCATGTTCCAAAGCCCCCATTTTTACATAGGCAGGGAGACTGATAGCAACAATTTGCCCTAATTTCACAAGCAACCGAAATTTAAGCATTTACCATTTGCAAACCTAATTAGCATTATAAATCTTTACCATTGACCCCAATATGACTAACATTATGCATTATACCAGTTACCTTGATTTCACAAGCAAGAAATTTTTTGTTTGCAATTGACTATAACAAAATGGAAAGTAAAAATAAAACTCATTGAAACCATGGCAAGTGTCTTACCTCAAGATGTTGTGTAAATTGGGGTTGTGGACAACAAATATTGCACAATCACACGCATAAATGACCCTCGAACTAAATCTTATTGTAAATTTATGAACAACACAATCAATTTATTGGGGGAGGGAGACGGTGACTTCTTGACATAGAAGATATACAATAGATTTATTCTTAATGAGATTGGACTGAATAATGATTTGCAAGGTGGAGTGTTTGGACGATGGAGTGTCTAGACTTTATTTGCATTCAATGAGGCAAGATATGTCCACTGCCACGTCCTCCTTGATCATCTGCAAAAGCAGCCTCGAGGCATAGCTATATATTTTATCCATAGGCTACAATCATTCCTGTAGTCAGAGGCAATAAATTAACAACCTGAAGGCTTTGGCTAGTTGTCTGTTCTGCGTATAGCCCACAATCATTGTTGCATCTGAGAACCAAAGAGAGTGGTTTACCGACGATCAAGTAGTTTGCAGGCAGTGTGAGACAGGGTTGCCGATGGACTGGCAAGTCCACAATTAAAAGCCTATTGGCTAAACATATAAGAAATTATATATATATATAGAACAAAAACGGTCAAAAGGCATATCTGAGACGTAGGGGGGTGTATCTGACAATGTAGTATGCTTCTAGATATTTTAGTCAAATGTTTAGTAGAGAATTTATATTTTTGTCCACATAGAAATGTGTGATTTGACATTATGAGCTTTGTTTAGCAAGTGCTTTCGGATATCTGGTATGACAAAATGGCTTTCTAATTGTTGTGACTAAAAACTATTAAATTTCTTCCAAAAATACACTAAGATAGAATTAGTAAATTTGGTTTACTCTGCAAATGTGTGAAAAAATAAACGTTATGCTAAAGGGATTCGTACATCTATGTAATTATTGAATCAAGCACCCACCAGAGCACGATATTAGGTTTTCCCTTGAAATGTTTCATGGGTGTGGCGTGTGAAGCTGACAAAGGTGAAATTTTATGACGGATGGGTGGGTGATCATAAAAATGGTGGGCAAGATGATTTCGGGTCATTATTCGAAGGGATGGTGTTGATGACACCGTCCAAAGTTGAAGAAATTCCATCTTCACAAAATAAAGAACATCCTTTGCCTAATAATGAGCTGCCCAATACTGTAAGTCAACCTCTTGATGAAAAACTTTTATCTGATCTTAATTTTTACTCAATCAACGAAAACCCATTTCTTGAAGACCAAAACCCTTTATGTAAAATTAAAATAACAGAAAGGGTTCGACATTTGCATCAACATCCACATCCATATTCCCATCCTCATTATTAATACAAGGTCAGTGGAGACTTCTGGAGCCAAATAGAAACAATGGATAAAATGTCATGGGAAAAATGCAGTACCGTTTGCAGCTGTATATGTCTCTATAGCTCTGAAAATTTAAGGGAATTATGATAAAAGATTAAAAATAGATGATTGATATTTATGAAAAACCTGGGCGAATTTGGGGCCACATTACCTGCATCATTCAATGTCCATCAACTCCCCCAAATTCTTTTAATGGTGAAGTCTTCCTCAATCCTTCTTCCCCAAACCAAATTAATTTAGAGGTGGGGTGGGGATTTTGCAAACTTGAAAGATGCCATGTTCTTTCCTCCTTTCATGCGCCACTATGCCTGCAACCAAAGAGGTATACTCATTTTCTAACAAACCCTCTTCAATCTATTCACAATAAATGAAGAGTAGATCTAAAAATATTAAGGTTGTAGACCTTTAGATTTTTGAGCTAGACGTAAAGCTGATTTGATTTTTCATAGCTGTAAGATTGATGTGAAGCGATGATCGATTGAGAAATTAAATTACATGATGGAGTGTTTGGACGGTGGAGTGTTTGGAGTGTTTGCATTCAATGAGGGCATGATGATAAGCCAGGGTGTCGATCATCCATTCATTGATTGAACAGTTGGTCCATAAATGAACGAATTTATGACTGTCGGGGGTCGAACCGAAGTTTCATGCATTTGAGGGTCAGAACTATATTTGAACAACACTTCAACGTCCGATCTGAACATGGTTTACTGGTATGAGTAAATGGTTTTGCAGGTGTGAGATAGGTATGTCGGTCTCTTGTGGACAGGCAAGTCCATAATAAGAAGCCCATCGGCTAACAAGAGATTGACTTTAAAACAGTGACATTGGTTCCAATACACACAAAAAACTAAAATGGCATGGATAAAAGTAAAACAATAAATTTTATTCAACAAAAAAAAATGCCTTTCTTTAGCAATTATGCCAATACCCATTTGTAAAAAAAAGAGAAAATAGACATAAATCACCATAAAAAATGTAATAAATCTTTTAACTCTTAAGTCTTAAGAGAGGATCGGAGGGTAAAGGGAAATAACCAAGTTTGTATTTTTTTTAAGGGTAATGAATTAAAATAAAATTTAGGAGATTAAGTGGCTTATATTATTTCTAATTATTATATATTTTTTGGATTAGTTTCTTATTTAATAGAAATTTAAGAGTAATGAATTAAAAAAAATTAAGAGATTCAGTGGTTTATATTATTTCTAATTATTATATTCTTTTTAGATTAGTTTTTTGTTTAATAGAAATTTAAGAGTGATTTTTATAAAAATAAAGATCATATAGATATAATTTTAAAAAAATAAGAATTGCCATTAAATATAAATATAAATATACAATCATATATTTATATATTCAATATGTATATGATGTTTTATTTACTGTTATGGTTAGGCATTTAAATTGTTATAAATTTTGATAAGGTAATATGAATTAAATTCTAAAAATTTGGATCTGTCAAATTAATAACAATTCATATCAATTGAGACTTGATTTGGGTAGGAATTCTTGTCAAGGAAAAACATTATCCTTCATATATTTATTTATTTTTAACTTAACATCCTGCTCCTCTGCGTTTGAACTTCCTATGTGCATGGTGGACTTTGTTTTGGGGGTACCCAATGGTCCCCCTTTGCCCCCCTGACCCGTGCTCCTCTCTTTTGGGCCCGCGTCTGTCGGGTACCACCCCTGCGGGGTCAGTGCTTTCACCTACGGGCTTTTCGAAGATTTTGGCGGTTCTGAGCGAATCTTTTGTGCCGGGGGTGGAGATCTCTCTGGTTGTCGGTTGGAAGGATGTGCTATCCAATGGAAAACAAGTCTCCTCCTTGTTTCCTTCTTTACTTGAGGTTGTCACAACTTTTGGAATGGAGTTTGACATTCCTGATTCGATTTGTGGCAGGATTCTCTCCTCCATGGAGAATGTTGTAGTGGTTAGATTTCTTTCTTATCGTCCAAAGATGGATATGGTTCGAAAATGGGCTGCAGAAAAATGGCACCTTAAGGGTAGTGTGAAGATCTGCACAATGGTTGGTGGTCTTTTCCTATTTAGATTCACGGCTGCGGAGGACTTGGTGGTGACTCTATCATCGGGTTCATGGGTTTATGGGAAACATAGCCTGGTTATGTGTAGTTGGAAACCTGGTTTCGACCCTGCTAAAGGTCTAAATAAGTCGGCTCCAATTTGGTTGTGATTGTTAGGCTTACCTTTGGAGTATTGAGATGAAGCCATTTTCAAAGGTATTGGGGATTCATTGGGTCGATTCATCGCCACGGATTCTATTACAAAGTCAAAATCCAAGTTAGTCTTTGCAAGATTCTGTGTTAATATTTGTGTTGATAAAGTCCTCCCGAACTCTGTCAAATTGTGCTCTAAGTTTGGTTGTTGGATACAACCAGTGTGTTATGAAAATGTTGTGGTATACTGTCAAAAGTGTGCTAAAGCTAGGTATCTAATTTTCTGACTGTAAATATGTCATCAGTCGGGAGGTTAAGGTTAATTATATTGTGGAAAATCCCACTACTCCTTTTGGAAATGTTCCCCGTCCGTCAGATGACTCTGGGCTTGTTCCCCCGAGTGCTACTCATCCACATGAGGATCCTTTGCCTTCACCCACCCCTATCGGTCCACCTTCTGAACTATCTAACCCTAGTTCTTTATTGGAGTCTACTGTTAAACCCTTGTCTATCCATATGACTCAGGATCCTAGCTCTTCGGTTGTTGATCTTGTGGTGGTCTTTGTGGGGACTCAGGACCCTGGCTCTTCGATTGTTGATCCTCTATTTGGAGTGGTATCTATGGGGACTTGTGAGGCATTGATTGAGGATGGTGAAATCTAGGAGGAAGAGAGCTCTGGTATGATTGATGAATATACAGAAAGTATGGGGATTTTGAAGCTTGAGAAAACTGGGGAAGAAGGGATATGGATAACGCGAAAGAAAAAAGGAAGGAAGAAGAAGGCAGATGTAGGATGTGACTCCAAGCCAAGGAGACCTTCTCAAAGGCACACTAGGATGAGAGAAACGAAAAATGAGATTGCCTTGGGAAAGTAGAGGACATTGGATGTGTCCTCAAAAAAATGTCAGAAATGAGAATTATGTCATGGAATGTTCGTGGGCTCAATAGCTCCCACAAACAACGTGCTTTGAAGGACTATATAGTGGAACATAATATTGATGTTTGCCTACTTCAAGAAACCAAAATGATGAAGGTTAATTTTGATAAAATTGCTAAAAAAAATTGGCCTAATGCATCTTATGTCTATAGTGATGCTGAGGGTGTTTCAGGGGGTTTGGCTGTGCTTTGGAACCCATCTAATTTTTGGGGCTCTAAATTATTCCACTATAAAAATAGTGTGGGGGCCTCGTTCACTTACCTTGGTGAATCCTGGTCTATAATCAATATTTATGCTCCAAATCAGAGGAATGCGAGGAGTATTTTGTGGCATAACATGGTGGTTAAAATTAATCTGAATAGGGGAGTTTGTTGGCTTGTTGCTGGAGATTTTAACTCTCCCCTCTTTCTGTCGAAAAAAAGTGGTGGCCTTTTGGATTACTCTGACAGCATGTCTGACCTGGCTAATTTTTGAATTCTTCGGGTTTAGTTGATATTGAGCTCTTGGGCCATAAATTCACTTGGTCTAATAGACAGGCTGGTGGTAACCTGATTCAGGTCCGGCTAGACCGCTTCCTCTGCTCTCCTCATTGGACTAATGTCTTAGATGCTAATCTAATAACCTTACTCAGGACGGTCTCTGACCATAACCCCCTTTTGCTGACCACCAATATTCGCCCTGTTGTTGGTCCCCTTCCCTTCTGCTTTGAGATAATGTGGAACTCTCATCCTGATTTCAAAAATAAAATTGTTGAATGGTGGAATATTCCTATCCAAGGCTCCCTCATGTATAGGATTTTCTTCAAACTTAAACATATTAAAAACATGGTAAAAGGATGGAACAAGAATGTGTTCGAGGATGTGTTTCAAAAAAAAAAGTTGTTAGAAGGAGAGTTGAGGACTTTACAAAATAAAATCGAGGAGGGAGATGATAGTCAATGAACTCACAACTAGGAAAGGGAACGCGTTCTCAAAAATGAGGAGGTTTTTTGGAAGCAAAATTCAAGAGTCCAATGGTTGAAGGAAGGAGATAGGAATACTTCCTTCTTTCATGTTTCAACCATCAAGAATAGGAAAAGGAATCAAATTTATAAGTTGACTAATGCTACTGGGGAGGTGATTTCGAATCATGCTTAGATTGGCCTCTATGTTGTTAACTATTTTTAGGAGGCTTATTTAGCCCCAGCTAAGGGGCCTAATCCGGCCTTGGATAGTACGATTCTCAACCATCTTCCTACCACCATTTCTCAGGAAGATAATTTGAGGATTCTTAGTACTGTTTCTATGGAAGAAGTTCGCCTGGCTACCTTTAGCATGGGGGCTTTCAAAGCCCCAGGGCCTGATGGTTTTCCTCCTTTTTTTTTGATTTTCTAGGATACTGTGGGCGGGGATCTAGTGCTTGCAGCCAGGGACTTCTTCAAATTGGGTAAGATCCTCAAACAATTGAACCACACTTTCATTGCTCTTATCCCCAAGATTAGTGAGCCTCAATCAATGATGGATTTCCGACCTATTAGCCTTTGTAACACCCTCTATAAGATCATTTCTAAGATTCTAGTAAACAGTATCAAACCTCTTCTGGATAAAATCATTAGTCCTACTCAAAAGGGTTATGTCCCTGGGCGACATATTCTTGATGCTACTCTGACCACCCATGAACTGCTCCACTCAATGGATAGATGTAATTATGTGGGGATGGCTCTCAAGCTTGAAATCTCCAAAACTTATGACAAAGTGTTATGGGGCATCATCCCGAAGGTCTTGGCTAAGTTTGGATTCAACAATTTGGTCATCAAACTCATTATGGAAAGTGTTAATATTGTAAAGTATTTTGTTATTGTTAATGGATCCCCCTTTGGGTTCTTCTCTGCTGGAAGAGGGATCAAACAAGGAGACCCCCTGTCTCCCTATCTTTTCATAATGATTGATGATGTACTCAACAAGAACTTCACTGATCTTCTGTCAGAGGGCTCCATTATGGGCATTAGAGCAGCTTCCTCCCTAGATCCGGTTGTTGTGCAACAATTTGTGGATGACACTTTTCTCTTTGGGAAAGCCTTTGTGGTGGAAGCTAGGAAATGGAAAGCTTGCCTTAACAACTATGCCTCTTGTTTTGGTCAAAGCATCAATTACAATAAAAGCATGATTTACTTCTTTAATTGCATGCCTAATTTTCAAACCAGGGTGACTGCGATTCTGGGATGTGTCAATGGATCTCTCTCGTTGGTTTACCTTGGGCTCCCACTCACGATTAAGGAGGTTCCCACTGATTTTTGGAACTCGATACTAGAAAGGATCCAAAGGAACTTGGCTAGGTGGAAGGATTCTTCTAAGCCATGCTAGCAAACTCCAACTGCTCACAGCAGCTCTCCAAGGTATCCTCACTTACTTCCTCTCCATTTTTAAGATGCCTAAGTACATTGTTGACAAGTTTGAAAAAAATCAAAGGAATTTCCTCTGGTTTAGGACTGAGGAAAATAAGAAACTTGCTTTGGTGAAATGGGAAAGGGTCTATTAGGCCAAAAATTGTGGCAGACTAGGAGTCAGGATAATTGTCAACTCTAACAGGGCTCTGATGGCCAAGGTTGGTTGGGATCAGTTAAGGAACACTAAGGACTAGTGTAAAATTTTGAATTCCAAATATCTTTAGGATAGGCCTTTGATCAATTGTCTCTTAGAGTCTCACCCCTATGGCTCAGTAGTCTGGAGGAGCATTTGCATCACACAAGACCTATTAAGGAAAGGGATTGAATGGAAAATGGGCAATGGGAATAGAATCAGATTTTGGGAAGATACTTGGCTAATTGACACCCCTCTTGCTTGCTCTAACTTTAGGGCTATGATGGGTCTGGTCCAAAGATTCTTTGGCATCCATATCAGTGATTATGTTTCTGGACCCCTTGGAGCTAGGATTTGGAGAGACCTTATCCTCTGTTGCCCCTAGTCTCAATACCTTTGTTGTCTAGCTCAGTCCCTTTAGGTGATTCTCTCTAGCACCAGGTTTCCATCTTATGATAGAAAGGATGAGTTTTTTTGGACCTTTGACAAACAAGGGGATCTTTGTGTGCGGTCGGCTTACAGACTGCTGACAAACCAAAATACTACTGAGGAACCCTGGAAGAAGATTTGGAATCACCACATGATCCCTAAAATTAATTTCTTCTGGTGGACGGCCTGTCATGACAAGATTCTTACCCAGGACAATTTGAGGAAACGGGGTTTTTGTATTCCCAATAGATGTTTTCTTTGTAAGAATGGGGAGGAAATTGTCAGTCACCTTTTGTTGCACTGCCCATTTGCTGCCGAAGTTTGGGGGCTGGCATTTGAGAAACTTGATGTCCCTTGGGTTATGAGCAAGGATCTCTTATCATTCATTCTGGGTTGGTATGGTCCCTATTCCCACCCTCTGCTTGGTGAAATTTGGAATCAGGTCCCTCCTATTTTGGGTTGGTGTTTGTGGAAGGAGAGGAATAACAGGGTTTTCAAGAATGTTGAGAGGAGCCCTAAGGATGTTTTTGGAATTGGTGCTCAGCTCATTGAGGAGAATATCTCTCTCTTTAATGTGAAACTCCCAAAGACGAGGCCATTGGATTTCGAAATAAGAATGGCCAAGATGTGACATCAAGGCTTAGAGGCTAACTCTTTTGACAATTCGAAACTCTTAGCCAGGACAAATAAAAAATGGGAGCCTTCGAATAGAGGTTGGTTTAAATTCAACTTTGAAGGGGTTGTTAAGGGCAACCCAGACAGAACAAGTATTGGTGGAGTGATTAGAGATCTTGAGGGGGCTCTAGTGGCAGGATTTGCTGGAGGTATTGGGTTCCAGTCTTCAATAGTGGTGGAAGCTCGTGCGCTGCTAATGGGCCTCAAAATTGTTGTCTCTTTGGGGATTGCTAATATCCACATTGAAGGAGAATCCAAGTCTATTACGGATGTTGTGAATAAAGACAGACTAATTGGCTGGAATACTAAGGATATATTGTTGGATGCCGAATTCCTTTTATCCAAATTTAGGGATAAAAAGGTGACACATATTTTTAGAGAAGGAAATCAAGTGGCGGATGCTTTGGCTAATCTTGGCTTTTGTTGGGATTCTGCTAAATGTTGGAGGAAAATGGAAAGGTTACTGCCAAAAATTCAAGCTATCATCACGAGGGAACAAAGCAACCAAGTTTTGCAATGACTTTAAATCTTTGGATGAAGAGAGCTGAATGGGTGGTCCACCTGATTTTATTGGGGGTCCAGTGGACGAGTGTCAACACTGAAATGGCGTACAGGTGGAGGGACATTGCTTTTTTTACTCACTATAGGCTTAGAAATTTTTGTGTGTGGGGCATAGATTGGAGGTTCCACGTGTCTGTCCTCTAGACTTGGTGGATGGGTTTGCATACTAAGGTGACAGAAAGGTGGTAGGGTTTAAATTTGAAGGATGGTAACACGAATGAAATTGGTGGCTTGATGAAGGAAAAATGGAAGGACGTGACTTCAATGAATATGAGGATTCGTACCGTGCGATCTCTTCTCTTGGGGATCGTGAGATATCTTGTTTTATCTCATCCTTGCATCAGTTTGTGTGAGAGTTTTTATAATGATTTGACTCTTCATTATGAAAGATTGCATCCTTCTAGTGTCTTCGTGCTAGCTAGTTTAGTGCATGTCTCAAATGGCACCTTTAGGATGGTTTCTATTTTTAGTCATATGGCCAATCTGCCTCGTTTTATGAGTATTTTCTCCAAGAAGAAGGAACCCTACATGCCCACCATTTCTTGCCTTGCTGGCCGCAATCATCTCAAGATCCTCATTAATTTCTTTGTCAAGTCACCCTGTGGTGATTTTCCATTTCGCGCATGAGACCTGTTTGTTGGTGTAATTAACCTTTGTCATATACCTTGCCTAAATGAATGCAATGTGGTAATTATTTGTGGCGTCTGCATTTGGTATCTCTTGCAAACTCTTCAGCTTCCTGTGCAGGTTGCAAAAATGGGTGGCGAGCAGGTGAGGACTGAGTCGGATAACTGTGATGAGTTTCAGAATAATCCTTTAGTTTGGCACATCTGTGTGGAAGGTGGCATTGCTCCGCTTATGGAGATTTTGGTCGGCCATGACCTTAACTTGTTGGGCCAATTTGCCAACTCGTGGAAGGATTATAGGGTCTCAATCAGAGGAATTTTGTTTGAAATCAGTGAGGAAGTCATAGCGCAAGCCACAAGATTATATGTAAAACACACCAAGAAACCAGATCACGAAAGCTTGAAATATTTTTTTAGAGGTGATGAGGCCCCAGTGCGGAGCCAGTCGGGGTTTGAGAGAGAAGCCCCCCCGAAGCCCTAGGATCAGGTGTGCCTAGCGCTGATGAAGTACGTCACCTTGGAAGGTAGGTTTAAAACTTGCTTTTTTTATCACTTCCCCCTATTAAATCATTTAAGACACAAGATGTTGCTTAGTTTTTTGTTCTTTTTTCTAATGGATTTGGAAAACTTGGTCGAAAAATGCAAAGAGTCAGCCAACCTTAACCCCAGTGATCTCTCGTTGCTCCCGCTCCATCAGGGGCTCATTTTGAGACTTTATCACTTCCACCTAGCCCTCTGTCCTCCTAAAGCTATTACGGTTGTTCGCATTGAGGATATTGAACCCCTATCGATTGTGAATATTTCCCCGACCGAGTCTAAAAGCCCTCCTTGGAATTTCAATATGGGCACTGCGGGGAATCCCAAAGCCAAGATAACCACCAAGAAAATTAAGGGTGGTTTGGGTAAGGCTCATGCCAACGCGGCAAAGAGTCTCTATGAATTGAAATCCACTCTAGCGAATTCCACCCACAAGGCCACTACTGCTAAAAAAGGGAAGGAGAAAGGTACGTCAGACCTGATTGTTAGGGAAAGAAAGGGCAAGAACATAATAAGGAAAGACTCCAGAGGAGACATTGTTGTGGGGACTACTGAAATGATTGGTGGGGAAAATGCCAGGAGGAGATCTAGGAGGCTTGTAAAGAACAACAAAATGAGGTTGATTATTGAGGATTCAGAGGAGGAGCGATCTGACAGCAAAGGGTACAAGGAAGAGGAAACTGAAGATGATGAGGATGAGATTGTGGAGGGGCCCCCAGTTTACTCCTAATGTAATGTATCTGAGGCTAGCATTGAACATAATGTAATAGAATTAGGTAAATATGTTTTAAAGTTGGGTTATATCTCATGAAGTCTCTAAAAAATGCATGTAAGCAGCAAAGGGGCACGAGTGTTTTGGAAGCAATACTTTAAGTAAAGTTTCGGTCTACTACCCATAGTCTTGTACCAGCATATTTCATAGGTCAAGCTAAGTTTCAGGTCTCTTTTCAACAATGTGAAAAACAACCAGATGATTGTGATATGTAAGATTTGTGTAATTGTGATCATGACTTTGTCAATTAAAAATGAATCCAAAGAAGGACAAAGTCTCATTGTTGAGAGGTTGATAAAGATAATTTTGTTGATTTACAATATGATATTTGGCCAGGTTATTCACAGTGGTGTTGATGATCCATTTGGATGGAAATTGCAGTGGTTTGTAATTGCGGTAAGTATCAATTCAAAATGTTGATGGACTATCAAGCTTGCCACAGACAAATACACTTCAGGAAGCAACCGTACAATATGAAGAGGGATGCCATGAGTTACAGGACACTCATATGCACCAAGGATTTGTTGAAAAGGCTTTAGAAACAATCAGAATAGGCCAACGCCAGATTGAGTAGAGGGTTTCACCCATTCTCAAGGGGCCGACATGTTGCTTGAAGGAGTGGGGTCTATTATAGGTGCAGACAATAGAGGGATCAAATCTCTCATGGGGTGCCATGTACGCACAAAATGCATATGTTGAAATTGCTTTAGAAGCTCATAAGCTTGTGTGGCTCGCACCCAATATGGAAATACAGAATATAAACAAAATGGATTTAGAAATGTAATGAGCTGATGGGTGGGTAAATCTAACGATGTCACTTTGCCCAGGAACGGGTTTATGCATATAGTATATCTATATCAAGCTTGTGGAGGGACTCAAAGAATACATGCAGCCTCCTAGACAAAGACTACAGATAAATGTGCTCTCGTGGAGTGCTACTATTGCCGCGCCCAACAACAAATGGACGTATTGGTTGTGAGGGCTTGCAAAGACAAGGGATGAGGTCTCAGGCTGTTAAATGAGAAACGCATTGGAGAAGGTGGGTGAACTGTATAGTAAAAATGCCTAAAATAAAATGGAAAGCCATCATTGCAGCATGCCACACCCAGCTCATGCACAAAATTGATCTGTTGATAAGGCTTAAGAAATTCCAAGTAATTGTAGGCAGTAACCGTGCAACAGAAGGGAGATTAGGGAATGTGTATCTGTCAATGTGTGGGGCCTTGACGAGCTCGATTTGGGGATCTCCAGGCAGTGAGGAAAAACTCGCGGTTTAGGTTAGAAAATGAAATGAATCTAACTAAGCCTTGAATTGATGGAGCATATTTTTGTGCCATGGTGGTGGGGTTAAACTACCGGATATACTGTAGTTCTTTGGCTACCCACGTGCTCATTGAAAATGACAGCAACCTTCAAAGAAAATGCAACTGGATGAGATGGATAGAGTAAATGCCATGAGTATGAAGATCAACATATACGGTGAGGATAGTGCACCAAGGTGACCCACGTGCTATTTGGAGGGATGGTTATTAGACTACTCGTTTCTCTTGCCTCCATGCACATGAATGACTTGCAGAGCAAACAAAAAAACTAGGGCAATGGAAGCAGAGCAAAAGATGATCAACGATCATAAAATGAAGTTGAGTGCAGCCAAATCTCGGTTGTTGCCTACCATATCGTGATCCGAAAATGCACACCGATTATTGATTGTGGGATGGCGGGGTGAGAAAAGAAGGTGTGCAAGTGGGTCTCGATTGGAGGTGTTGACATGTTTTTATTTGATATCAATTTTTTGCTAAGTAAATGGGTTTTCCATTTAAATGAAGGTGAAATAGTTTTAATGTGAAAGGGTAAAAACTAAGGGATATATCTTAAATTGTGATCGGATGGTAAAGTTTTGAAATTCAAGTGAAATATTTTATACAAATTGTTTTGCTTTAGTGAAAAATCAAAAGGTGGAGTCTTTATGCAGATGGGTAGTTTTATTTTCACAGAAACTTTTGGGAGCTAAGGTTATTTCTTAAGTTGAGAAACTTTAATATCTGGAATGAGACATTTTTACTTTGCTGGGTTAATATGTAAAATGAACTTGATAAAGTGAATTTAATATTCATTTTATATGTGAGTATCTTATGTGTTGAGATGAAATACAAATGTGTTTGTAAAATACAACAAAGTAAGCAAAAATAAGAAGGTAGAATGGAATTTTCATGAGGATAGGAATTTTTTTTAGTTGCAGGTAAAGGGTGGAGAATATTCTCATATGAGCATATTTTCCAGGTATCATTAAGAGTTTCGTTTTAGGGTTTCTTCTGGCATTTTCGTTTCTTCTACATATTTTTTTTCTCTTTCCATTGTAACGGGTTAGAAAGTCAGAAATCTAGGGTGAAGCTGCATAGCAAATTGTAAAATCTGTAGTGACAGAGAAAATGCAAATTTGATTATGAATCTTTTTATTGTAGGATTTGATTTAGTGTTTCATAATAGTACTGGTATTTGAGTTAAACTGTTAAATCCAAGCTCATGTTTCTCTTATGTGCAAGTGTATTCAAATTTTGAATGAAGTAATCAAGGGTTATTTTGTTCATCTCACTATTATGGTGTGTGCAATTTTTGTTTTAGTTTTAATTCAAGGAGTTAATTAAAATGATTAAATAAGATTGCAGGTTGATATGTTTTGTACAACGATTTGGTAAGTAGTATTGAGTTGAGGTACATATTGGTGATATTGTAAGGCAATATAATCAGAGATATTATATGATATGTGTTGAATCTGCTATGAACCATTAGGTATTGGTGAATTTGACTCCTCCAATGGAATTAAGGCACTGGTTTGAGTTGCATTTGTTTTTTGTGATTTGGTGTTTGTTTGTGTTCACCTGGAGCTTGCTACAATTTTAAAACTAATGATTATCTTTCACTATGAAATTGTGTTGTAATTATCTCATGCTCCAAATGGTTGATATTACCGATGAACAACCAATTCTGTTAAGTTTTATCCCATTTTGTTGAGCTATTAAGTGATATTATATGTTATAGTTAATGCAGTTTATAATTTTGTTGCAGAGATTGTAAACACATTAAGGGATCACCCTCTCGAGTCTTGCAGAGCCCAAAGTGTAGGAGGTCTTTTCCAATCCTCATCAGTTGGTTCAGGTCCTTCAAGCTGCCCTTTATTGGAATTGGCAATTCCATAGGTAGATTAGGAGACAAACCTGGTTACAATAAAAACAACCAACAAATGTGACTTGATCTTATGAGAGAGATACTAGGAAAGTTCTCTCATGTTCTCATCTCTTCTCCTTGAATGACTCAGTATCATAAAAACTACCCATGAGCCACACTTTTCATGGAAAGCACAAAAAATAACAAAGTATTCATCATCCAACCAAATAAATACATTTGAACTCAACATTAACAACACGTGAAACAACACTTTCAAACACTCAATGAACAATCCAAATTAGATTTCACATTTGTCAAGGATGTGACTTGATCTTATGAGAGAGATACTAGAAAAAAATTCTCGTGTTTTCATCTCTTCTCCTTGAACAACTTAGTATCATAAAATCTACCCATGAACAAACATAACCATCCAATAATTTTTTAGAAATCCATGTCTTGTCCAAACAACATTTCTATTGTTTATCATCCACCTGTTACTACCATGAGGAGAGAAAGAACAAATCTAAACAAATAATACAATCACACATCCACCAAGGTCACTATTTCACCAAATTTTGCCTCACCAACAACAATAGATGTCAAGTCAATCAATCAAATTGAATGTATTCATATGCATCCATTTCGATACATATAATATTAGATATTAGATTCACACAACATAAAATCAATCCACATAAAAAACATGAATCTACACAATAACATATAAAACAAGAACAACTAATTTTCTATACCTAATCATTAAATTTTACACTAATTAAAATCTACATCTTTTTTTTTTATCAAATAGCGCTGCCAGGGGTTCAGCTCCCATTTTATTGAAAAAATCTAAAGTTACATTTGATCGATTACATTGTGATTCCTGCTCTTGTCCCTTTGTATCAGCCTACCCAAATCCTCCCAGGAAGAGGCATTGTCAGAGACTAGTTCATTTTTTGGCCCATCGATGGCAGCATTTGCTAAGTAGTCTGCAATCATGTTGGCTTCGTGGTAGATATTCTTGATTGAGTAGAATGCCAAACGTTCGAGGTGCTCCCAGATCAAAGATAGTCAGCAGTCCGATTTCCAGTTGTGCACAGACTTGGCTTTGATAGCGTTAACACAGATTAGAGAATCACCTTCTATCTCAACCTCCAAACAATTCTTTGCTATGCACATTCTGAGCCCCGCTTCAATAGCTACGAACTCGGCTTCGTTGTTTGATCCCTCTTGTATTTTTTTAGACATGCCCCACACCAAATTACCATTGAAGTCTCTGACAACGCATCCTATGCCAGACTTCCCAGGATTTCCCCGACTTGCACAATCGAAGTTCATTTTTAGTCGGCCAGTTGGGGGGTAGAGCCACCTAGCCTCTGTACATTTTCCATTACTCCTTGTGACAGGGTTCACATAATGTTTCATCATTTTTAGCCTGCTCCAAGCTCTCATTATGGTGTCATCCCTGCATGAGTATAGATCATTGGGTCGATGCAGGGCCCTAGCATTAAGTACCTCTATTATCCCTGTTCAATACAAGTCATTAGTTCCTCTGTGGTCCGCTCAATCCCTTGGAAGACGCGTCTGTTGCGTTCCCTCCAAATTTGCCAAAGGACCATCGAGGGTGTGACGACCCAAATGTCTTTCTAGTATGAGTTTACAGATGGGCATGGCCAGCTTTTGAAGAATGGTAGTATGTTGTCTTGTATGGCACTTTGCCAGCCGAGCTTCCCCATAATCCAATCCCAATAGTGTGATGCAATCGAATAATTAAGGAGTAGGTGGTTTGCATTCTCTTCGTTTGCTTTACACATGGGGTATCCGTTTGGGCCAGCTATCCCGACCACATGAAGGCGATCACCTATGAGAATTCGTTTGTGTAAGGTTGTCCATGTGAAGGCCCCAACTTTGGGGAGGGTAGCTTTGTCCCAACATAGCTTCACCGACCAGTCATTGCTTTCCCTTCGCTCGTTTAGGAGTTGGTATCCGATCTTGATGAAATATGTGCCAGATCTAGCCCCACACCATATTATTTTATCCTCTAGTTGGGAGATTTGGAGCCTTTTGTTTCCCAATTCTGTTCTTAGAGCCAAGTTGGCCCGCATACTGGCATTCCCATCTTCTATCATTAACCAGTTCCAATTGTAATCACCATTTCGAAGTTTGATGATGATATCTGAGACAACCCAATTTTTAGTTTCGGGTCTATGGTTGTTGAGTTCTGCCACCGATTCTATTTTATCCAATGGGCGGTACCCGTTCCATGAGTCCATCCAGAATTTGGTCGTAGTTCCATTTCCAATTCGCCATGTTAAGTGATCAATAATTGCTGGCCGACATGTCCATATAAACTTCCAGACATGTGAGCCTAGGCATGAGTTTGTCACTGTCAAGATTCGTTCAGGCTCGTTCGAATCCAAATATTTAGCTCTTAATAGTCTACACCATAATGTGTTAGGGGTGGTGTAGAGTTTCCAGTCCAACTTAGCACCAAGAGCAATGTTCTACAAGTCGATATTCTTAATAGCTGCCCCACCCTCTGATTGTTTTCTTTGAATTTTTCTTAGCTCAACAAAGGTATTCGATGGGACTCATTAGATCCTTCCCACAGGAAATGTTTCATGGTTTTGTTTAAGCTCATCTTCGCTGACTTGGGAAGTTGTAGTGTGGTCATTGTATATATCGGGATCACCGTGATAATGGCTTTAAGCATTGTGAGTCTGTCGGATAGAGTGAGCCACTTTCCCTTCCACCTTGTGACCTCCTTTTGGCAAGCTTCGATCACTCCTTTCCAATGCTTCACCTTTGTGGCTCCTTGGAAGATTGGTACTCCTAAGTAGGTGCATGACAACTCACTTGTGCAAAAACCAAGCAAGTTAGTGATGCGGCGTTGATCTTGTGGACAAGTGATGAAGAAGATGATTGTGGATTTGTCATTGTTGATCTATTGTCCCAACTTAGCTATGTATAGGGATAAGATCCTCTTGATTTCCCAAGCTTCTTCCATACTTTCTTCACCAAACAACATGGTGTCATTCACGAATTGTTGGTGCATTAGGGGTATGAAGTTTTATGCAACGTTGATGCCTTTCAATCTGTTGAGGGTTCTACTCTAGCTTATTAAGCGACTCAGGGCATCCACCATTAGAATGAAGAGGAAAGGCGAAAGTGGGTTGCCTTGTCTCAACCCACGAGTACTCTCAAAGTACCCATAAGGAGAGTAGTTGATAAGTATAGAATATCTAACTGTGGAGATGCACCCATATCCCCAGTCAAGCCAAACATTTGCAAACCCATATGCTTGCAGGATTTTCATCAGGAATCGTCAACTTACTTTGTCGTAAGCCTTTCTGATGTCGAGCTTTATCATCATAGCCTTTCTTTTTCGTGTTTGTGCAAAGTGGATCACCTCATTCGCTATAATGATTCCTTCAACAATCTCTCTCCCAAGGACAAAGCCAGTCTGTTCTTGAGATACCAGCTTGCCCAGAAAAGTCTTAAGCCTGTTGGCCATCGTTTTCGAAATAATCTTGTATAGGGTGTTACATAGTACGATGGGGCGAACATCAACAAAGGTGGTCACTTCGTCTTTTTTCTTGATTAAGGCAATGTGGGTGTAGTTGTTTTAACATTCTTTTCTTCTTCTTGTAATCTTCCACTACCTCCCACACCTCATCACCGATGAACTCCCAACAACGTTGATAAAAGAGTGCTTGGAAGCCATTGGGGCCTGGTGACTTGTTTGGGTACATTTCAAAGACATCCTTTTGTACCTCTTCCTTCGTAAATGGTGACATAAGAAATGCATTCATGTCACGTGTAACCACGCTTGGTATGACCACGAGAATATCATAAATGTCAAACATGTCGGGTTCATCTTCAGGGGCCAGGAGGTGCTTAAAGTAGAAAACCCCTTCCCCTTGGATATACTCCTCATTGGTGAGTGAGGTGCCATCGACAGGCCTGATGCTGTCAATACGATTTTTTATCATCTTGCCTTTAGCCGAGCTATGGAAGAAGTGGGTGTTAGAGTCACCTTCTATTAGCCAAAGTTCTCTAGATTTGGAGTGCCAGAAGATCTCCTCTTTGGCCAGGATTTCTGTGAGCTCAGTAATTAGTGCCTTTTCCTCTTGATGCTCTGCGGTTGTCATACCTTGATCAATGACTTGTTGATTTAGGATTTCCAGCTTTGCCTCCAGTTCCAGTTTATTTTGAAAAATATCCCCGAAAATCGTTCTATTCCATCGTTTGAGGTTTTCCTTTATTGACCCCAGTTTAGAGACAAACAAGAAGCTCTTCATCCCATGGCCAAAAGATTCCTGAGTCCACCAGTTTCTTATTGCTGGTATGAGCCCCTCATTTATGAGTCACATTCGTTCAAACTTGAAGTTGTATTTTGTTGGGCGCTTATCTGATTGGAGAGTCGAAGTCACAAGGTAGTGATCAGAGCATGACATGGGTATCACCGAAGCTTCCCAAATAGTATTTGAAGCCAGCCAGTTTCCTGAGATAAGGAATCTATCGAGTCTTTCAGAGATTTGTGCTACACCCATCCTCTTGTTTGACCAAGTGAACCATCCATTCTTTGTAATGATATCTACGAAGCCATTTTATGTCACGAAGCTCTTGAAATCCTTTATTGTTTGAGTCTCATGAGTAGCACCACCTCCTTTATCATTAGAGAAAAGGATGGCATTGAAGTCACCACCTAAGATGATTTTTTGATCTTGGAGCCTGGCTATCTTGGCAGAGATCGCTTCCCAAAGTCTGACTTTGGCGTCTGATCTTGTAGGATCGTATACATTGAAAAGGGACAAAGAAAGGTTGCAGCTGTGCATCTTCACCTCACAATGGACAAAATTAGGGACTTGGCTAATCAGTGTGATGTCATCCACCATCAGACTCCATAGTATCATCAGTCCACCAGAGCTACCTACAGCCTCTGAGTAGATACCTTGCCATCTTTTGCACCTGAAGATGAGTCCTTCAGCCTCTTTCCTGCCTAGTTTTGTTTCCTGTAACAACAATATGTCTGTTTTCAATAGTTCTAGTTGACACTAAAGCCAACATCGTTTTTCAGGGGCATTTAAGCCCCTAAAATTTCAAATGGTAGCCTTCATTGATTCCCAAGGGAAGAAATGCCCCCCTTGGATCTAAGTAGATATTCCTTTATGTTTGGTAGCCCTTGCTCCTTTGCCACTTCTTCCCTCTTTTTCTTGTAGGTTTTTCTTCCAACCGTTTTGCCAGTGCTCGTCCCCAGGTCCTGGAGGGCAGTTTGGCTAATGTGTCTTGGTTTAGAGATCCCGATCCCATCACCAATTAAACCTTCATCATCTGTTAATTCGATAGAGGAGTCAAGCCCCTCCTCCATGACATTATGAATTAGAGTGTCTTCAAAATCCCCTTCTTTGACATCATCCTCCCCCTTCTAGTCAGAAGGCCTTGTCGGGGTGTCAGGAGCTCCTTCATCCGGTTGATGTTCTTCCTCAACCACATCTATCTCCCCTTCCTCTAGCTTCGGAGTAGACAAGGTTTGGGCGGGGTCCTTTCCAACATTTTGGTTGGTCATTGTGGGATTAAACCTTAGCTGATAATGGTCCACTGCCAGGGCAGGGGTCTTCAGTTCTCTGTCATCCATTTTCCTTCCAGCAGTATTACTCAGCGTTTGTTTCTCCAATGGCACCAAGGCCCCTGTGTTTTGATCTTTCCCTTGGTTCAGGGCGCCCTCCATTGCATTGCCACCCCCATGATTTGTAGTGTCATTGCTTGTGTGTCCCTGGGGCTGGAATCGTGCGGCTGAGTTTGCCATCATCACCTTCTCTTGAGGGCATATAGGGCAGGTGTGATCGAAGTGTTCCTTGCTGCCGCAGTTAACACAAGAATTTTTGTTGCTCTAGTTCAATTGGTTGTTCCCAGATGCCATGACTCAACTTTAGATGCAACATCTTTGGCAAAGGTCAGATGGAGATTAGTTTTACATCTTTATTATTGATATAAAAACTAAATATCTAATTTTTTCATATTAATTATTATATTTTATAATATCTTAACTTTTATTTACTTTTAAATTTATTTGTGTGCAAACTTAAAAATCATCAAAATAATCTATACAAGCTTTGCAAAACCCATACCTTATGGTGAGTAGGCACTTTCTATTATTTGGTTTCAAAGCTTAGTCAATATTCTAAGGAAAGACATTTAATAATTAATAATCCATGTGAGCGATAAATTTGAGGTGAGATTCTCACCTTTGTTCATACTTATCAATGTCATGGTGATATTGACACTTCTTATTTGGGTAAAATAAGGTGGCCATCATGGATTTATTCTTATTTAGAGTTATTGTGTTTAAAAGTCGAAGTTGATTTGAAAGGTTTATAGTTGAAAGTATGTTTTTTATATTATTATTAAGATTTAAAATTTTGATAAATATGATTTAGATCAAAGAAAAATATTTAAGCGTTTGAAAGTTATAAAATGATTTGAAAGATTTATAGTTTAAATGATGAGGATAATGATCTGTTTTTTGATATTAGTTAGTGGATTCAAAAAATTTATAAATATTCTAATATTGTATTTTTAAAGTCAAAATTAAAGTTTAAAAGTTGAAAAGAATAATATATTCTTTGATATTATTTATTATATTTAATTTTTATAATATGATATGTTACAAGTCAAATTTAAAATTTAAAAATCTAAGATAATAGCATGTTCTTTGATATTATTTATTAGATTCAAGTTTTGAATAAGTAGATATCTTAAAAGTCAAATTCAAATTCAAATTTATCTCTTTTCAAAACTCAAACCAGTCATAATTACTATTGAAGCAAATTCAATTTCTTTTATTTAAAAAATCCAAAATTATATCCATTAAACCAGATTCAACTTTCTTTATAAAAACAATTAAACCAAATTCAATTCTCACCCAAATTCCTTAACGAATTGACGGCTTGACTGAATTCCTTATCCAATTGACGACTTCTGTGGCATTTACACAGATGGCAATTAGTTTCCATTAAAAAATTGTATGGTTGGAATTTGAGATTAGCTAAAAACAAATTGTGCTGTGTAGGCACGCTTTTGGTGCATGAAAGAAGTGTAAATGAAATAGGTCACGCAGCATTCGGAGAGGGATTTCAAATAGTCCTGTCACCACTTCATAAGCCTATTTAATACCAGTTTGAGGTCCTGCCGTTGCCAATCCAGATGCAAATGTTATTGCTTTAGGTTTTCTCAATCGTAAAACCCTCCCTCTGTTGACATTCTCCACAGATGATAATAATAATATAACATTAACTCTAACAGTGCCTTCCTCCATTCGTCGGATCCGAACAAGGTACTCTTTCATCTTTCTCTGCCTCGTTTTTTCAGTTCGATTGAAGTTATTTCAGAGGAAATACTGCTCAATGAGTTACACATGATGCCATTACAGGACACATTTGTTTTTGTTTTCTTCATTCTTTGTTAAAATTGAGTCTTTGAAGCTTTTAGTTTTGATTTGGTAGGCAGTTCTCTTGATTTCTTCATTTCCATTTCCTGCCTTGGCGCTTTGCTTTTGTAATAATGTGAGCTGTTTCTCAACTGAGTTATCAGGATTTTCGCCTTCAGTTTGATTTAGGTTGATGGTAATAGTAGGAGTTTAATCCTATTCTCTCTAAGTTTCCTGGCTGTTTATTTCTTTCACGAGTTCAAATTCTTGATTTATTTATGTTGTGGCCGCAAGGACTTTGACTCTTTCTTATTATCATTTTTAATGTCAGATTGCTAAATGAGTTTTTCTTACCTGGTCCGATTTGTTTTATACGTCACAGGTTACGCTGAATCTAATAAGGTCACAAGTTACCCAAAATTGAGGGCTAAACCGATTTGTTGCAACCGCGAAGATGAGTCTGGCTTCGGCAGCTTTGTCATCTTGCTTGGTGCCATCAAACAGGAGCGGATTCTCTCATAAGAGTGTCGGTGTAGTGCCCTTAAGTGTAAGCACAGTGCCCCCGAATTTGAAGATTGTAGCTCAGGAAGGAGACCTTTCTGCTAACAGGGGCCTTCGCCTGCAGGCTGGAAAGTCCCTGTCCTCAGCCTCAGCCTCAGCCTCAGCCCCAACTGTTGAACAAGAATGGAGTAGATCTGCAGTTGAAGTGAAGAAATCTCTGCTGCCTCGCCCCAGCTCATTCATCTCACGCTATGGGGATAATGAACCAAGGAAAGGAGCAGACATAATTGTAGAATCTTTGGAGCGAGAGGGCATTGAGCACGTGTTTGCATACCCTGGAGGGGCGTCTATGGAGATTCATCAAGCACTCACTCGATCGAAGGTCATTAAAAATATACTTTGTCGCCACGAGCAGGGAGAAATATTTGCAGCAGAGGGTTATGCTCGATCTACAGGGAAGGTGGGTGTGTGCATTGCAACATCTGGTCCAGGTGCCACCAATTTGGTAAGTGGTCTTGCTGATGCTCTGCTTGATAGCATCCCTTTAGTTGCCATCACTGGTCAGGTGCCTCGCAGAATGATAGGTACCGATGCGTTTCAAGAGACTCCAATTGTAGAGGTCACACGCTCCATTACCAAACACAATTACCTGATTATGGATGTTGAGGAGATTCCTCGTGTGATAAGAGAGGCCTTCTTCCTTGCAGCATCTGGAAGGCCAGGGCCGGTTTTAGTTGATATCCCAAAGGATGTTCAACAGCAGATGGCAATTCCTAATTGGACCATGCCTATCAAACTTAACTCATATATTCAAAGACTTCCAAAGTCTCCACAGATTCCTCAGTTAGAGCAGATCCTGCGCTTGATATTTAATTCTAAGAGGCCAGTCCTTTATGTTGGTGGAGGTTGTCTAAATGCAAGCCAAGAACTCAGAGAATTTGTCGATTACACAGGCATTCCAGTGACTACTACTTTGATGGGTTTGGGATCTTTTCCATCATCAGATGAGAGAAGTTTGGAGATGCTTGGAATGCATGGTACTGTTTATGCAAATTATGCAGTGGATAAAGCTGACCTGTTACTTGCTTTTGGTGTACGGTTTGATGATCGAGTAACTGGGAAATTAGAAGCATTTGCAAGCCGTGCTAGCATTGTTCACATTGACATAGATCCAGCAGAAATTGGAAAGAACAAGCAACCACATCTCTCCATGTGTGCAGACGTACAACTTGCACTGCAGGCCTTAAACGATCTAATGAAAAATAGGGAAGACAGGCCAGATTTCCAGTTGTGGAGGGAAGAACTAAAAGAACAGAAGACAAAGTGGCCTATGAAGTATGTGAAATTTGAGGATGCAATTTCACCTCAACATGCCATTCAGTTGGTTCATGAACTCACGAAGGGGGATGCTATTATTGCCACTGGAGTGGGTCAACACCAGATGTGGGCTGCTCAATGGTTTAAATATGACCGTCCTCGACAGTGGTTGACATCAGGGGGTCTTGGTGCTATGGGCTTTGGATTGCCTGCAGCATTAGGGGCTGCTGTTGGTAATCCAGGGATGACTGTTGTTGATATAGATGGAGACGGTAGTTTTCTAATGAATGTTCAGGAATTGGCTACCATTAAAGTGGAGAACTTGCCAGTGAAAATTATGATATTGAACAATCAACACTTGGGTATGGTTGTCCAGTGGGAAGATCGATTTTACAAAGCAAACAGAGCACATACATACCTTGGAGATCCCTCACAGGAAGCTGAGATCTTTCCTGATTTCTTGAAGATGGCAGAGTCATGCAAGATTCCTGCAGCACGAGTCACTAATAAAGCAGATCTAAGGGCTGCTATTTGGCAAATGCTAGAGACACCTGGGCCATACTTATTGGATGTGATTGTGCCTCATCAAGAGCATGTGTTGCCAATGATACCAGCTGGTGGAGGTTTCAAGGATATCATTACAGAAGGTGATGGAAGAATTTCATATTAGAAAACTCTTGAATTGCTCAATGTATCATACCATCCTCTGTGCTTATGATTTTGTCTTACTAAATTTTGTGCTTGATTCTGCTTTAGTTTTCTTATATCCTGCCAGAAGCTGACTTCATTCATAAGGATTTTTAATATATGACCTATATTAATAACTCAAATGAAAAAGTTTGAGATAGGACATTGACATTGGAGGTACATTTGACTTTTGAATTAGTGAAGAGCTATACTACATCTACTGTGGGAAGAATGTGACATTTCTTAGATTTCTACTATTAGGATTTCCAATGCAGGAGTTAAACTTATATCTATATACAATTGCTTGAGATGAAAATACTTCGTCAGCAACTTTTACCTTTGCTTTTCCAAATGTATAGTAGTGTAAATTTTTCACTTTTCCAGGTATGGAAGCCGCAATTATCTCTATTGAATGCAATTAGATCATAGGGATGGTAAAAAGAAGAATGATATTTCATATGGTTATCACTTATTGCCATTGGTAATGCTTAATACAACCCAGAATGTGTCTGATATAGTGTTGCAAGGAAAGTAGTCCTTTTTAAGGTTTTCGATTGTGATCATTGTTTAACTTGAAAATCCTCAGTACACCATAGACTATATAGGGTTTCTTATAAATTTTGTTTGCATTATTTTGGAAAGAGATTACTTTCTCTTCTTTGAAAAAGATTGTTTAATATTGTTAGTCGGTCATGAATTTGGAATTCTCAAGAGACCTTTACCTGCCCTCTTTAACATTTCATTGAGTGGAATATCTTATTGCATTCTCTTGCATGCCCTCTTTTGTACAAACATTTAATATTCACACACAGTGAAACACAATAAATCCTTTTTTGTTAATTGATCCAAAATAATATTCTGGTTAAAATTCATGCCATAGATTCTCCGAGTCTTTTTGACATCAATGCTGCTAGTGTCTGTCAGAGCAGATAAAATGCCATAATCATCTTTTGTTGCAAAATTCACAGAAACTCTAGTTAGGTGTAAGTTTCCAAATCATATCAGAAGTTCTTAATGGTACTGTATGTTAAGAGCAAAGAAATGAGTATATTTATCACTAAAGTTTCACCTTCTTTTAAGTTGATTTGTTCCGGTACTTGCATTATAAGTTCTGTTGCATGGAACATTTTGTCAGAGAAAGTATATTGGACTGTAGTTACATCAAGCTAAGCTAGTGATGAGACATTAGATGTCAAACTCATCCAGATTATTTGTAGAAACTGGTATAAAATTATGTATATATATACATATTCTTTGGAAGCCTGTGATTTGTTTCTTAAGGCTGTATATAGCATTCCTCACCTTTTTAAGAGGTTTCAAACAGTTAGTCTTAGCGTTATCAATGATGGTAATATGAACAATGAAGGAAATCATATGCTAGTGCTGTGCCCTGTTTCCAGGACAAAATTTCAGAATTATAACACCACTACTATTTGCAGAATTTTACCCTCATATTATTTATCAAAAATGAAAAATTAATGGCAACGCATTTGAATTAATAATTTGATGACCACTTATCTAAATTGTGTTTACAATTTTCTAGCTGATTGACTTTTCAGGAGCTAAGAAAAAATGCAGAACACAATAGTTAGTATCATCTTTCCCAAGCACATTAGGATGCTTACATCAGCAAATTTGATTTACCTTTATAATTTTGTGTTGCCATGGAAAGCAATAATCAGCATACATAATGAGGCTTAAGTATAACTGTGGTTCTAGCTGAACAAACACATACATTAAAAGGTATTGCCTTTATAATTTAGTGCTGCCATGGAAACTGGAAAGCATTAATCAGCATACATGAGGCATAACATTGGTTCTAGCTGAACAAGGTATAATATTGGTTCTGTGATATATCTCCTATTAGTATTAAGTAGGTCAAAGCAATAGTGTGCATGTTTATTGTTTGTGGGATTTGACCCATGTAGGTTTTAGACACCTCAAGATGACCTAAATGAGTGGTCATTACACTACTGATATTTTTCTGTTTACGCTGGTAGTAATCAAAGTCAGGGGGACACAGCACACAAGCACATTTAAGCATTTGTTAGTGGGGGGCTAAAGGTGCTTGTGTGTTAAGTGAGTCCCCTTTGCCATGTTACAAGCATAAATGAAAAAATATGTCAGTAGTGCAATGATTACTCATTCAGGTCATCACGAGATGTCTAAAAACTGCACAAATTAAATCCCATAAAAAAAAAACATTTAAGAGAATTGTACATGAAAGCTTTCACCTATTTAACATAACTATATGAGTAGTTCAACAAGGGTGACTTATTGAAAAACATTAAATGCTCCAAAAACTTTGCCGATGGGAAAGAAGTAGATTGTAAAATGTCCAAAGTGGTGACTACATTCACAAATCCTTCCACCCTACCAACAAAAATGCTTAAAGGTGGTTGCATGCTTTGTGGGCCCCCTTGCCTTGGTAATAGTATTTAGGAAAAATGTCATTAGTGTAATGACTACTCATTGAAAAATGTCCTACATTGAGGTCATCTTGAGATGACTAAATCCTATCTGGTTCAGATCCTACAATGTAAAAATTAATTAAGACTAGTAGAAAGTAGTAAAATTTGGTAAGTAAGATTGTAAACAGGATGATCATTGGGAATTAGACCTTCTCATTGGATGCTGCATGGAACCTGGTGAACCTTCAAACAAGTTCAATAGTTAATCTTGCTCAGTTCTTAGTCTTCTGTGTGTATTTTATATACCTTAAGAAGGCTTTCCACTTTCCAAGAAGCTCCTGATTGATAAGCCAGAAGGAGTTTCTCTGCAAGAACATTATGAAATAAGAAGGTTAAATGAAATCAAAACAATCCATGAATCTCACAAGAGGCTCAGTATAATGTCTTCCTTAACTTCCCTAACACAATGTGACTTATTTATTTTCAATCCAGTATACTCTGTTGTTAAGCACAACATTTAGAATTATGTTTCATTGTGCACCTTGGAATTCTAAAAATCAATCGGCATGCATTGAGAGACCAAGCTATTGTCATGTGCCTTAGGAAGCACAAAAATCAATTGGCATGCCATGAAAGACCAAGCTATTGTCATTTAAGCCCAGGTTGCTGAGGAAGTCCAATTGTGGAGCTTAGCTTGTCAAGAAGGAAGTCAATCTAATCCTTAAGAAATGCACTTGGCTAGAGTTCTGTTGTGTCTGGAACCCTGATCAAGACATGTACCAAGAACAAGGGCAACCCTCAGCTTCAACATGTGTAGCAACATCAGCAATCTCCTTGATAACAACTATACTTCTTCAGTTTTCTATACTTCTGTAGAATGTTTATGAAGTATTCTTTGGATTTGTTCATTAAATTTTCTGAGTCATAATCACTAGCACTAAATAAGTAGATGAATATGCACTTTTAATTTACAGTTGCATCATGCATCTGCCATTTCAATCTGTATATATCCATATTTTATCAGCTCCGTTCTATCAGTGTGGCTATTTGGAGGAGTGCCAGTTGAACCTGTAAGAATATGAACAATTTGCATACATAGAAGAAGCAGGGATGTATCCAAGACATTTGATTTGAATTTCAAACAGTGTTCATATATGTCCAATTGTGTTTATCTCATGATGGTCAATGTAATAGATGTTGATATGGGTTTTGGACATCTCAGTTATACAGTCTTTCTGCAATGTATGACATGTGAAAATTAAGTTCAAGTGCAATAAAATGTGCACTCAGCACTGTCATCCTATCCATCTTTAGTTGCAGGCATAGTTCCATGGAGTTTAGGGGACAGGGACGGGGGGACGGCGGGGCATGCGTTTCCGAGATAGGAGACGGGGAGCCTAAATTTGGGGATGGCAGCAGGGGGGTGGTGGGGGAGTGGCGCTGAAATACATATAGTACTTGAAAAATTAGTTATAAAAAGATGTATAACAATATAATTATATAACTATAGAAGCCTAATGAATAAGTAAAGTTAACACATTGAAACAAAACTTAAAAACTTAAAAGTTTAAACACAATAACACATTGCAATGATATATCATTTCATTGAACTAGTGAACCACTGAACATTGAAAATCAAAATGAAAATATAGACATTGGAAAATGCAACAAGGACTAGATGTTTCATAATTTGAGTTTCATAATCATGATTCATGAATCATAATTACAATCAAGTATCACTGTATCATCAATGTTCAAACTTCAAACTTCAAAAACAGAGTATGAAATGGTAAATACTAATAGTAAATGGCTCCAGGCTAATGGCCTGATGCCTTTGGAAGTCTCCTAGAAGTTTCCCTGGAGTCTCCTTGAAGTTTCCTTAGAGTCTCCCAGAAGTTTCCCTGGAGTTTCCTTGGGTGGAGGGGACGTCTGAAAGTTTCCCAGAAGTCTCCCAGAAGTTTCCCAAAAGTCTCCTAGAACTTTCCTTGGAGTCTCCCAGGAGGAGATTTCGGGGGACGGCGGAGGGACGTTTCCTAGGCGTCTCCCCATCTTGGAAACGGGTGGTTTTTCCGGGGGGACGCGTCCCCGTGGAACACTGCTTGCAGGTGACCTGTAATTTCTTTGAATCTAATAAAATTTTCCTTTTCTATGAATAAAAACAAGAAATCAATGGTGTTGTCATTTCTTCAGAAATAATTTATTTTTCTATCTTTTGATGGGTATCCTTGAGCCTCAGCGCTCTGGCAGGATATAGAAAGATCTGAGATGGAAAGATCTTGTGAAGCCGGTGGCTATGGCATGCTTATCCAGCTGATCCATGATTACCTTTGTTCTTCAATCTGTAATGGTGTCATGATCATCTTAAAAAAATTGCGATTCATAATGATGGACTCATTCCTTCGTTTATATACAGAGATATTATGAACCTCCTCCTTTGGAAAGCCTTTTTTTTGTTTTTGGATTAATTCATTTACCCACACTGGCACACAACGATGCTACTTCATGGCACAATACAATACTAAACTCTGTCTTTATGAGCTCAATACGGAAGATTTTGTATACCAACAGATGATTAGTTGATGTATAGATTTTCTGACTCCATTCTCCAAATGCCATATTTAGACCCTGCATTGGTGATTTTTTTGAGATTGACAACTGTATCCCACAGATTATCAGCTGATATATAGATCCACTGACTCCATACTCCAAATGCCATATTTAGACCTTACATTGTAACTTTATTGACATTGATAGCTCTACAGACCCTCCCAGTGTGGAAGACAACTACGATTTTTTTTAATATTCTTAGATTATTCCTGTAACTATGGATTTTATCATATAATGCCTCTGCACCATTGAGCCGACCTTTCATTGTTGCTTTTGTTTTAACTTTTATGTGGTAAGAGTGCATTTCTGGAAGAGAAGCTATAGGCACGGGGCACCACATGTTGCCATCATGATTCATATGTTTATACTCTAACAAAATTCGATGACCTACTTTGATCGTTTATGGATTAATATAATTCCCATCTTTAAATAATTTCAACAAATAATGTCTTGGATTCTCAGGCTGCTTAATCCAAACTCGATTCAAAAAATTAAGGGAACACTTAACTGTTTTTCTTTTCTTTCTCTGTTCTAGTATTAGAAATGATCTATATTTTTTTGGAAGTCTAAATTCCTTTTCAATCCCCAGTGTAATTAGACCTTATTTGAGATTATTAATTGAATTCTTACTGGTAATAATAATGTTTTGCAAAATAATGTCACTTTAATCATTTCCAAATTCTTTCGCCAGTAAACAGCTTGTTTTCTTTGGTCCCGTTATTGTTCATTGATAGTCTCCCCATAAGGATTATCTTTCAATAAGACTATGTAGCAAATTGAGCTTTGCTTGAAAATTTATGAAGCTTTAAGTACTTTTGATGCCTCTACATAATGGTGAACTATCAAATTATCATTGAAACTGGAAGGCTTTGCCTTTTGAAGGTCCTCCTATATTTCTTCCTCATCTAACTTCATTTTACCGTGCGCTTCTTTGAATGAGCATGTGTTTATGTGAAGAATGTAGCAAAGATTTATTGGTACTATTCTCTCTTTGCACTCTTGTATAAAGAGTCCACATTCAGACCTCAAGAATATTCACAACAAAATCATTTTTGTTTTCTCTTCCCTCTTTACTTTTAAGTTCCTCCTGTAATTTTTCTTCCCCAATCACCTTTTTCCATGCTTTTCTTTGAATGCACCAGTCTCAATAGGGAGGGACCCATGTAATAATTCTTCATGCTGTTCTATAAGAGTCATTTTAATAACTTGAGAATGACCTCAATTCCATTTTTTCTTATCTTCCCTCTATTTGCTGCTTGTGCGCCAGGGCCCGAAGTAACTGGTCTGTTGTGTGAGAGCATGGGGATCATGCCTCCTCTGGTTTGATCTCGTAATCAAGCTTAAGAATAAATCAAACCTTTACAATCTGCCTTAACAGTCAAAATGAAAAATAATTCAGGTCAATTTCTGTGGGAAGTTCAATTCATCAAATTTTGTGGGATCTTTACAATATCTAGCCTGCAGAGTTCTCAGCATTCAATGGTGCCAGTCCTTTGTTTCCCATATGATCCCCTGATCACTAAGTTTTGTCTTGCACCTCAATGCTACACGCTAAACACAGCAGCAATCGCAGATATCTGTAACAGCTGGAAGTTGGACCATTGTCCCTGTCCAACTGTCTTCTTTTTTAACTACTAAATGCTGTATTCTATATTCATATGCTTGAATGCAGTTCAATACAAATTTTTAGCTTTATATACTGCATAAGACTTCTGAATTCTTACAAGTAATGAAAAATACAGTCCCACTTATTGTTTTGTGTAGTATCATGATCTCAGCCAACCTTTTGCATGTTTCTGTCACACTTCATAACTTATGACCTTGTAGTTGATATTTTGCCGCTAGTAGACATCCTTGGATCTACATCAAAATGGTGGGGGGATCTCATGTCTGAAATGATCTAGGCATGTATCACTAGCAAATTTTCTTGAAGGCTCCTGTGAATCGAAGCCTCAACAAAGTATGCTTCATTTAGATCTAGGAGAAGGTGGCTTAGGTAGGAATCCCCCAAACCATTTGGTGCAAAGAGGGTTGAGGGGACTTTTGCCTACGGCACAATCATATACCCCAACCCTCCAAATGTTAGCAAGATCTCAAGGTGAGTGGGACTTTAACTATACCAAAGAGTGTCTTGCTCCAATAAAAAAACTGCTCCTTGCATGTATGGCACTCCAAAAATCCATAAGGTTGGTATCCCGCTTTGCCCATTGTTGGACAAGATGAACTTCCCCTACATAGCTGCTTACTTGGCTAAGACAATCTAACCACTATTGGACAAGTCTAGTTCCTTTATTAAAGGACTTATTCCATTTTATTGATTTCATCAAGGATAAAAAGGTTGAAATAAAAGATGGCAACATCTTGGTTAGCTTCAACGTTGTTTCTCTATTCACTGAGTTCTAGTTAATGACTCCATTGACACAATTAGATACAAGACTAATGATAAGGTTGCTTTCTTTAGAGTTGTGCCCGAGGTCCACATTTTTCACCTTCCAAGGAGTGATCTATGAACAGTCTAATGGGAATGCTATGAGATCCCATTTATCCTTTGTCATGGCCAACATTTAAATAGAGCATTTTGAATAGTTTGCCCTTATCTCCTTTTCTCCTAGGCCTAAATGGGGGAAATGCTATGTTGATGATACCAACATATGCTGGCCTCATGGCCTTAAAAACTTAGAAGAATTCCATTCATATACCAATGATACTATTGATTGCATTTCTTTTATCAAAGAACTTGAAATTGACAATCAACTGCCCTTCTTGGATATTTTGCTCATTAAAAAACTTGATGGTACCTTGGTTTGTTGTGTCTTCCAAAAAACTACCTACAACAATCTCTATCTCCATTCGTTCTTCCATCACCATCTAGTCCAAAAAGCTAGTATCTTAAAAATATTGGCCACTAGGGCTTATCACATTTATGATGTTGAGCACATTAATCAACATTATCTCTCACCTAATGAAAGCTTACAAATTAAATACAAGGACAAGAACTTTGTTAACATCCTTGTTGCCAATCTCCCTTACATTTAAGATTTCCAAAGTTCTTCATAAAGGTGGTCTCAAATGTGCCTTCAAGCCCTTTTCTATTGTGAGAAGTCTTATCCCCCGATCCAAGATCCCAAAGATATCCTTCTTAATTTTGAGGTCTATGAGATTGTTAGTTCTTCTGGGATGCCCTATATTGGTGAGATTGGTTCTTCCATTAGCACCAAGATCAAGGAGTGCAATGTTGATATTAGACATGATTGTGTCTTAAAGTCCACTCTTGTTGAGCACTCTTCCAACACCAAACACCAATCTGCGTGGAGAATACTAAGATTTTGGTAAAAGAAGATACTATTTCAAAAAAAAAAAAACTTAAAGTGAGAATTTGACAACCACCCTACCAACCTTAGTTGCGATGATAGATGGAGCCTAAGTTTCTCTTGGCAACCCTTGCAACCACCCCACCAACCTCAATTTTGATGATAAGAGTCTAAGTTTCTCTTGACAACACTTAGGAATTACCCTAGAAACCATTCCTTGACTCTTGCCTAAACCACTCTTTCATTTGATGCCTCTTTTCTTCCATCCTTTATTGTCCTTTTTTTTATCCCCCTTTTTCTCTTCCATCCTTTATGTCCTTTCTTTTAATCCCTTCTTTTTGTCCATCTTTTTTGTCTTAAATTCTAATCCTTTTCTTTCTTCTTATTGTTATTTATAGTCTTCTTATTAATGTGTTTCTATGTTTTTAGATGCTTTTAAGATATTTTTTTGATTCAAGTATTAATACCACTATATATATATATATATAAAATCTTAATATTATTTTTATATTAATTATTGTTTTGAAAGGCCCTGAAACCCTTTACAACTTGAGATACAAAATGTTGTTAAGAAGATAGACAAAAAGATACCAATAACAAACCATCACGAAGGAAACAAAACAGACAGAGTGTTGCACGAGAGATAAAATAGTAGACCATCAACAACAAAACAACAAAAAGAAAACCGAGACCTAGCAGAAAGAAAACAACAAAGAAAGAGAATCGATCACTATTTCATATTGTTTAAGGTGTTGGCCACCTTAAGCTCCTGGCTCTTGTGCAGATCAATCATGTCCAGAAGTTCCTTCTTCTCAACTTATAGTTATTATTGTTACATTTGAGTAACTATTAATTGTAATTAAATATTAGTTCTTTGTTAATGATCATTATTTGTAGTTGCCAAAATAAATTATTATTTTTTTACTACTATATTAATTACAATTTTAATTTAGTAAAAAATGATATTTTATTAGTGTAATTATTTATTATACAATATAATATTAATATAATGATAATTTATTATTTATTATAGGGTAAAAATAGGTTTTTGAAAGATCATAGCTCTTTATACATGAAGTCCAACAATTAAAACAAAAACCATAATTAGGGATTGACAAAAGAGTCCATTCACACAAAAGCTATTAATCAAATAACAAAAGGTGCTTATCTAATAGTAAAAAAGATAACAATGAGACAAGGCCCTTAACCTTTGAGCCACAAATATTCAAAGTGCATTGCCAACCATTAGTCACATATTTTGTAGTTTTCTTTGAGCAAATTTCTTTCTAATTTTGTCGCCCTTCCTTTGATACCACCCAAAGGTCAGTAATCCTCAAAGAGCTTCAAATAAAGAACACATTTAGCTTTAAACAACCTAGAGGGGAGGCCACAAGAGATTCCAATGAAAGGCCCGAGAATAAGGGAACAATTTCTCCTCATCCAACACAAAATTATTAGAAACTTATTTTTCTAAATTACCAACTCTAGATTTTTTATTCCAATCTTTGTCTTGGAAAGTTATTGGTTGAAAGCACGTTGACAGGAAGTAGGACCTTACCTTAAGGGTTACTAACACCTTCATATAAGGTTGGGTAGATGATTTTTTTTTGTTGCAACCACTTTAATTCTAACAATCCCTCATACACTTCTTTCAATGGCCTCACCATGGAGTTCAAGAGCTTGGTTAAATTCCTTCCTACAATCTCTCTCAACCAATCCTTAATTTATTTTTTAGAACTTGTTGCTCTTGTTAGTTCATCATTACCTAGGCAAATTGAAATGTCCTTCCATGCAACCTAAAGCTTTTCCTTCTAAACCTTTTTCCTCCATATCCCTTGATCACATTTTTTGGCTAGGCAAAAACTAGAAATGTGTAGGTTTTTGGTAGTTTTCATATTCAATTTTTTTATCCCAACTACCATATTTAGAAGACAAGATGATAGCCGAAAAAGATTCATTATCAACATTAACATTAACATATAATCTTGTAAAAACTAGATGTCTTATAAATTTAGTAACAACATAAAAAACCTATGAATTGTCCAAATGATTTCATTATTCCCATCATGACCTTGTCTTCCTAATATTCCAATGATAAGTCTAGAAACCTAACCCATATAGACACTTGGTAAAGATTCTCCTCCTCAATTAACAATAGTTAATGCTCTTAGTAATTATAATTAAGTTTTATTTACTATTTAAATATATTAATAAGATTTCTACTTAATAAGTTTGATTTTAATTTTCTTTTTATTAAGATACATATCATTATCTTTATTTATTTTAATTATAATTTTAAATATAAATATAAATTTCATTTACATTAAGATAAACCTCAATCAATGTTAATAAATTTTATTATATTTATATTAACTTTTAACATTTTATCAATGTATTGTTAAATACAGATAATATCTCTTTTATAAATATTTTTACATATTTTAGTTTAACATGAATAACTCTATTAAATTCATGTATATCAATGATAATATTATCTTAGATATGAAACTCTTTTGATGTTACTAGATCCATAACAGATCTAGTTTTTGCAAGATTATATGTTAATGTTGATAAGGAATCTTTGCCATTTGTCATCTATCATCTTGTCTTCTAAGTATGGTAGTTGAGATCAAAAGAATTAATATGAGAACTACCAAAAACTAGACACATTGTTAGTTTTGCCTAGCCAAAAAGTGTGATCAAACAATATGGAGGAAAAGGGTTCAAAAGGAAAAGCTTTAGAAGGTTGCATTGAAGGAGGTTTCAATTTGCCTAGGTAATGATGAACTAACAAGATCAATAAGTTCTAAAAAAGAAATTAAGGACTGGTTGAGAGAGATCGTAGGAAGGAATATTAATCGAGCTCTTGAACCCCATGGCAAAGAGGAGTATTTAAAGGAGTCCACCCTTTTCACAAGAAAAATTCTAGGAGATAGTGAAATATCACTAAAAACTTAACAAAATATTAGCAAAACAATTCTTAAAGGGGAACACTACAACTAAGGTAGCAAGGACAACAAAATGTAACACTAAAACAATAATGTACATACATTTATACACATATACATATGCATATGCATATACATATACACATACATATACACATACACATACATACATGCATATATACATGCATACACACACATATATACAAACATATGTACACATACACATACACATACACAAACACACACATATATATACACTTCTGTTGTGTCGAAATATCTAATGCACCTACTTCAAACCTTAATTTACGACAAGATGGAGGGCTGCTTCGACAATATGGCTCACAACATTTCAATGGGGCATGTTAAAAATGGCCCATGGATTTTTCAAGGGGATTTCTTATGCATGAAACTCTAATTTCCATCCTTTTACCCTCAAATATAAACTTTCTCTTCTACATATCTTTGGGTTTGTTTACCTTATCTCCATCTACAACTCTGAGTTTGAGAGCTTGCAGGCCATTAGAAATGGTATAGGTAAGTATTATTGTGCTTCAAAAGAAATAACTAATTATGAAAGTTCTACTTGTGCACATTTATGTGTTGAAATGGATCTTGCCAAAGGCCTCCATGTTGAGATTTCTTTGAAAGTAGGAAGTAGATGCTAGAGAAATAAGTCACCCTCTTTAAAATCCATGCATTAGATGATGTTGCGACCATATACCAAAAAGGAAAATATTGAAATGTATTTAGGCATCCTTGTTTAAGGGCTATTACAATTTTTTGTTATTATTTTGATTTTATTTAAGGGAGTGGACCCCATGTCTAGAACTCATCGAGCAATATACATACATACATACGGTAAAGAGAGGTATTTAAAGGAGTCCACCCCTTTCACAAGAAAAAAGAAAAACTTTAGCAAAAAAATCCCTATGGGAGAACAATACAACTAAGGTAGCAAGGGCAACAAAATGAAACACTAAAACAATAATGGGCAACAAGCACACATCAAAGAAGGCATATTACATTAGGTTCAATGTTATAGTCCTTCTATTCCTCTATGAAAAATCAAGATGTTTTTACAAATTCAATGCCATTTCCTACCCAGGTCTTCTTCTCCTTGGTTCTTCAACTAGTACTTTCTTTGGGACCAACATATCCAAACAAGTTTTTGGGCTTGAGGTGTTTGTTGTGAGGTCCGCTCCTTTCCCTCTTCTTCTCATCTAATTTTAATGGATTGGTTTATGTAAAACATTCATGGATGTATAATTTTATCTTATTTTAATCATAGATGATGTACTTATATTATATATAGAATAACAATTGATTATTGGTTGCGAATATGAATGGTTGATTAACTATGAAATTCTTCATATTTTATATATTAGAATTATAAATCATAATTATTTATCTTTATGGATTGATTTTAGAATGAGTATAATTGTGTATGATAAAGCTAAGTTATATTTTATAAAATGCTATTTGTTTATGTGATTTTGTATCAATATAATGAATTAAACTTGTTATTATTCTTATATAATTATTAAAAATATTGTTAATTTATGAAATATTTATGATGCATGTATTAATTTAATTATGAATGTCGATTCAATTATTATCTTAGATATATTAGTTTGTGTGCAATGTGTAGATTAAATTCCATGACCAATGGAAAAACCTTGGAAGTTCCCCAAGAAACTATTGTTGTGTTTCCTTAGTATATGTAGGCCTTATCCTTAGAGAGGATTAAGGTCTTCTTATGTAAAAGTGTGTGAGTGTGATTGTGTTAGTAAATATTTTATATTTTATATTATCTAATGTGGGGTGTGGTTGAATTCCCTTTAATGACAAATTTCGGATTTGAACTTAAGAGGGAGATTTTGGGGTCAAAAAATATTATTTTATCTATTATTTATGTAAAATAAAATCCCTGTAGTGATAACCTATGATTGGAGCCCATATTTCAATGTTTAAAATGTTGGGAATAGGATGCCATTTAATTGAATTCTAAACATATTTCATGTATCTCCTAAGTCCTTGGAATGTGTTGCACAACACTAGGATTAGGAAGAGATTAATTTGGAATGAAATAAACATTTAATTTGACATTTGTAGTTATTCTTAAATAATAGGAGCATGTGGAGACGCCTTGGGAGAGCTCCTACAAAATAGGAGCACATGGGCACTTACATGGGAGGTGGGATCCACCTTGGTTCAATTAACCGGTTGGTGAATTGAGTACACTTCAAAAATGCATCCTAGGTTCCTACAAAATAGGGATTTTGATTTATGCATGTTGAGTTCCTATCAAATAGGGATTTATGTTTACGACGAGGTTTAGTTCAATTCAGTTTAGTTCAGTTCAATTCAGTTCAGTTCAATTTAGTTCAATTCAGTTCAATTCAGTTCAATTCAGTTCAGTTCAGTTTAGTTCAGTTTCAGTTATCTTTAGTTTCATGTTAGTTAACTTAAGTGTTCCTTGAGTTGCATGGACAAATAACAAGTGGATACATTTAGTTAACAAATGGAGGATCGTTCATGCATTTTTTTTTTGCATGAATCAGTGACAAATGTGTTTTAGTTAACAAAGATTAACTTGGGACCACCTTGGGCGCCCAAGTTGGCATCTTTGAGTTACAACTATTGCATGGAAAATATATTTCAATGATCAGTTAAGTGGGACCCAGTTTGGGCACCTACTTTGAGGATGAGCTTGAATGAGATATTTTTGACAACTACAAGGTTAACACTTCAGTGTTGGGTGCCAAATTTGAGGGAGACTCTTGTTTGACTTGTGCATGCATATGAGAATTCAACTTGGAAACCCTAAGCATGGATTTTCTCAAGAGGTTTTGTGATTATATATTTGATAACTCTTATGAGTTTGTAAGAAAGAATATTGTCTATTATTACAACAATTGTATGAGAGAGTTTTGTGAGAAAATATTATAGGTTGTAAAGAAGATTTGTTGAAAAACAAAGGAAGCATATCAAGGAGAATTGAATCAGTGTTATTGTAATCTTATGCAAGGTTAAATAATACAAGCAAGACCAATTCTGGTGGAGTTTTTTCTTGAAAGGGTTTCTCCACGTACATGCTTTGTCCTTTCTATTATGTTTTATATTTCTTATACAATATTTTGTCTACTTTCTACACCATTAAAATTGATCTAATTCAAGATTAATCATACACAAGTGATTGTGACAAAGAATACTACAATTGAATCTACAGTTACACAGAATTTACAAATTTTAAGCTACATTTTTACTACAGTTTTACTTTCATTTTCAACATAAAACATATTTTGGAAGTATTTAGAGGCTTGAAAAGTGCCTTGGAAAAGGAAAAGGGTTTTTGGAGGTAAAAACCTAATTTTAAAATACAAGTCAAAACCTAACCGTAGTCCTATTATTTTTTATTTATTCTCCTTTCAAAGTTTATTTTAGGTTGATTCTTCTATTATGAAAAAAATATTTTGGAAGAGGGAAGATTGGAGAAAGAGCTTGAGAGATTGGCAAAGAGGAAAGTTAGAAGAATTTGGATCAAATCTTTACCTAACTTGGTTAGAGGTGAGATATTGAGCCATTTTTAGATTGTGGTAGTTTTTTTTTTTTGATGATTATAAAACAAATATGATTGTTAAATTTTTGTATGGATCCTCTTGTTTTTCTGTGTTGAAAACCGTTTTGTGTATTGTTACTTTGTATATTGATCATTTTGGGTATGAGGTTGTGTTGGGTGTGGATATTTCCCTTTGTGTTAAAATCCACCCATGTATTGGGGTTGAGAGAGGTGTGGACCCTCTCTTGGGGAAACATCCTATTGTATGGCATTTTGGCAAGATTGTCTTTGTGTATAATGATTGGGTTGTGGAGAGGAGTTAGATATTTTTGTAGGCTATTTGTATTGTGATGAATATGTGATTTGGGCGATTGAGTATTGATGAATTGGAGAGTTGTAAATTTATTTAAATAATAAATATATTGTGAGATATTTATGTTGATGGGATTATGTGATTTGAATGAGGGATTATTGTGTCAATTTGGAGAGTTGTGAGAATCTTTGATTTTGAGGAGATTGTTATTATAATTTATTTCTTTCTCAAGAGGTAAATGAGTCGCCTTGACTCTCCCTTGTTAATTTATCTTGAGAAGATCCATTTGTGTGTGTTAACTGTTGGGTAGTTTTTAGATTTCTGTGTACTTGTATTATTAATTTCTTAGGAGCCTCCTAGCTTGAGGGTGGTGATGAGCCTAGTTCTTGGTCTGATTATGGGTAGAATCTATAGTTTATTTGTTGAATTTACCGTGGAATTTAATATTAAATATTGATACTTTTATAAAGTTTCTCTCAAACCATAAGACATGCAGTTTAATTCCATTTCTGCCAGTTTTAATGATATTAATCTTGCATGTGGTTAATGAATGTTCTTTAAGGTGGTTATAGATATGCAATTATTATGCATACCAACATTGCCAAAAAAACATATTTGAGGATGCTAAGTTGAGAAACGCAATTGCCAGCTAGTCACGCAGAGGAATCGTGTGAAGGTCAACTAGAGGACGATGACAAGATATTCCCATGTCAATCGCATGTAATCGTCTTGTGTTGATCTTTAATGACATTGAGCAATGTGGGCGTTACTGCAGTGGTTGATTTCGCATTTGGACATGCATGTCTGATCGAATTCCCCTACATGTGTAACCGCCCTTCCACTCTTTTTATCGCTTTCCCTAAATGGCGTCCTCTTAGTTAGTGGGAGTTGACTGCCCTATTTAGTTGATATAAATAAGGTTAAGATCCTCTTTCTTCAGGAGTTAGTCACCAAGTTATTGTACAATTTGATAATACTACCAGACATACTCTTTTGTATTTGCATTTTCCAATGAATAAAATGAGATTTTGAGTTGAGCATCTGAGTTTGCATTAGTTTTAGAGGATACTCATCCAAGGGGGGCCACTTGGTGAGTAATTCGTTCCTTTAGTTTAGTTAGATTAGTATTAGCTTATGTTTAGTACTTAGTTAAGAATCAGGCACTGACTATTCCTACAACCACTAGAATTTTATTTTGTGACTATTCCTGTAGCCAAAGTAGACAAAGTAGTTTCCTGTTTGCTGCTCAGATTTTCATTTCTGTCATGCATGTTTAGTTTAAGTTTAATTGTTGAGTAATGTTCAAAATTTACTTTGTTCCTTTCCATGCAATTTACTTCCAATATTAAGTCTTTCTTAGCTGTAGAATGAAGATGACTACTTTGAGTTCCTAGTGCACATACTATGCTGACCCATTTCAAGTTCACATTCCTGGGTTGACAATTTAAATGCACCTTCATGATGATTAAAATGTCTATTCAAGTTAGATGTTCAATCTCTGAATCACGACTGCAAATACTTAGTTATTAAAATCATTGTAGGAGGCTGACATTTTTGGCCCCATTGCTGGGGATGGTGTCAAACTAGGGAGTCCTTTGGAGTCATTGATAGTTTTTTTTTTTTGCTGTAGTGTTTATGGAATTTTCTCTTAGTGTTAGAAGTTATGATCCACTATTTTTCCCCACCCATTCTTTGTGTGAGTTGGCTAATACTGAGCTAATACCACATGCATAGAAGAAGAAGAGATGTTTGTGGGAGATTCCTTCCTAATAACCTAGAGCCATTTCAGCTAGTAGAGCTTCCAAATCTGCCCAAAAACGAAGAAGAAGAAGAGCCATACCCCTTTGTTGATATATTCCTTGATTTGACCAGTTTTGAAGTTTCCCTTGAAGATCAAAATCTAGTTGAAGAACCCTCTATTCTGGAACTGCATCAGGTAGGCATGGCTGATACAAATGGAAATAGGCCTAACAGGCAGAACCAACCTTTTTCTATTCTCATTGCTCAATAGAATGAAGTAGATAACCTCAAAATTAATTTTGCTTCAGTCCTTCCTAAGTTCTATGGACTTGTCACATAAGACCTTGATACACTCTTGTTTGAGTTTGATATACTCTGTAGAAGCTATGACTATACCACTGATGCCCACAAAATTAAGCTATTTCCTACCACTTTGAAAGAAGCTACATTGAGATGGTTTATGAGCCTTGGAAGAAACACTGTGGTGACTTGGGAGGATCTGAAGACAAATTTATTTGAGAAATATAAGGAGTATTGCAAGGGTAGTGATATGAGAGGAGGTGACATTTTCAGAATGCAACAAAAGGAAGATGAGAGTCTAGAGGATTTCATTTCAAGGTTTTTGTTTTGTCTACAGAAATATCCAAACCATACACTCAATGAAGACTCACAAAAGTTGCTTTTCTTGAGAGGAATTAGTGAAAGTTGCACTGATGCCTTGGAGTTGATGGTAGGAGGAGATATCACTCAAGTCTCTTGGGAGGATATTAAGAAGATATGCCAAAACTATTCTAGGGAAACTTCAAAGAAAGGAAGAGCTTACCAATCCTTTATGGGTAAGTCATCCACTAGTGGAGTTCCAAGGATGGTGATTACTAATTTGCTAGTAGATTTCAAGCAAGGTACTATCAACAATCTAGCTACTTAGTTGGATACACTTCAAGCTAAGAAGAAACATGAGGAGGCAGAGGCAATGCTGACAAAATATTGTCCTCATTGTAGACAGAAGAAGAAGGACTGCAGATGCAAGATGATAGCTAACATTGACAACAAGAAGATTCCACTCAAGTTCAAACCAATTCAGATTGAAGAAGACCAAGTCTACTTTGTTGCACAGAAAAGACCATGGGCTTCAAGACAAGGTATGCCACTAGATCCATTATCTTTTGTTGGGCCATTTTTTAATTCTTATTCATTTGATAACCAGTGGCAACCCCCCTATCCATCCAACTATGGAGGATATCCACCGCAGTATTGGGGTAACCCTCCAAATGCTTGGTCCAATTATCAAAATTCTTCACCTCAATGATAGAAACCTTAGGGGAATTGGCAACAGTTTCAAGGACCTTGGCAGCCACCTCCGGGAAACTCGCAACAAACATCTCAATGGAGAGGTGGCCAACAATGGTCAAACCAGACAACCAGCTACATGCAACCACCTTCTCAATCCCAACAACCTACTATAATGCCTCCTCCTACTAATCCAAGTTTAAATGTGCTCAAACCTACTCAGTTACAAGCCCAACCCACACCTAACCCAAATAATAAACCACAACAACAATTTGTATACTTTGGTGATCCAAATCAATTTCCTACATATGATATGAGTTAAGTGACATACATTTGCATTCAAAAACTAATTTTCTAGCTCCTTCCACCCCCATTATCACTGAGCTTCCTATGGAAGAGAAAGAAGAGTCTTTGACTGATCCCATTTAGCCTTGTGCACCTAAAAATCCTAAACCAGTTCCAGCCAAACAAACAACACAAGAACCACCATTCCCCCAGAGATTGGAAGTTGCCAAATAAAAAGAAGACAATGAGGAAACCACTTTTGATATTCTACACCAGCTGAAGCATATATGTGTCTAGATACCCCTGTTCTAGGCCATAAAAGATGTTCTTATATATGGCAAGGTAATTAAAGAAGCATGCCTTAAGAAACCAGGCACAAAAAAGGACCCAACTACAATTCATGTAGTGGGATAATTGGCTGACATCATGCTTGTAAAAGTAACTATCCCCAAGTACAATGATCCAAGTAATCTTGTGGTTGAATTTATTATAAATGGGATAAACATAAAGAATGCTTTGATTGACTTAGGTGCAGCAATAAATGTGATGACTAAAGACATCCTACAATAATTAAATATTGCAAGAATGAGATCCACTCCTATTGTCCTGCAACTTGTTGACAGTTCCACCGTTAAGCTTGATGGTATAGTAGACGACCTTGTGGTGACTCTAGACTCTTGGGAGTATCCAACCGACTTCGTGATTCTTTCTCCTAAAGTTACACTAGGCGGGTATATCATTATCCTTGGAAGGCCATGGTTAGCAACCACAAACACTTATATTGGATGTTGGTTAGGTGACATGACCATTTCTGATGGTAGGAACACCAAAAATCTTGTTCTTTATCCTCCTGCTCAGCCATCCCATGACCGAGATAATTTTGTGTGGCCACATCTAGGTGAAGAAGCCGAAGAAGTTAACTTTGTGGCGCAGCTCATGATGTTAGGTAGAAGTCCTTTCCTGCAGCTTCAAGATGAAGATGAAATGTTATCCAATATAATTCAGAACCATTGTGAGATAAAGGAGATATCACCCTCTCATGCGTCTAGTTCTGCTGACCTCGTGAAAAAACTTCTATCAACTTTGCCTGATCTTCCTACAACCGCTATTTCTGTAGACAGACTTCTTGCAACCACTCTTCCTGCAACCACTGTTTCTGCAGACAGACTTCCTGCAACCACTCTTCCAACAGAAAAAATTCCTGCAACAACAGGTATGTTCCACACAATGCTGCCACATGAACTTAAGGTACCATGTATTAATGAAACAACTATGATAGAGTTAATTACACAAGTACAGGTGTCCGAAGGAAGATATCTTAATATCAACAACAAATTGAGTGAGAGACAACAATTGACATTGGCGAATTTGCTAAGGGCCCACCAAAATGCATTTGCATGGGATTATTATGATATGAAGGGATTGGATCATAAGCTCTGCACTCATAGGATATGTATCAAAGATGATTGTACACCTATAAGGAAGCCACAAAAAGAATCAACCCTGCATTGAGATAAATTATCAAAATAGAGCTACAAAAGTTACTAGATTCGGGATTTATCTACCCTATTTCAAACAGCCAGTGGGTGTCTCCATTGGTGATTATTCCCAAGAAGGGAGGAAAATGGAAAGTTTGTGTTGATTACAGGGAGTTCAATGTCGCGACTAAGAAGGACCATTTTCCCTTGCCTTTTGTAGATCAAGTTCTAGACTCTCTTCAGGAAAACAATACTTTTCTTTTCTTGATGGATTCAACGATTACAATCATATTCAAATTGCACCAGAAGACCAAGAGAAGACAACATTCACATGTCCATGGGGGACATATGTCTATTCAGTACTTCCCTTTGGGTTATGCAACACATCTACAACTTTTTAGAGAGCAATCATCAACATGTTTTCAGACATCTTTGTTGTCTACATGGAAATCTATATGGATGATTTTACCACCTATGGTGTTGATTTTGATGAAGCATTGAAAATTTTGAAGAAATTCCTATAGAGATGTGAAGACCAAAATCTATCCTTAAATATTGAGAAGTGTTTCATGATGATGCAGGAAGGTGTAGTTCTTGGCCACTACATTTCCCACCATGAAATTCAAGTAGATCTTGCAAAAATTGAGGTAATCACTAATTTGCCTACACGTGCAAAACAAAAGGATGTTAGGAGTTTCTTGGGACATGTAGGATATTATAAGCATTTCATCAAAGATTTTAGCAAAATAACAACACCATTATATAGTCTCATGAATAAAGATGTTGAGTTCCAATGGACATAAGGTTGTGACAAAGCATTTTTTGATTTAAAGATAGCTCTGACTCATGCTCCTGTACTTAAGGGACCTAATTGGGAAATTCCTTTTCACATCCATACAGATGCATCAGATTATGCCACAGTAGTAGTCCTAGGACAAAAAGAAGGAGCCATTGAAAATGCCATTTATTTTGTCAGCAAAAACTTGCAGGGAGCTGAATTCAATTATACAGTAACAAAAAAAGAAATACTGGCAGTGATCTACGCCTTGAACAAATTTATGCACTACATAATAGGCTACTGGATCTTTGTGCACACTGATCATGCAACCATTATATATCTCATGAATAAACCCCTGATCTCAGGAAGGTTAGTCAAATGATTGTTGTTGATGTAGGAGTTTGACATAACTATTGTGGACAAACCAGGGAAGGCCAATGTTGTTGCAGATTTTCTTTCAAGGCTGACCACATCAGAAGACAATCAAGCCATAAACGACTCCTTTCCTTATGAGAATCTATTCTCCATTAGTGTGCAGACACCCTGGTATGATGACATAGCTAATTACCTTGTGACAGGGAGAGTTTCTCCTCATTTCTCTCCAAAAGAGAGAAGAGTGTTGATTGAAAAATATTTTCCTTTTTCATGGATAGCTGAATGTTTGTTTTATACTAGACCAGATCATGTTATGAGAAGATGTGTGAGGGAAGATGAGACCTATGAAATTTTGCATGCATGCCATGATGAACCCTGTGGATGACATTTTGCAGCCAAGAGGACAGTAGTGAAAATTTTGAACACAGGATACTATTGGCCTACAGTCCACAAAGATGTGGGAAAATATACAAGGAAATGTGATAGATGCCAAAGGATGGGCATACCAACCAAATCAGCTGAGATGCCACTCTATCCCCGAGTAGTAGTCACTCCCTTTGACAAGTGGGGATTGGATTTTGTGGGGCCCATTGATCCCCCATCAAATGGTAAGTCTTATATTTTGGTATGCACTGATTATGTAACTAAGTGGGTAGAAGTCAAGGCCATGAAGCATGCAAGAGATAACAAGGTTGCAAAATTTATTTATGAAGAAATTTTCACATGATATGGAATCCCCAGAGAAATAGTAACTGATCAAGGACCTCAGTTTACCTCAACACTTGTTACAACACTAGTTAATGAATATAATATAAGGCACACAAAGTCTACTCCTTATCACCCTCAAGCAAACGGACAAGTTGAGGTGACAAATAGAGAGATTGAAACCATCCTAACCAAAATAGTGGCTATTCATAGAAAGGATTGGGCAAACAGATTATCAGAAGTAGTTTGGGCTTACAAAACCAACTAAAAAACAACTAAAAGCTTCACCCCATTTGACCTACTATATGGGAAGACAACCATGATGCCTATTGAATTTGAGCATAAGACTTTCATAACTACAGTAGAATTGGGGATGGAAATTTCTAAGGCACAAAAAGAAAGGATTATGCAACTGAATGCTTTAGATGAGATGAGGAAAATAACCTTGCACCATATTGAGGTTGTGCAAAGTCAAAGAGTCAAATGGAATGACAAATTTATCAAAGAGAAGAAATTTTAGCCAGATGACTGGGCATTGCTTTATGACTCACGATATCAGGAAAATGCACGAAAATTGCAGACAAGGTGGCTAGGACCATATGAAGTTGCTGAGGTCTTTGCCAATGGATTTGTTCAACTCACCACCATTGACCCTGCCAGATTCAAATTACTAGTCAATTGACATCGTTAGATTGTATCACAAGCCAGCTTCCAAAGAAGAGTTCTTGCAGTAATTCATCCAACATGCAATACTCGAGCTTCCTGCGGCTGAAGGCAGTGGACCTAGTGGCCCTCCTTCTAGCTAATTAAGGTACGTACTTGTCATAATAAAGACTTCTAATTTTGTAGAATTCCATTTCTTCACCCATCCACCCATCCGTACCACCTTTCTATCTTTTCCATCACTTCATTCCAACTCACACTATTCAACTTCATCATCATTAATTGCTCAATTATTTCTTAAAAAGGCGAAGGGTAATTTCTCCATAATCATTGCAATGAATCCTCTACACAATCATGTTTGTACACATTAAGGTATGTGCATATTAATTGCATTCTTAATTATCTTTTAGAGCATTTCATTTAACCATTGCACGTTAGTATGGGCGTTCACATAATTTTTATAACCCCCTGTCAAATCATTACTATCACCTCGGATTTGTGGACACATGTCCAAATTTAGGTTGGGGGGAGGGGTAAGAAGGATGTAGATATATTGCCACATGTCAATCCATGATTATCTGCATCAACAAATCTTGCTGAGCTGATTTAAAATTTGAAATAAAAGACGACTCACATATGTGATGTGACACTTAATTGTCGCCGCCATTTCCTTTCATCATAACTCCCTTTTATTACCATTCCTTACCATTATTGACCCCATCATAATCTTGAAATGCAAATGGTGAAAGGTAAAATCAAAGTGAAGGAAAATTCAATCGAAAATTCAGCTAGCAAGTGAGGATAAGGAATTTGCTTTCATACGAGAATTATAGAAGGGAATTTTGCAGAGTAACAGATTGATTACAGATAATGGGAGGCAGAATCATTCGAAATGAGCCCTCGGTTCATGATACTTTATTGTAGGATGCACAATGCTTGGCTGAATTTAGAAAACTGTGGTTGGTTGGACTATTTCCTAAAGCTAGATGGTTTTGAAGGCATTGCACTAGAGTTCACCCATAAATTTTTAGATGGAAAAGCCATAATAAAAGGGCTGGAGGTTGTGGCAACTAAGGAACAAATTGCAGAAGTTTTAGGGTTACCAGCTGACGACGAGCCTTATCCTGTTTCTAGATATGCTAGGTCAGCCAGGGCCATATTCACAATACATGGTGACCCTCTAATCACTATAGAAAAATAGGGTGCCAAAAGACTCTCTTTGCTTGAGCCATGGAAGCAAAAAACCATCTATATTATCAGGTACATCGCTTGTGAGGGTCGACTATCAAACCTGCATTCGGTGCATTTCAAACTGTTGAGTCACATGAGGCATGGGAGGAGGATGAATGTGCCCAACATCTTATACAACCTTTTGTCCATCATGGCGACTGAAATTCAAAAAGGTAGGAACAAATCTATTTCCCACCATTATTTGATTAAATTTTTGGTTGTAAAATCTCTGCATGATGCAACACATAAAATGACCTAGGAGAAATTCATAAAAGTTGATCAATTTAGACCTGAGCAGCTACAATCTAGGATTTTTCCTCAAACATGTAGATCTAGCAGAAAATTAAGCATGGATGAAGACACCCCTGGTGCTAACCCTAGTGTGAATCCTCTTACTGAAGAAAGGACCATAGATGTTAGTTCCTCTGAGACAAAGCACTCTGAAAAAGAAAATTCTTCATCAAATTTTGATGATGATGATGTTCCACTTAAAATTGTAATAAGAACTAGGGAACATAAGAGGGAGGAAGAAGCAAGAAAAGGAAAATCCAAAACATAACCTATGGAAAGATAGGTGCCAAGTCCTAAGAAGAGACATTTTGACACTATTCATCCTGCAGCCAAAGGAAAATGTGAGAGCCCTCTCAAGAAATCAAAAGCAGTTGTTGATATGCCTTCGCGGAAAAACCCTAAGCATGGTGGGACATTGCGTGAGAGCACAAAATCTCTAATGAAGGAGACAAATGTGGAAGAAGAAAATATATTCGACGAGGCAACAAAAATGACCCTGACGGATCTTTTTGCCCTTGTAGAGGAAGTTGGAATTTGACAACATGAAGAAAACCAGGAGTTCCTACAACAAAACCAAGAAATAGATCATGAGTTCTTGTAGCAACTACAAGAACAAGAACAAGAGGCCCTGCAACAAGAAGAGGAAAGGGAAATTGTACCTTTGCAACTTGAACCAGTTGGACAGCCTGAATCTATGCAAATAGTTCTATATGGGGAGCAACCATCAACAACAACCTTGGGAGGAATCCATTACCCTCCTGATTTTTTAGTGCATGCAACAATTTTGAATTTGTGGAAGGAGGAATGGAAAAAGGAAAAGAAAAGATTGAAAAAGGAAATTCAAGAGAGGGATGAGATTATCGAAGAAAAAATGAAGAGATTGTCTTTTTGAAGTAGAGGGTGAGCAACATTGCAACCCTAGTGCCACAAATTTTAAAATGCAGAACCCCTCCAAGGGTTTATGCTCTGCACCTGAAAGAGAAATATCTCTCTTTTAAGCTATCAAGAATTATCTTAGGTTTGAACCCCTCTATTGAAACTCCCATTGAATTTTTCAATGCTTATAGGATTGCCTCCTCTGAAATGAAAAAAATATTATGTGAATTTTATTTACAGAATTTTGTTGTAACTCAAGACCAAGGCTAGAACCCACTGCTATATGTGGGGGACATCCAATTGAGATAATTCATGTCTTGGATACAAAATGAGATTAGCTAGGGTGAACAATATAATGCTTATAAGGGGAAGAGTCCAATATTCCCTTGGCCATTAGAGCTGAATCAAGAAACCCCAAAGATATTTACATAGACTAGAACATAATGCTTTTCAGGCCTAGCTATGGTAACATGATTATGCCTTGGATTGAGGCAGTTTACAGTGAATATGAGGTAAAAACGATAGCAAAAGAGGAAACCATGAGAGGATATCTATCACAGAGATGGAACACTTTAACTAATGAGATGAAACAAGTTGAACCTCATTCCATCCACAACTATGTTGCAACAATAAGAAGAATTGAGAGGTACATTCATCTTGGGAGAACAAAGGGATGAGAATGGCTTCCCTTGAATTTTCAGCCACCAATCCTCATGTGGCCTGTACCAAACTTTAGGTTCTACCGCTATGACATTTCTGAAGAACATCAAAGATGTGAGAGACTTGACAAGTTGAGAGGATTTTACTAGAACCCTGACTTGCCCACAACAGACACTGATATTGGATAGTTATTAGTTGCAGATTCAGAGCCTTGACCAAGCATAAACATAAATCTTCCCCTGCTGGAGGACCAACAAAACCTTAGGTTGGGGAGAGTGATGAGCCTAGTTTTTGGTCTGGTTATGGGTAGAATCTATAGTTTATTTGCTAAAGTTACCATGGACTTTGATATTAAATGTTGATACTTTTATAAAGTTTCTCTCAAACCATAAGACAATGAGTTTAATTCCAATTTTTTCAGTTTTAATGATATTAACCTATTATGTGGACTATCTATATTAATCTTGCATGTGCTTAATGAATGTTCTTTAAGGTGGTTATAGGTATGAAATTATTATGCATACTGACATTGCCATGCAAACATATTTGAGGATGCTAAGTTGAGAAATGCAACCGCCAGTTGGTCATGCAGAGAAATTGTGCGAAGGTCAATTGGAGGACGATGACAAGAGATTCCCATGTCATCCATATGTAACCACCTTGTGATGATCTTTAATGACATTGAGTGATGCAGGCGTTACTGCAGTGGTTGAGTCCACGTTTGGACATGCATGTCTGACCGAATTCCCTTGCATGTGTAACTGCCCTTCCACTCTTTTCCCCGCTTTCCCTAAATGGCGTCCTCTTAGTTATTGGGAGTTGAATGCCTTGTTTAGTTGATATAAATAAGGTTTGAATCCTCCTTCTTCAGGAGTTAGTCGCCAAGTTATAGTACAATCTGATAATACTACCAGACATACTCTTTTGTATTTGCATTTTCCAATGAATAAAATGAGATTCTGAGTTGAGCATCTAAATTTGCATTAGTTTTAGAGGATACTCATCCAAGAGGGCCCACTTGGTGAGTAATCCATTCCTTTAGTTTAGTTAGATTAGTATTAGCTTCTGTTTAGTACTTAGTTAAGAATTTGACACTAACTATTCCTGTAGCTACTAGAATTTCATTATGTGTTTGTTCCTACAACCAAAGTAGATAGAGTAGTTTCTTGTTTGCTGCTCATATTTTCATTCCTGTCATGCATGTTTAGTTTAAGTTTAATTTTTGAGTAATATTCAACATTTACTTTGTTCCTTTCCATGCAATTTACTTTCAGTATTAAGTCTTTCTTAGTTGTAGAATGAAGATGACTACTTTGAGTTCCTAGTGCACATACTGTGCTGACCCATTTCAAGTTCACGTCCCTAGGTTGACAATTTAAATGCACCTTCATGATGATTAAAATGGCTATTCAAGTTAGATGTCCAATCTTTGAATCATGGCTGTAAAGGCTTAGTTATTAAAATCATTGTAGGAGGTTGACATGTGGACTTACTCGCAAGTCTTATGGTTGGGAGGTGAGATAGCCTTGGTTATGAGAGACTTTGTGGCTATTTTTGTTGCACATTTAAACTAATTTATGGATGCAAAACTCATTGAGAAGATATTATGTATAAATTCTTATTATTTTTTAAACACCCTCATTATTGATGGGTTTATGTGATTTTATCTATTTTGGGTTTGACATCAAACTGTCATAAAATAATTGAGTCTACTTAGTAAATATAATTATTATGATATTTAACCATTGTAACTATATGTTTTAAAAGAGAAACACACATCTTTGTATACCCCGAAGTTTGAAATGCATGTCTCCATTCAACATTTCTAAATTTGTATGATTATGATAGAGGATAACATTGTTTTTAAAATACTTTTTAATTGATCAACTAAATTGACATAATTATTACATATGCTATTTTGATCTTAGTATTTGAAAAACCCTTTAAATTTTATCTCTCAATTCTATGCCTAACATTCTCTATGATTAAACCTATTTGACTGTTTTATAACAATTTATTATTAGTGACAAAGGACAATAAAGTAAATTCAACAATAAATTTTATTTGGTTTTGGATATGTTTTTTTGAGCTCAGTTTTTGAAAAAATATTTAAATTTTATCTCTGAACTCTATGTCTAGCATTCTCTATGATTACATCTATAAGACTATTTTATAACATTTTATTGTTTGAGATAGATGATAGTAGCATTTTGAACATAAATTTTAATTAGTCAACTAAGTTAAACTAAGTTTTGGATATGTTCTAACCTAAGTGATTAAAAGAATCTTTAAATTTCATCTCTTAATTCTATTTCTATAAGTCTCTACGTATAAATCTAAATGACTATTTTATAACGATTTTGTAGTAGATTGTTATGCATACCTTTATACTCTTCTACATTCATAATCTATCGTGGATTTTGAAAATAATTTTTCAGGGTTTTTAGTACCTTAAGTACTCTTTATTTTTAATATTATAAGTCATAAAAATGTTATGTTTTGATCAAGTTATGACAATTTTACTCCAAGTTGTAATTTTGTGACTACAACCTCATTTTATATGACGAGACTAATTTTTTTGTACCATTGGAAAGTTCTTGGAAGTCTTTAATTTTGTTAGATTTTTTTTAAGATTTCTAAATCAATTTATATAAATCTATTTTATGTTTATTTCACTCTCATGACATTCCACATGATCACTATTCTTGAAGGTGTTTCATCCAAAAATTCCTATTCCTTGTTACACTTGTAATTTATTTGAGAGATTTGGTTAAATAAATCGTACACCTCCATTTTAGGTACATATTTCATGAGGTATTTTGTCGAACAATACACTTTAATTCATATTTGCATAGAAGTTTACTCGAGTGGCTTAATAATAACCTTTACACAAAATCTGTTTGTATGCTTTTGTAAATATCCTTTAATAATATTTTCAATCACAAAAGTTGTTGAGTTTAGGTCTAATTAATTTTAATTGATGTTATCTATTGCGGTTCCCTTCTCTTTCTTTCTTAATTGTTCCTAGCTTGTAAACTACACAACATTATGAAAGATGTCAACAATATGTATTCTCCCATTGGTATTATTTTTATTTTATCCTTCGATTTACATGCTTGTTGTGTTTGATTCGACTATGCTTTGTGTAACACCCCCACCACGCAACCCTAGAGGAAGTTGCAATTAACTACTTAAACAGACTATTTTTTTTTTTGTTTAAGTGCAATTAATATACAAGTTCGCTACTCATTGCAAACATCCCCTAAGGTTACGAGACTGAGATTACTTATCAACCCACAAACACATAAATGAATCTATAACATTTATCCACATAAGAACTTAAGAACGCATTCATTCCATACAAGATAACATACATTAAAGCATAAGAGATAAATTTCAATTGCATTTATCCATATTTAAACAATAAGATTACATCTCTCATTGCCCGAATGAGGAAAGTCCAATAAATAAGGTTGCAATTACAACTTCCACCTCGATAACAAATGAGGGGTAATAAATCTCAAGAACAACTGAGATTAAATAAAGAAAGAACTGAAATTGAATCCCATGAGCTCTCCAACTATAAATCTTGTCCATACGAACATGAAGAAAGCCCAGCGGAGTAAGGTGCACGCCACCCAACCAAGTGGAACCCAAAGGCACACCCCCCATGCTAAGAGATAGTAACAAGGATTCCTAGCCAAGGACATATACCTCTAGACACATGCTAAAACCAAAACTAAACCAAACTGAAACAACCAAACACATGTACCACACAATTACAACACAAGTACATCACGAGTACAACTCTAGTACCACACAAGTACAACTCTAACATGGTCACATTGCTTCCAGAAATAAAGCAGATTAAGTATGTTATGAGAACCATACACATAATAATCAAATACCAACTATGGTCACATCAGGTATGTTAAGGAAACCATACCCACAAAATCAAATACCAACTGTTGTCCTAGACAAAGTGTCATCACACAATTCGTCATGAGTTACCCACTGCGGATCTTCATAGGCTCCGACCAACATAAAGGGTTGTCCTGGTGGCCTCTACCGATCCTCGACCCTCATACTTACTAATGCGGGATCAAATACCTTACGTACAGACATGATAGATGACCTTGCCATTCCAGGCCTTCCCACTCATCCCAAGTCTAAACGAGCCCTTGTGTCTATGAGTGAGGCCAACTTATCTTGATTAGTGAGAAGTTAGTCCTAATCTTCTAAGTATTGTTTTAGTTTCACTTGATTAAACAACTTCCGAAGGTTACCCAATCTTACCTCTTCCGGGCTCTGGCCCCTACGGAAACCACTCTTCTACTTGACAACACACATACCATCCAATCACCAAGGGTACCAAAGTGCAACAAACAAGATAACACGACGACTCCTTTCTTAGGAGACGACATAAGATAAAACCATCTCCAAACACTGGAGGTAACAAAAATAACAAAACCACTCCTTACAAGGAGGCACAAAACACATAATCCACTCCTACCATAGGAGGTACAAAACATCCCCGTTTGTGGAAATTGGGTTAAACATTGACCAGACACCATGCACTACCCAAGGGAATTCACAACGTGTTGACATCATAAATGACAACCCCCAACCTCTAGGGTCTTCTGAAAGACTTATAGATTAAAGACACTTAACCCATTTCCCCAAACATGATCACAAAGGAAATAATCACATAAAGCAATTGCAAGGAAATAAACTAATCTGGATATATTAAATCCATTTCCTTGAATAACATTCAGTAATTTATTGCTCAATCAAACTTATTGAATAACGTCTCTTTCAAACAAAGATGGAATTCAAACTCATTACTTAGTTCCCTAAATGCTTTTTAATTAATACTTAAATAAGCATTCACTTATACGATTCAGAACCTATCATTTTAAAATATCTATTTTCCTTTGCAAGACAAATCATTTTAAAATTCCATAATCTCGCTATAATACACACTACTTAAAAATCCAATATTTATCTTTTCAAATATGTCATTTTAAATCAAAACTATTCCCTTTTAAAATAATGTTTACAAACAAAACAATGATTTAACTAAAGTTAATATATTTTCCATTCCCCCAATTAAACTTAAATCATGCCATTAGAAAATCAATAATTTCCTATGCATATTAAATTCAAATCCACCACTCTAAATATACAAATATTATTATAAAAAAAAAAACATTATCTATTCAATATAATAATAAAATAAATATTAATATATATATTTTAATATTATAATATGATAATAATAATATTATATATTATAATATTAAAATGATATCCAATACTTAAAATATTATTTATATTTTATTTATTTATTTAACCAACACCCCTTCATGCCTCGAGCCTCGTGCCGCCCCTTAGGGTTGAGTCACGCAGACCTAGGGCTGCGCGCATAGAGAGGGCAGTTGAGAGAGGGTGCCGATCGCGGATTTCCCAGGCGACGACGTTAGTAGGCGGAGGCCGCAAGCGGAGGTTAACAGGCGGAGGCCGTCGGTGGCTATGGCACAGTTGACTGCCATTGTTGGTGGCGCTGTGCTTTGCACAACCACCACCAACAATGGTGGCAGCGACTATCTCCACAGCGCCGCACGGGCTGTGGGTGGCTGCGTTGGGCGCGGTGGGGGTGAGCCCCCAACGCCTCCCCCCATCCTTGGTTTTTTTTTAATTTCATTTTTAATTTTTATTTTTTTTGAAACCCTACGGATTTCGAAATCCGTGCTACAATAGGGTATTTCATTTTATTTTATTTTTGACAGCATAAGCCTAAACCCAACATATATAATATATGTATATATATTTATTATCCACATAAGAAATTTGCAAAATTGATTGAGCAAATAATTTTTAAAATGATCATTTACAACAAAGTATGCAATTTTTTTTGAGAAAAACCAAAAGGAAACAAAGGTTTAAGAATTTGATCCAAGGTTTACATGAATTTCTTCATCAAATCATTTTGAGTTTTCCAAACAATGATGTTGCAAATAACATATCCAAATCTATGAATTCTTTCAAAATCAAAATCAATATAATAACATGAACCTGGTTTCCAAAAGTTTGAGAAGATCCAGATGGTGCACAAATCCTTGCTTGGATTCCCTCTTCAAATCAACAATTTCCTCAGACTCAATCCAAAACCCACAAAATGCAAAATCCTTCCTCCCTCTATTTTCCAAATTCAAAACTTCATGATCCCCAAATTGTGAAGGAAAATTCAATAATAAAGAAAATTCCAAAAATATCTCATTTCAACCACTGTAATCAATTTTCAGAAACAAAAAAGAAAATATCCCAATTTTTAATTTACATTTTTCTAATTTTCAAAAAAAAAGAAATTTAAAACTTTTTCCAAAATTTCCAATTTAATCTTTTCAATTTCACATACTAAAATCCATAAATTTCAAAATGAACAACTTATCTAATTTCAACACAATCAATTTAATTAATTAAGAAATAAATCTAATCCATGATTAAATTATTTATTAATTAAATTTAATTAATTAATTAAATAAATTATGTTATTAACATACTACCAGATCAATTTCAATTCACAAGTTAAATGCATACAGACTTTTAATAACCTTTTTCAACTTGCAATTAAATAATCGAAGAGAGAGAACAATATAAAACGATTAACCCGACTAAGACCTAACGACACACTATGACTAGGGTGACGACTTGGCATGGAAAACCTAGCTACTATCTCCCAATCAAATACTATTGGGCAATGGACACACTCAAACCTGCGAACCCAGGTGGAGTCGATGTCTTGTACCTGTCAACCTGCGAACAAAGAGTATATCCACATGCATATATATGTCATAATTAAAACACACTGTGAAGAGGAAATCATAGAATCGTAGGGCGCTCGCAAGCGAGTGGTGCAATCCGGTCCCCTTCACCAATATAGTATCATTGACTGACGAATCTAACATCATTAATATAATCAAAACATAAAACATTATTAATTCAAATGCTCACAATGCTAATCCAAAGCATGTCACCAAGATAACATAAAGATCAAATACCATCCCATTAAAATATCACATTCACATCGCCTTACAAATAGCGATCAAATAGCAACTGAGTTCTAACTCAAAGTACAAACATAAAATGAGACATAACCAAACAGAACACTATTCGATCAAAAGAGAAAAACGGAAGGGTCTTACACTCCACATTGATTTATTTTTTCACTTACTTGAGCTATATATTGTCATGCTCATAATTTTGTACCTTGGACACGACACAACCAATTTTTTTTAAAACTATCATGCAAACCACTAACCATGACTATACATGGTATGCAAACCATACACATCCAATGAGTTACTCGTACAAAATTGTCATAGACTTGTCATCAGAGAGTGGGGTGAGGGGAGTGAGAGCGATGGGATGTGCAAAGTTTGTCATGCACGCTCCAAATGGAAAAGGCTGACACTAATGGTTTAGGCTTTCCAAGTAAAAATTATTGTTTAAATTTTGTATGAAGGATGACGAAAAAAGTTTGTATATTAAAACACATATCTAAGAGGCATAGTAAGATTGCCTACTAATGTTAACTTGACATGAATAAATTGGTATTAACTGAACTCATAGAACATCATCCTTGTTAACATTGCCTAAATATACCAAGGGTAAGTTGACAAGTCACAACTCAATCATTACCCCAAGGGTATTTTTGTTGAGTCAATAACCCCAACAATCATCATCAACATTGTTGTTATAGCGTGTTAAGTAGTTGGTCCTCGTACAACATTGTCATGGACTTGTCGTCAGAGAGCAGGGTGAGGGGAGTGAGAGAGATGGGATGTACATAGTCCATCCTGCATGCCCCAGATGGAAAAGGTTGGTCCTAATGGTTTAGGCTTTTCAAGTAAAAACTATTGTTTAAATTTTGTATGAAGGATGACAAAATAAGTTTGTATATTAAAACACATATCCAAGAGGTATAGTAAGATTGTCTACTAATGTTAACTTGGCATGAATAAAATGGTATTAATTGAACTCATAGAACATCATCCTTGTTAACAAATTGCCTAAATATACCAAGGGTAAGTTGACTAGTCACAACTCAACCATTACCCCGAGGGTATTTTTGTTGAGTCAATAACCCCAACAATCATCATCAACATTGTTGTTATAGAGTGTTTAGTAGTTGGTCCTCTAGGGAAGGGAGTAATATTGTTTATTTGTTTCTAATTGACTTTCCTCAAAACACCTTATTCAATAATAAGGCTATTCGAGTCTTGAAAGACAATATCACCGAGACTTGCCTCAAATTTAAATACAATTGACTTAAAATCTCTAGTTCCTTTACAAATTATTATTTCTTCAATTTACCCTAATGTCACAATATAAGTTCAAACCTCAATCTAATATTAGTAAAGTTGTCAATATTTACCAATAAGAATAACGTTTAACCTCTAAATTACAGTAATAATGTATTTATTTGCTAATCATAATCTCATATAAGTATTGATATAACTTTTTACCCTGATGACCAACAAATATATAATTAAACTTCTTAACACCAATTATATATATATATATATTGATAATAATAAATTTACCATCAAGATCATTAATAGTCATAATTACCCTATTAATAACAATATCCAATGTTCACCTACTACAGATGTGAGCTAGACTAAAGTTGTCAATATGATACACATGAAATTGAATGCTATTGTTATTTCCCTATTCTACTACATATTATTTATTAGATTCAAATTTTGGATAAGATAATATTGTATATTAAAAGTGAAGATAATAGTATGTTCTTGATATTATTTATTAGATTTAAATTTTGGATAAGTATCCTAATATTATGTATTAAAAGTCAAATTTAAAGTTTAAAAGTTGAAATAATATGTTCTATGATATTATTTATTAAGATTTAAATTTTAAATTAATGACCTATCTTGAACATCAAGAATCCAATTTCTTTATTAAAAATCAAATTCAAATTCATTAAAAAAAAACTAAATTCAATTCAATTTCTTTATTTTAAAAAGACAAATTTCAGATCCATGAAACAAATTCAACTCTAACCTAATTTTGGCGTACTGAATTCCTTAACCAATTGATAGCCTCTCTGACATTTGACACATGCCAATTAGTTTCCATTAAAAAAATGTATGGTTGGAATTTGAGATTAGCTAGAAACAAAATTGTGCTGTGTAGGCGTGCTTTTGGTGCATGAATGAATGAATGAGAGATTTTGATATTGTCCACGAGACCAAACAGTCTATGGGACCGAAAGCCAAAAAGCTAAGAAATCTCCAAACTCTTTTCAATGCTAGATCTTCTGCTATGAATTTTGACCAAAAAACTAGCAGTCTTGTTGATTTTCTCCTCCTCGAATAACTCATGCAGATTGTCAGCTTTTAAGTTGCTCTCAAACTAGGTGCGGATGTCCCCATAAGCAACGCAATCCATGATAAAGTGTCACTCTGTCTCCACCACCCCTTCATTACAAAAAGTGCAAATTCTATCCTCCCACGCTTCCTTAGGTATCGTCCACCTCCCGGTCTCACATCTGAGATGGTGTGAACCGATCCTTAGCTGTGCAATTAATATCCTTGCTTTACCTTTAATAGCTGCCCCTAAGTAGGTTTTTTCATCGTGTTCCCACGTTGGGTTGAACTCTTTGTCATAGTGAGTTTTCTTTTGACCAATCGAATTTGTCCACATGGAAATCCTGACTTTATTTGCAACATACTTTTTTATTTCTTCATTGGTGTTAGGGCACTCGTGCAAGCTAATGTTCCACTTGTTTAGCCATTTGTTATTTTGTTTCATCCATGTTTTCTTCCTATGGTTTAAAACCTCTTCTACGACAATTTTGGGCCAGCGATGATCATCCATGTTTTCCACCTTTTTTAGATAGCTTAGTAACTAACTTATAGCCAAAGCCTCCAACGGTAAAGTTCTCGACTCAGCCAAGAGAATATCATAAGGGATAATAGTTTTGACTTTGAGGTTGCTAGTGATTAGGTGCTTTTGGATTCTTTCCAGTTGTCTCCAACTATGAATTGACATGCTACTTCCCCACACCTCGCAATTGTATAGAACCATCGGAGTGACCAACAAACCAAAGAGAGTCATCTTGGTTTTCCAATCCCAAAGTTCAGCCTCTCTGCACCTGTTTTGGAGTAAGAAAGAAGCCTTCCAACCCCCTTGTATCCTTTTAGATCTAGCAGTCTCCCAACCGAGCTTATAGTGAAAGTTGATCCCAAGGTATTTGTATTCTTTCACTATCTCCAAAGGATTACCTTCAAAAGGAAAGTTATCTTGTTCCCTTTTCTTCCTTAGGGAAAAAATGATGACTTTGGTCTTGGAGGTGTTCACCTGCATCCCGACATTTTGACAAAAGAGATCCAAGGCCTTCAAAAGCTCTTTCAAACCAAGAGTAGTTTTTGAGATTAGGATAAGATCGTCGGCATATAGCAGCAACTTCACCACATAACCTGCCAGCTGAATACCCCACCATTGGTTTTGCTTAACCAATCTTCTAGTTTGTCAATGTATAACCCAAAGAGAGTGGGTGATAGGAGGCAACCTTGTTTGACCCCTATGTCGCTGCCAAAAAATTTAGACATACCTTCCCTCATTCTGATTTTAGCCCTGACCTGTTCATAAAGTCTATGCATTGTAGCCCTATACTCATCCATAATACTTAATTCATCCATTATGTTCCATAATTTGTCTCTAGGCACCATATCAAAGGCTTTTTTAAAATCAACAAAGCAACAAAAAACTTTTTCACCTTGTGTGTCCCATATTTTTTCAATCAAGTGTCTAAGAGTGATGCAGTGGTTAATAGTTGAATATTTAGGCCTAAAGCCAGCCTGTCCTTTCGTTCTTTTCCCCTCTTTTTCTGCCCAACTGCTGATTCTACGCTCTAACATGCTCCCAAAAAGTTTGCCAAGGATAGGGTTAACCATAATAGTGCAGTAGTTAGATGGGTTATTGATTTCACCACTTTTGTAGAGAGGGATGACAACACTAGTTGTCCACTCAATCGGGAAGCCAACGCGATTGACATCATTGGACATTCTTTTGATATGGGGAGCCAAAATTTCAACTCCCCACTTTAAAAATTCAGCTTGCAACCCGTCAATGTCCAATGCTTTACCATTTGCCAAACTTTTTATGCCTTGTTTGATATCTTCAACCGAAAAGAGCTCCTTTGATGTGTTGATTATGGGAGGAGAAACTTTCCCTTGGACCCTCTCATAAAGGAGTCTTGCATACTCTAACCATTGAACATATGTTATGTCATTTTCAATATGTTTTCTCTTTTGTAGTAGCTCCCTCCAAAAACCTTTGGGATTGTGTTTTCCCAAGGAAATCAACTCTTTCCTTCTTGTGTCTACATACTTTTCCTTTTTTGTTCTCACCAACTTATTGTACTTCTTGTTTTCTTTGTTCCACCCATTCTTTTTCAAAGATCTCTTAGCAACCTTACAATCTTCATCGTACCAAGGGTTAGCCAGAAAAGTGTTTGCAGCCCCCTTCTTTGGATGGGACCTTTTACAAGCATCTAAAGCCTTATGGATCATAGGAATAAGAAGATTGCTGCTGAAATGATCACTAGTCCCACTGGAAGCCTTGTCCCCTTTGCTATTTTTTGTTTGAGAAAAATGCTGCTCTAGAGCAACCTTAAAGAGGTCCTGATTTTTCTGATTTAGGAGTATTTTTGCTTTGGCGGTAACTTCATTTTGCTTGTTTTGGGCTAGTGTGCCAAGTTGGTTATTTGAGATCATGTCAAGCTTAATGAACAAAGGATCATGATCAAATTTCAGCTCTAAGGGACATTCTCCGATCTCAAACTCCACAACTCTAGGGATACACCTCTGAGAGCAAATTAAGTTGTCCACCACACTTTGGCCATTATAAGTTTTGCATGTGATATTACTAGAACTTGGCCAAATTTTCATGCCATTGCAAATAACCAGATTATATAAGATACAAGTCCCTAATAGCTTAGCTCCAAAGTGTGAAACATTCCCGTTTATGTCTTGAGAAGTCCTTTCCCAAGGTTGCTCCACTTCCTCTTCCAACCATAGAGGATTGTTGATTCCTTGCTCTTCATTATTCAACTGGAGAGATTGATTTTCAGAAGTCCAAGCATTGAAATCCCCAATAAGAACTATTTCTCCCATGGTGTTGAATATAGAAATGTCCTTTTTTAATGCGGCATACGGATCTTGACTAACTTTCTCCTTTTATAGAACTTTGAATTCTGTGGTGCAAAATAGCAAGCAACCAATCTGAAAATGACCCCGTTCCCTATTATCTAAAGCCATATGTATTGTTTATTTGGGACTTCTTTCTCGACTTTTACAATACCATCCCAACACTCTTTGATTAAAATTGTTACACCTCCATGACCTTTGCCTGTTTCACTTCCTTTGTTCCACATTGAAATTTTCTTGTAACCTCCAAACGTTGGAACTTTGCAGCCATCATGTTCGTGTGTCTCAATGAGAATAATAATGTCTTGCCCTTCGGCTATGGGCCCCAAACTAGGTCCTCGTCTCCATGGGTAACCTCTACAATTCCAACTTACTATATGCAAAATCTCCTGTGGGGCCCTTAATTCCTATTTCTTGTTTGCTAAATGATCGCTAATTTGAGCTGTCCCATTTTTCAGCCATGCCCACTTTCTTTCACTCCTTGTTTTTTTCACTTTCTCCCATTCTTTCCTTTGTGCTTCTTGTTGTGCGAAGGTCAGATCCTCATCTAGGTAGATGTGTGTACCTTTGAGTAATCCCCTATTCTTTAGAATTGCCTTTTTGTCTTCTATAATCCTCATGACAATTCTAACGTGTCTATCCCTTCCTCCCTCTATTTTCCTTCCAATTCGATTTGCTTGCTGAATAGGCCCCGTCCACTTCAGTTGGTCTTTAAGGAAGTCTCTTGCTAAAATGTCAGTTCTCTCCTTCTCACCAAAGTCCTTTAGGCCTTTGATAATGATATTTGTTGCCTTACTTTGTTTGTCCTTTTCTTCTCTTATTTGCACCTGGATTTGCTTTTCTATGATTTCTTTTTGTTTGTCCTTTTCTTCTCTTCTTTGCATCTGGATTTGCTTTTTTATGATTTCTTTTTGTTTGTTTGATGATCCTCTTACAACTTGTAACCATGATTTGGCCTCTTCTATGCAATTTTTCAATTGGCTTTCTTTCAATTCTATGTCTATCAAAGCTGATTGTAATTCCTTTATTTGTGTTGTGTCTTCTCCCTTTGCCAATTCTGTTTTCTTAGTATTGGCTACCTTTAGGTGGTCTAATTCTTGTTTTAAAGCAGCCAGCTCCTGCTGTCCACTTTCCATGTTACTCTGTAAGCTCAAGATTTGTTCCTTGAACCCCTTATTTTCTCTTTCCATTTTGCATCGGGACTCTGTAGCCTCTTTTACTCTGCTGTCCTCACACAACCCCTTTGTTTCTAAAATTTCAAGCCTCCTTTTCATGCTCATGAGCTCCTCCACATACAGCTCTGACGATCACATTAAAGGAGTGGACGTAGGGTTGTAAACGTCTTTATTTTTGTGAGGCATTTCTACCCCAATGACTTTGCTTGTATCCTACACTTCTGTTATGTTCACCCTTGATTCTAAGTCCTTCAGATTTTCTATCAGATTCACATTTTCTCTATTCTTATCCTACTTATTTTTCTTTTCTCTGGTTTGAAAAAAATTATTGGACAACTGTGCTCCCCTATTGATAACTTTCGGTAATATCATAGTGAATTTTTTCTTTTGAGTTTGTTTCAGCGTTTGAACCTGCCTACGCCTTAGGATCCCTTTATACTGCTTAGCATTTACGAAGACCGGCTTGTCCACTATATCCTCTAAACATGTCTTTGAGGGCTTTGATGTGTATGGATTCCAAGCTCCTACAAAATCCCCTCCATGATTGCTGTTGTAAGGAGTTGCAAGCCCATTTGTGAGATGCAAAATATGAATCCAAGGATAGCCCATATATTCTGGATACAAGAAACTAGCTACCGGATCAGCCAGCTGTGCATGAGGCTCGCCAAAAGTTTTAAAATTGTTCACCACACATTCCACAATCTTCAAGAGTTTAGGATGTTTGTTTTCTTTCAATGATTAAATCTCCTCTACCATGAACCCCTGGTCCACTAGGGTTAAGTTATCCCCCAAACCTTTTTGTTTAACCATTGTGTGTTGAACAGTTTTAATTTGCCCAAGATTGCGGGAGGAAACAAAGACGTCGCCAGAAAAAAGAAAAGAAAAGAAGATGATGATAAAAAAAAATATTAGACAGTGTGGATCAAACCTGTCTCTGTCGGGTAGTAGCCTCGGACCCACAAACTTCCCGGCTGCTTCCTTGTCCTCCGAGCTGCTTTGTGTTTTGTTTTTTGAGCTCCCTGGACCCTGTGCCACCGTTTGCCCTGCCACGAATCTGGATTGTTGAGTGAAAGCGTGGAGACTTAGACTGGCGTGCCCGCGCCTGTGCCCTGTGTCTGGCGCCTGATAGTGATTCACGATGCGGCTCTGTCATCGTAAGTGAAAGGGTTGAGATTAATTGAGAGTACTAATTGATTTGTATCTTGCGCCTGGAGTGCATTAAGTGTAATGTTCAGATGCTTCATCTCCTTTACAATTTTCTATGGTTTGCTGTCGGCGTTTTAGCTTTCGTGTGCATTTGTCATTGCGTTGCTTAACCAAAAATTAACACAATCCTGACTCTGCGGGCCCCAGCACCATGCCCGCCCAATGGCTTTCCGTCAAAAATTCGCTGCCTTTTTTTATCATGTCTACCTCCGAGAAGGTTCCGTCTTTGTGTAGTTAGCGTCATTTTAACTCTGTCTCCTACCTGTTTCAACTCTATTTGAAAGAAGTCTAAATGAAATAGGTTACGCACCACTCGGAGGGGGATTTCAAATGGTCCTGTCACGAGTTCAGAAGCCTAGCCTATTTAAGACCAGCTTGAGGTCCTGCCGTTGCCATTCTTGGAGCTGTTTATTTTGATTTTGGTAAGCAGTTCTCGTGATTCTTGTCATCGATACCCATATTCTTTATTTCCATTTTCTGCCTTGGCGCTTTGCTCTTGTAATGATGTGAGCTGTTTCTCAACTGAGTTATAGGATTTTCGTCTTCAGTTTGATTTGGGATGATGGTGATAGGAAGAGTTAAGTCCTATTCTCTCTAAGTTTTCTGGCTGTTTATTTTTTTTGGAGCAAAGGAGCAGACATAATTGTAGAATCTCTAGAGCGAGAGGAGCACGTGTTTGCATACCCTAGAGGGATGACTATGGAGATTCATCATGCACTTCAATTGTAGAAGTCACACGCTCTATTACCAAACACATTTTCTGATTATGGATGTTGATGACTCCTCTTATAAGACAGACTTTTTTTCTTTTAGCATTTGAAAGACGATCCAGTTTTAATTGATATCCCAAAAGATGTTCAACAGCATATGGCAACTCCCAACTGGACCATAACTCTTTCCACAGTAGATGTAATATAGCTCTTCACTAATTCAAAATTCAAACCTACCTCAAATGTTAGTGCCCTATCTCAAAATATTTCATTTGAGTTATTAATATAGGTCATATATTAAACATCCTTATGAATGAAGTCAGCTTCTGGCAGGATATAAGAAAAACTAAAGCAGAATCAAGCACAAAATTTAGTAAGACTCAAAATCATAAGCACTGAGGATTGTATGATACATTGAGCAATTTAAGAGTTTTCTAATATGAAATTCTTACATCACCTTCTGTAATGATATCCTTGAAACCTCCACCAGCTGGTATCATTGGCAACACATGCTCTTGATGAGGCACAATCACATTCAATAAGTATGGCCCAGGTGTCTCTAGCATTTGAGAAATAGCAGCCCTTAGATCTGCTTTATTAGTGACTCGTGCTGCAGGAATCTTGCACGACTCTGCCATCTTCAAGAAATCGGGAAAGATCTCAGTTTCCTGTGAGGGATTTCCAAGGTATGTATGCGCTCTGTTGGCTTTGTAAAATTGATCTTCCCACTGGACAACCATACCCAAGTTTTGATTGTTCAATATCATAATTTTCACTGGCAAGTTCTCCACTTTTAATTGTAGCCAATTCCTGAACATTCATTAGAAAACTACCATCCCCATCTATATCAGCAACAGTCATCCCAGGATTACCAACAGCAGGCTCTAATGCTGCAGGCAATCCAAAGCCCATAGTACCAAGACCTCCTGATGTCAACCACTGTCGAGGACAGTCATATTTAAACCATTGAGCAGCCCACATCTGGTGCTGACTCACTCCATTGGCAATATTTGCATTCCCCTTTGTGAGTTCATGAACCAATTGAATGGCATGTTGAGGAGAAATTGCATCCTTAAATTTCACATACTTCATAGCCCACTTTGTCTTCTGTTCTTTTAGTTCTTTCCTCCACAACTGGAAATCTGGCCTGTCTTCCCTATTTTTCATTAGATCGTTTAAGCCCTGCAGTGCAAGTTGTACATCTGCACACATGGAGACATGTGGTTTCTTGTTCTTTCCAATTTCTGCTGGATCTATGACAATGTGAACAATGATAGCACGACTTGCAAATGCCTCTAATTTCCCAGTTACTTGATCATCAAGCCGTACCCCAAAAGCAAGTAACAGGTCAGCTTTATCTATTGCATAATTTGTACAAACAGTACCATGCATTCTGAGCATCGCCAAGCTTCTCTCATATGATGATGGAAAAGATCCCAAACCCATCAAAGTAGTAGTCTTTGAATATATGAGTTAAGCTTATAGGCATGGTCTAGTTGGGAATTGCCATCTGCTGCTGAACATCCTTTAGGATGTCAACTAAAACTGGACCCGGTCTTCCAGATGTCGCAATAAAGAAGTCCGCTCTTATAATACGAGGAAATCTTCTCAACATCCATGATGAGGTAATTGTGTTTTTAATGGAGCTTGTGACCTGTACAATTAGAGTCTCTTGAAAGGCATCGGTACCTATCATTCTGCGTGGCACCTGACCAGTGATGGCAACTAAAGGAATGCTATCAAATAGAGCATCAGCAAGGGCAAGATCAGTTACCAAGCTGGTGGTACTTGGACCAGATGTTGCAATGCATTCGCCCACCTTCCATATAGATCGAGCATAACCCTCTGCTGCAAATATTGCTGCCTGCTCGTGTCATTAAGTGATGAGGCATTGGTGCATTGCTCACTGTGATGAGGCCGTCCAACCTATCATTGTTGATATTGGATCTATTGTTTATGAGATTGAGGAACACCATATCTGAGCCATGGTCTGCCTCACTATGGCAGGAATTACCATAGATTTGGATTTTCAAACCAAGAGACCCAACCAAAGCTATGAGCTTTGTATATGTGTCTTCTTGAAGGAATTTTGGAGTGAATTGACAAAGAAATAAAAGCATGTAGTGCACAACTGTCTTGGCTGATAAACTGATAAACAAATTATTTTACCATAAAGAGCTTTTCATTCTTAAGTCTGTTGAGCATTCTATCACGATTTGCCAAGTTCCTGGCTTTGATATGGATAATAGAATGATTTATCCTTATTCAATAACCATAGCAAGACCCTGAATGTTTTATTCAGTTGGGCCAATTGGATCACGGGTAGGATTGGATGATAATTGGAGACTTACAATAGGCTCCTCGCTTATCATATTTGTCTGTGTTCAGTTGTACTCTCTTATTTTCTGCATAATTTTGAGTTTACTGTTTTGGATTGAATGGTTTTCCTAATGCAAGAATGAAATTCGATGATCTATTGTTGTGGTGTGATACCTTCACAAAGACCACAAATTTGTTTTTGGCCAGTGATTCAAATTGGACTAGTTGTAATACAAATTCATTGATGTTGCATCTCTGATGTAAAGGCACCTAGTAAAACCTAGTAAATTTGTCGAGGAGCACCTTGTGGAAGGACTGTGCTATTGTCATAAATGCACTCTTCAAAACCGTCATTTGCATAGGTGACTCCAAATTATTAAGTCTAAATAATGCAATTGGACATCATGCCCTCAAGTATGCCACTTTTCAGAACATTAATGTCTAAAAGGTAGGTGGCCACATGGCAAATAGAGCTGGTTCTCAAATCTTGAATTAATGCAAACGAATGATATTTCCTTTTGTACAAGGTTTATTTAACAAGCAGAAATGGAAAGCGCATGGTTGAATATGATGCAAAAAGATACGAGGCAACTTGTAAAAAAGGCGAAGTACATGCTCCTTAATATCTACCAATTTGTCTTCATGGACAAATTGAAACTCTTCAAGCTGGTATCCCCTTCTATCCTTCGATTGGTTTTACAGTTCAAAGGTCTCTGCAATCTGCATTTCAACTCTGGTTTTTTTCTGATAACTATGGACACTTGTGCATTGTGGCTAGTTCATACACGTAGACTATCTCTGTTGTCTGATAATGACATTGTGGGCTATTATTCACTTTTGGACAGAACAATGGAAGAACTTGAAAGTTAAGTCTCTTCTCTCCATCACCAACTTCAGACTAACTGACAAAATGGATAATGTAATTGAAAAAGTGTTTCTTCTGGTTGTGGACAGACTCTTTTCAGAAACAGAGATGGAAAACTAATTAAAGGGAGCATTGGTTTGCAAGGAGACTGCCTGAAGCTAACAACTCATGCCTTCTTCAGTTTTCTATACTTGTGTATAATGTTTATGAAGTATACTTTAGATTTGTTCATTAATTTTTTTTGTGTCATGATCAGCAGCACTAAATAAGTAGATAATAAATAAGCACTTTCAATTTACAATTGCATCATGCATCTGCCATTTCAATCTGTATATATCCATATATTCTGAGCTCCGTTATATCAGTGTGGCTATTTGGAGGACTACCAGTTGAACCTGTAAGAATATGAACGGTTTGCATACATTGAAGAAGCAGGTATGTATCCATGACATTTGGTTTAAATTTCACTGCATGCATCTGATCAGTGTTCATATATGTCCAATTGTGTTTACGTCATGATGGTTAATGTAATAGATGTTGATATGGGTTTTGGACATCTCAGTTATACAGTCTTTCTGCAATGTATGACATGCAAAAATTAAGTTCAGATACTCATGCAATAAAATGTGCACTCAGCACTGTCATCCCATCCATCTTTAGTTGCAGGTGATCTGTAATTTCTGTGAATATAATAATTTTTTCCTTTTCTATGGATAAAAATCAATGGTGTCATCATTTCTTCAGTAAGAATTTCTTTTTCTATCTTTTGATGGGTATCCTTGAGCCTTGGCACTCTGGCAGGAGATAAAAAGATCTGAGACGGAAAGATCTTGTGAAGCCAGTGGCTATGGCATGCTTACCCAGCTGATCCATGATTACCTTTGTTCTTCAGTCTGTAATGGTGTCATCTTAAAAAATTATGTGGTTTATAATGGTGGACTCGTTCCTTCATTTATATACACTTACAGAGACATTATGAACCCCCTCCTTTGGAAGGCCTTTTTGTTGTTGTTGGATTAATTCGATTACCCACATTGGCACACAACTATGCTACTTCATGGCATGATACATAATAAACTCTGCCTTTATGAGCTCAATATAGAAGATTTTGTATACCAACAGATGATCGTTTGATGTACAGATTTCCTGACTCCATTCTCCAAATGCCATATTTAGACCCTGCATTGGTGATTTTATTGAGATTGATAGCTGTACCCCACAGATTATCAGTTGATATATAGATCCACTGACTCCACTCTCCAAATGCCATATTTAGACCCTACATTTGATGACTTTATTGAGATTGATAGCTCTACGGACCCTCCCAGTGTGGAAGCCAACTAAGATATTTTTTTTTATATTCTCTCAGATTATTCCTGTAACCATGGACTTTATCATATAAAGCCGAAAACCATTGAGCCAACCTTTCATTGTTGCTTTTGTTTTATGTGGTTACATTGCATTTTTGGAAGAGAAGCTATAGGCACCACGTGTTGCCATCGTGATTCATATGTTTGTACTCTTACCAAAATTCGGTGACCTACTTTGATCATTTATGGACTAATATAATTCCCATCTTTAACTAGTTTCAACAAATAATTTCTTGGGTTCTCAGATTCTAGTGTGCTTGATGTAAACTCGATCCAAAACATTAAGGAAACACTTAACTGTTTTTCTTTTCTTTCTCTTTTCTAATAGTAGAGATGATCTATATGTATTTTTGAAAGTCTAAATTCCTTTTCAATCCCCAGTGTAATTAGACCTTATTTGAGATTATTTATTGAATTCTTATTGGTAATAATAATGTTCTGCAAAATAATGTCACTTTAATCATTTCTAAATTCTTTCGCCAGTGACCGCTTGTGTTCTTTGGTCCCTTTATTGTTCATTAATAGTCTCCCCATCAACAAGACTATCTAGCAATTTGAGCTTTGCTTGATAATTTATGAAGCTTGAAGTACTTTTGATGCCTCTACATGATGGTGAACTATCAGATTATCATTGAAACTGGGAGGCTTTGCCTTTTGAAGTTCCTTCTATATTTCTTCCTCATCTAACTTCCTTTTACCATGCGCTTCTTTGAATGAGCATGTGTTTATGTGAGGAATGTAGCGAAGAAGTAATCAGTACTATTCTCTCTTTGTGCTCTTGTATAAAGAGTCCATGTTCAGACCTAAAGAATGTTCTCAACAAGACCATTTTTGTTTCTCTTCCCTCTCTACCTTTCAGGATGCTAATGGGCTCTGATGTAATTGGTAAATGATATTAAGTTCCTCTTGTAATTTTTCCTTACCCAATCACCTTTTGCCATGCTTTTCTTTGAATGAACCAGTCTCAATGGGTAGGGACCTATGTATTAATTCTTCATGCTGTTCTATGAGAGTCATTTAATAATTTAAGAATGACCTCATTTCATTTTTTACTTATCTTCTCTCTATTCTGCTGCGTGTGTGCCAGGGCCTGAAGTAACTGGTCTGTTGTCTAAGCATGGGGATTGTGCCTCCTCTGGTTTGATCTTGTAATCAAGCTTAAGAATAAATCAAACCTTTACAATCTGTTTTAACAGTCACAATGAAAATAATTCAGGTCAATTTCTGTGGGATGTTCAATTCATCAAGTTTTGTGGGATCTTCACAATATCTAGCCTGCAGAGTTCTCAGCATTCAATGGTGCCAGTCCTTTGTTTCCCATGATCCCCTGATCACTAAATTTTGTTTTGCACCTCAATGCTACATGCTACACACACAGCAGCAATCACAGATATCTGTAACTGCTGGAAGTTGGAGCATTGTCCCTGTCCAACTGTCTTCTTTTTAAACTACTAAATGTTGCATTCTATATTCATATGCTTGAACGGAGTTCAATACAAGTTTTTAGCTTTATTTACTGCATAAGACTTCGTTCAATACAAGTTTTTAGCTTTATTTACTGCATAAGACTTCTGAATTCTTATTCAAGTAATGAAAAATACAGTTCCACTTATTGTTTTGTGTAGTCTCTTTCATTTCAGTTTTAATATTTGCATGATCTCAGCCAACCTTTTGCATGCTTCCGTCACACTTTATTTTGCCCCATGTAGACATTTTTGGATCTACATCAAAATGGTGGGGGGATCTCATGTCTGAAATGACCTAGGCATGAATCACTAGCAAATTTTCTTGAAGGCTCCTGTGAATTGTAGCCCCGAGTATGCTTCATTTAGATCTAGGAGAAGGTGGCTTAGGTAGGAATCCCCCAAACCATTTGGTGCAAGGAGGGTTGAGGGGATTGTTGCCTATGGCACAATCATATACCTCAACCCTCTAAATGTTAGCAAGATCTCAAGGTAAGGGGAACTTCTGACTATAAATAGTGTCTTGCTCCAATTAAAGAAGCCACTCCTTGCACTTATGGCACTCCAAAAATCCATAAGGTTGATATCCCGCTTCGCCCAATGGTGGACATGATGAACTTTCCTTACAATATAAGCTAGCTGCTTACTTGGCTAAGAGAATCTCATCACTATTGACAAGTCTAGTTCCTTTATTAAGGACTTAGTCCATTTTGTTGATTTCATCAAGGATAAAAAGGTTGAAATAAAAGATGGCAACTTCTTGGTTAGCTTCAATGTTGTTTCTCTATTCACTGAAGTTCTAGTTAATGATTCAGTTGACACAATTAGATACAAGACTAATGATGAGGTTGCTTTCTTCATAGAGTTATGCCTAAGGTCCACACTTTTCACCTTCCAAGGAGTGATCTATGAGTATTCTAAATGGAATTGTTGCTATGAGATCCCATTTATCCTTTTGTCATGGCCAACCTTTAAATGGAGCATTTTGAAGAGTTGGCTCTTAAACTCCTTTTCTCCTATGCCTAAATGGGGGAAATGCTATGTTGATGATACCAACATATCCTGGCCTCGTGGCCTTAAAAACTTAGAAGAATTCCATTCATATATCAATGATATTGTCGATTTCATTTCTTTTATCAAAGAACTTGAAATTGACAATCAACTCCCCTTCTTGGACATTTTGCTCATTAAAAATCTTGATGGTACCTTGGTTTGTCGTGTCTTCCAAAAAACTACCAATGCCAACCTCTATCTCCATTCATTCTTCCATCACCACCTAGTCCAAAAAGCTAGTATCTTAAAAACATTGGCCACTAGGGCTTATTATATTTGTGATGTTGAGCACATTAAGCAAAATATCTCTCACCTAATGAAAGATTACAAATTAAATAGATACATGAGCAAGTTCATTTCAAGAATGTTTAGACAAATCAAACTTGAGACTAATTTTAAATACAAGGATGAGAACTTTGTTAACATCCTTGTTGCCTCTCCCTTGCATTTAATATTTCCAAATTTCTTCATAAAAAAGGTCTCAAATGTGCCTTCAAACCCCTTTCTATTGTGAGAAGTCTTATCCCTTGATCCACTAGAGATATCATTATTAAACTTGAGGTCTATAAGGTTGTTAGTTCTTGTGGGATGCCCTATATTAGTGAGATTGGTTGTTCCATTAGCACTAAGATCAAGGAGTGTAGTGTTGATATTAGGCACGTTTGTGTCTCAAAGTCCACTCTTGTTAAGCACTCTTCTAACACCAAACACCAAATTATGTGGAGAATACTAAGATTTTTGTAAAAGAAGATAACTATTTCAAAATATAACTTAAAGAAGTGAGAAATCAACAATGACCCTACCAACCTTAGTTGTGATGATAGATGGAGCCTAAGTTCCTCTTGGCAACCTTTGCAACCACCCCACCAACCTCAATTGTGATGATAAGAGTTTCTCTTGACAACCCTTACTTCCTTACCTTGGAAACCATCCTTTGACTCTTGCCTTGACCACTCTTTTGTTTGATCCCCCTTTTCTTCCATCCTTTATTGTCCTCCTTTCTTTTGATCTCCTCTTTTCTTCCATCTTTTTTGTCTTAAATTCTAATCCTTTTATTTCTTCTTATTGTTATTTATATTCTTCTTATTAATGTGTTTCTATGTTTTTAGATGCTTTTAATATATTTTTTGATTAATTATTAATACCACTATACATATTTATTCATCTTAATATTGTATTTATATTAATTCTAGTTATTATTGTTAAATTATTACAATTTTAATTGAGTAAATATTAATATTAATTAAATATTAATTATTTGTTAATGATCCTTATTTGGTATTGCCAAAAAAGTAGTTTTTTTCTATATATTAATTACAATTTGAATCTAGTAAATATTGATTTTTTTAGTGTAATTATTTAGTAGAGAGTAAAAATAGGTTTTTGAAAGATCAGTCATTTATATATAGATATCAATAAAGTCTTAACATTTAGAAGAAACTGTAATTAGGAAAGAGTCCATTCACACAAAATCTATTAATCAATAGCAAAAGGTGCTTGTCTAATAGTTAAAAAGATAGCAATGAGACAAGGTCCTTAGCCTTTGAGCCACAAATATTCGAAGTGCATTGCCAAACCATTAGCCACATATTTTGTAGTTTTCTTTGAGCAAATTTCCTTCTTATTTTATCACCCTCCCTTTGATACCACCCCGAGGTCAGTAGTCCTCAAAGAGCTTCAAATAGAGCACATAGTTAGCTTCAAACAACTTAGAGGGGAGGGCACAAGAGACTCAAACAAAAGGCCCTAAGAATAAGGGGATAATTTTTGCCCATCCAACACAAAATTATTAGAAACTTCCTTTTTAAAAATACCAAATCTAGATTTTGATTTCAATCTTTGCCTTGGAAAGTTATTTGTTGAAAGAATGTTGACAAGAAGTAGATCCTTACCTTGAGGATTGCTAACACCTTTATATAAGGTTGGGCAAACAAAATCTTTTTTTGTTGAAACAACTTTAATTGTAACAATCCCTCGTATACTTATTTCAATGGCCTCCTCACCATGGAGTTCAAGAGCTTAGTTAAAATTCCTTCCTACAATCTCTCTCAACCAATCCCTAATTCTTTTCTTAGAACTTGTTGCTCTTGTTTAGTTCATCATTACCCAAGGAAATTGAAACATCCTTCAATGCAACCTTCTAAAGCTTTTCCTTTTGAACTTTTTTCCTCCATATCCTTTGATCACACTTTTTGGCTAGGCAAAAACTAGCAATGTGTATGGTTGAGAAAAGGGGTAAAAGTTTATTCACTCAAAGAAAAGCCAAGAGTACAATGAAAAAGACCAAATACATCTAGAGCCCGCAAAGGCCCACTCGACGAACAAAGACCAAAGCACAAGAAGCTACATAAACATGAAGATAGAGACCTGTTCACGGACCATGGATATCCTCATGAATCAATAGAACAACAAGCTATATAAACATGAACATAGAGCCCTGTTCATGGACCATGGATATCCTCATGAATCAACAATCAAGCCAAGAATCAAGTAAAAAAAGAGCATCCTCACCCTTATGACATATTTAGAACAAGCCTTGCTTGATTAAGCTAGCTCCACATTTAGGTGTATCCCAAATCATAAACCCCTTACCATCCAAGGGGCATCTAGGAATATCCACATCCACAACTCCTCTTGGATATTTAACATTGAGGATTTTGGCCCAACGTTGATCTTAATTAGTACACCATCTCCAATAAAGTTTGGCCACCAAACCCTGACCAATAATAGTCACTTGTTGAATACCCAAACCACCTTGCTAAATAGGCCTACAAATAGAGTCCCACTTAACCAGACTCCACTTCTTGGAATCCAATCTGCCTGACCATATGAACTGCCTAGAGAGAGCATCAAACTCTCCAATAAAACTTGTAAGAGGAGCTTGAACCATACACCTATAGATAGGAAGCGCCTGAACCACAACCTTTAGGAGCATAATCCTCCTCGCAAAGGACAACCACCTACACGTCCAATGGTTGACATAACCCCTAAACTTATTGAGAACACTCTACTAGGTTCCTCTTGGTAGTGGGGCCATAGAGAGGGAACACTCAAATACACAAAAAGAAGATTACCTATCTGAAGTCTAAGAACACAAACAATCCTAGATTGAACAAGCAGAGGAGTGTTGAAGAAGAAAATAGAGGATTTCCCTTCATTAATCCTCCGACCTGAAATTACAAGCTATATGTCGAGAGCTCGTCTGATGTTGTTTGCTTTAATTTTGACAACACCCAAGAGCGCAATGTCATCCACAAACTATAAGTGGGACTGAGGAGGCAAGACCTCACTCCAATACCACCAATGAATAAACCCTTGACTCAAATGGGCTTTTAGAAGTCTTCCCAAACCTTCAACCATAATAATCAACACAAAGTAAGACATTGGCGTGACACAACTCATCACCCAATTAATCCAACCCTCATCAAACCCAAAAACACAAAGAACCTTGAGAAGAAAGGACCATTTGACCCTATCACAAGCCTTAGCCATGTCCAATTTGACAAACATGGCCTTCTCCTTGGATACCTCCATGAAATGAATAGCCTTAATAACAATAACAATGCCATGGACTAGATATGTCTGCTTGCCACAAAACCTCTCTGCTCATCTGAGATAACTTTGACTAACCAAGGCTTCACTCTTTGAGCAATTAGCTTAGAAATGATCTTATAAATGACATTACATAGGGCAATTGGCCAAAAAAGGTCAAAATAATTTACACCTTCTCTCTTGGGGATAAGAGCTAGGAAAGTGGAGTTCATGGCTTTCAACATTTGTTTACTATTCTGTGATTCCTGCACAACCTCCAGAAGATCCCACTTGACAATCTCCCCAAATTCTTGAAAAAAATCAATAGAAAAACCATCTGGACCAAGGGCCTTACCTTTTTTCATATTGAAAGCAACCTCCTCCAACTCTTCCAAGGAAATGCCAATTGACTCCAACATTAGCTTCAAAGGAAACAACAAAAGGAATACAAGCCAAAACTTGGTTCACTTTTTCCAAATCCTCAAGAGAGTCCTCCATGAGTATGGAAGAAAAATACCAAGTAGCCTCCTATGAGATATCCTAGAAAGAGGATAATTGGACACCCTGAAAGGAGACAATAGAAGAGATAAAATTCTCATGTCCCCTGGCTTTGATGGAGTTATAGAAAAAGGTAGTGTTCCTGTCTCCCTCTTGAAGCCAGTCTATCTTTGAATTTTGTTTCCAAAACAATTCCTCCTGTATTCTGATAACATCTCCAAAGCTTTTGTTTTAGCTTTAAGGGACTCCTGGGTAATCCCCTAATCTCTGTTTTGCTTAGTGATGATATTCAAACGATTTTGAGTAGCTGATTTTTCCTTAAAGACATTCCTAAAACATTCCCTATTCCACTTTTTTAGTTGAAATTTCACAAATTGGAGCCTTTTGAAAAAAGTATACATGGCTGTCCCATATGGAGGCAAATCTCCAATCCACTAATCTTTCATAGGGTCCTACAGAGAAGGCTCATGTAGCCACATTAGCTGGAATTTGAAGGAATGATTCTTAACACTATCCCTTCCAAAAGCAAAAAAAATTATAGGCTAGTGGCCCGATCCCCTTCATTCAAGGATTTCTAAACTGGAGATCCACTGATTGCCTATCCAAAAATTGGAAACCAAGAACTTTTCTAGCCTCTTAGAGGTAGAATTTTCCCCACACCTCCTAATATTCCAGGTGAACAAACCATTGAGAGGTTTTATATCAATCAAATTCAAAAGGGATATATTATCTCTAAACACAGACGAAGAAGACTCCAAATGATCCGAACCTCATTGCTTTTCATCAAGATTGAGTATATAATTAAAATACCTAGCCACAACCCAAGGAAGTAGAGGAGTTAAGGATCACACATACCTTATACGACCCCACAAACGAATCTTACCGTCCAAATAAATTAGAGCGTAGACATTAGAGAACAACAAGAACCCTCCAAGTTCGAAACTTGAAGCAACTGTGGACAAGGAATGCCTACCTACAATCCACCACAAAGGAGATACCTTAAGCTTGTTCCAAAGACATGCAATCCCACCAACACTGCCTTGTGCCCCAATGCACTAACACTAGGCATGTCACCAAAGCTTGGATGTTACCTTGACCATACCCTCCACAAACAATTTAGTTTCTTGAATAAACATAACATTAGGGGAATGACCCTTGATAATTTCTTGAACAAACTTTTGTTAAGAGATGTTGTTCAACCACCTCACATTCCAGGAGAACAATCATTTTTGGGATTAGAAAAACGGAAGTCTAGAGGCTTAACTGAACTTGACTCCACCAAATTCTCACCCATTATCTTAATCTTATCCTACTCTTTCTTCCTCCCTACCTTGGAAGACTTCTTTGAGTTCCCCTTCTTGAAATTCTTCTGGTGTAATCCTAAAGTAGATGAGACCTTGTTACCCTTACCAAGATCTTGAGCCTCCACCACAGGTTGCGAATCCAAACAATCCATGGTTGGACCAACACCCACCTCAATATCCACTAGAATAATTGGTAAAATAGAAGATTGCAGGGTAAGACCAGAAACCATCAATTACTTGGTACTCGTCCCCTCTAAAATATTACTACTTCCTTTTTGGAAGCAAACTACTCCTCCAAGAAAGTATTATCATTTAGACCCTTGTCGGGGATATCTTTTTGTTGATCCAAGTCTTCTAAGGCCTCAAACCGATTAAAAAAGGATTATCTTGCCTTTCCTTAAGGGTTCTTTTTAGGCATCTTCCCTTATTGTGAGTCTTTAGTGGAACAAAACCCTCTTTATGTGTTTCCCTTTCTGACATAGGGGCTTTCCCTTTATCTCTCGATGGTGCTAAGCAAGGAGCCATCCTAGTAGAAGCCCCACTAACAGAAGTACCCAAGACATTAAGTTTAGGACATTTTCATTACAAGCGACCATATTCATGGAAAATTCAACACTGAAAGGGCAAAGTCTCATAGTCCAATTGCTGAATCCATGAACTGGACCCAACCTAAAGCTCCAAGGAATCTGATAGCAGGTTATTTAAATCAATCTCCACACAAATACAAGCTGAAGAGATTACCTTCTTCTCCCAAGTCTGTTGTGACAACCCCATTGGCTTACCCAACAAGAGAGAAATCATGTGCAACATGTCATACCTCTAGAACTCAACCAGGAGCTAGGGAATTCACACCCAGATTGGAACCCTTGATGGAAGTTATTTAGTTTTATTAAATCTGATGTGTTAGGGTTTGATAAACAACCCCACTTGATTGTAGACGTAGGGACCCCCTTCAAGCGCTTTATTTCGATCTATCAGGCATGAAAATACCACCATAAAATAGCCATTCGCTGCTTGCATCACCTCCATGTCTCCCTTCAGGTTCCAAGTCCAATGAGCCTAGGATTCAAGAAACACGAGAGAGACCCTGATTCCCATGAACTTTCAGATTAAAGCATGATTCCTCTAATAATCAACATCCTCTATAATAGACTCCAGTTGGATTACCAAAAGTGAGCGAGTCTCACTCGTAACCAAACAACCATTCACCTTTAGAACTCAAAAATGCCACCTTGTGAAGATCCAACACCATTTGAAGCTTTTCCCATAAAATTTACAACCTTAGCATGAAAAGACGAGGAGGAATCAATCTCCATTACCATATTTGAGAATGACATCGTGTCTAAACCCCTTGGAGTAGCATGCAACTCCATGCACAACCCAAATCACATGCACCAAAAAAATGAAAAAAGATAAAACCAACGGGTAAGCAGCAAAAACAAACCCTCGACAATCAAAAACCACCCTTGCAGTAGACACCCACTTTGCATACTGAAAAACTAAAAGAGCTAAATGATTAAATCTGTAAACCTAAATCAACCTCTCAACATGACATCAATGAAGTTTCTCTAAAATGAAAACATATGCAATAACAAAAACTAAACTATGAAAAACCCATATGCATTCACAAGAAATTCACTCCATTATTATCCTCTTTCACAATATCTTGCATTTTCTCTCCGATTTTACAAGCAAAAGCACAAGAAGCTTTGCAGAATCGGATGTGATCATAATAAGATTGAAATTCGTGTCTCAAAATGTGTGAAGGAAGCCTTCTTTTATAGCTGAATTCATGGGATGAGTCCACATTTTGGGAAGAATGTGGGATAAAGGATTAGGTGGGATTTTTATGACTTCTGATAAATGCATAGAAAATATGAAATTTTTAATGACTATGTGAATAAAATTAGTGAAAATGACTATGCAAATGGTGTTTATAAACAATCATTTAAATGTTTTAATGAAATGGATTATGAATGATGATAAACACCTATGATATGGGTGAATGCTTATGTAAATGTGTTTATGAAAAACATATTTAATAACTATTTAAATATGTTTAAATGAAATGCACTGATGAGATATGCAAATGCTTTTATGAATATGGTGATATGCAAATGATCACATGAAGCATGCAATGAGAGATATGATTATGTAGATAATGAAATAAGTCATGCAATAGATGATTATGAAGGCATTTTTATGCGTCTACATTTTGCCCCTCTTTGAGACAATGTAGCTTGTCGCATTATTTCAAAGAAAAAGATATGCTCTAGCGTAAGGAAGAATGACGAGGATGAAGAGGAGGTATTGGTATGCCCCTTCGAGGGGACATGCGGGTTCAAAGAACACGAGTGTGCTCTCAAAATGGATGAGAGGACTAAAAGATAGTGAAAAATGACAGAGGAAAATAGATAAGGATGATGAAGAAAATAATGAAATATTGAAGGAAATGGATGATGGAAGAAAAAGAGATATGAAGGAAATGAAGGTGACGAGGCCTCTTGTGCATGTCATAGTGCTTTATCATCATAGAGCGGTAAAATATGACAAATGGACAACAAACACCATGGTATGACATAGACCAAGGTGTGTAAGGTCATCTATCTGTAAAACAGGCAGTCACAGACAAGGAATGTCCTAACTCATACTAAGGACAAAGTTGCCCTAGTCTTTTTATCAAGATAAACCTCAGACAACAATCAAATAAAAGACGAGTCATGGAACATCATCACTCCTTTAAATTCTTCATAGGACATCTTTGAGGTGGCTAGTAACATGACCAAAGAAAATCCAAAAGATAAGACAAAATAGACCAACAAGGTCAACATCCATTCAAATTGTTTTCCACTAAGTGTGTGCTAGTGTGTTAAGGGACAAAGTGAGTGACAAGTGGACTATTTTGACAAGGCCTGGTTTCAGGAGAAGAAACATGTCGTATAAGACATCAAGTCTAGTTTTGATCATGTAACTACCTATATAAGGCAAATGACAAAGTGTGACAGTGACAAGGTTTGGTTTCAGGAAGGACACATCCTGTATAAGACCATTGGTTTTGACTGATCCATTTGACTGGTTTGATTGATTTGACAAATGACCGTTTTGACTTGAAGACTTGTTGGCTTGCTTGTCTGGTTGATTCAAGACTTTTGTGTTTGAAGTGCAGATGATTATGTCGCGTCTGAGTTGACAATGTTTGATTTATTTTGACTGACTCGATGAACCCTAAAAGACTAACCTAGGGTACCTCAAGGGCTCATCGACAAATAGCCTTGCCTACGTAGCGATGCACAAAGACCTCGTAGTTCGACATGACCTTTGACTTTGTTTCAATGACAAAAGACTGAATCATGATTTTATTGAACACCTAAAGATTGACCTAATGCCTCGAGGGCACATTGACAGATGGCCTTGCCTATGTCTAGTAACAAAGGCAATGTAGTTCGACAATGACAAAGATTGACATGACTGACTCTGACTCTGTTTTTGGGATTTTGTTGAAAGTTATCTGAATGCTTTTGTGTTTTATGTTTTGATTTTTTGGATTTTGAAGTTTTATAATGTTTTTGGATTTTTTTGGGAATATTTATTTTTTATTTTTGCTTTTTTCGAGACATTTTATGATTTTTAGGGATTTTTTCAAGACATTTTATGATTTTTATGACTTTTTAAAGACGCTTTATGATTTTTATGGCTTTTTTCAAGACATTTTATGATTTTTATGGCTTTTTTCACAATATTTTATGATTTTTATGGCTTTTTGAAATGTTTTGATATCCAATGACCAGTGTAGAATCCAATGAAGCCTGGTGTTAGGAAATTTCCCCCAATCAGGTATAAGGCAAACCAATAGGGATGGGATGGGACAAGGTTTATCATTGACGAAAGGTGCAAAGAAGGACACAAGACGTCAACCATTTGGAAGTCTTGATAAGGATGACAAGGCCTGATAATGGATGTTAAATGAGAGATGATGGAAAGTAAAGGCCTTAGTATGAATCAGGGCGGAAGACAAGATAGAGTGATAGTAGATGATAGAGCAAAGACTGACTGCACATGGTGCCTGTTTGCCAGGTTTTCACCATGGTACTTATCCAGGGCGCTTGTTTACTAGTTTTTCACTATTGGATGAAGTTTTTCTCTTTACTTTGTTTTTGGTGTCGCCAAGATTTCTGTTTGCCAGGTTTTCAACAAGGCGACAATTTTTATTTATTTTTTTGTATTTTTTCAAGACTTTTTCTCATATTTTTGTATTTTTTTAGGACTTTTGCCTAGCTCTCTGAAGCTAGGTATAGAATTGATAAATGCCTGATCCATAGACTTCCTTAACGATGCCTTGATCCTGTGTGGATGATCGTGCTGGATAAAAGGACTCGATCTGGATGACTAGTGCAAGCGGAAAATATGAAGGGTGGTAGATGTGGTGAAGAAAAGAGGCTAGGGTAGGATCCCTAATGTGCACACCATGTGGGCCATCAAGCTTCAAACGAAGAGGAGCTTGGGTGACCAATGAGCTAGAGTATGTGAAGGGGTTGTCGTCAAAGGTCCATTGAAAAACATCACCAATGGAGGGATATGATGGATATGTGAATATGGATGGGTGGAATGGAATATATGGTATGAGTGAGAGTGACGTGGATGGATACCTTGGATCAACAAGCTCTTTGTTTGACTTCTTTCCTTGATAAATTTCCCCAATGATTTTTGATGGAGCATCATACTTGGAGATCAACATTTGCTTGCTTTCACTTTTGACTTTTATTTTTAATTTCTCCGATAGCTTTTTATTTTGGCTAGGGGACTTGTCTTGATCTTCTTTCATTTTTTGATTTTTCCAATAGCTTTTTATTTTGGCTAAGGGACTTGTCTTGATCTTCTATTCTTTTCATTATGTCTCTTGATGCTTGATCTCCTTTTAAAGATAACTCGTTCATTGGAGCTTTGCCTTTATTCTTTTCTTGAGCTATGCCTTGTTGATCCATGTTTGTGATGCAGATGAACATGAGTGAGATGGAGGAAGTAGGTGAAGTGACAAGAATGTTTAGTGGATGAACGGGAGTGGCGATGCCATCAGTGGAGTCTCTGGGACTATCCTTTTCGGTATTGCTAATGCCAAAGAAAGCTTGCACATCCTTAATGACTTGGCAAGATGGCTTAGTAGAGGCGACAATAGGAGATACATATCCTAGCCTAAGGTAGGTGGGATGAAAGGATGATTGGATATCCTCAGTGAGGTCATGATCAAAGAGTGGGTTATCGTAGATGTACTGGTCAAACAAGGGGTTATCATAGATATGAAAAGATTGAGTGGAAGAAGATATGGAAAAGGCCGATGTATCATCAGGATCCGAAAAGGTTTCAATCCAAGCATGACCATCTTTTTGTGTTCCTTCTTCAACTATCTTGACATCAAAATTAGAATTTGGATATTTCTCAACAACATTAGCATTGTCGTTCGCCGGTAAATTATCCATACAATGTTCTCCACATCCCACATCATGGATTTCGACTTTGGAGTTTGATGGTGGGGCAAATGAAGTGGATGACTTGGTTAATGAAGATGGATCAATGTTATTGGATAGATAAGATGTTGTAGCTTCACGGTTTATAGCCACTTGGCAATCAAAGACTCCTCTCAAGTTGGTGCAATATTGGAAGGGGCCAGGATTGCCAATGATTGTGATTTTAGTGCCATTGTAAGGAAACTTCAGGCATTGATGGTATGTGGATGGGATGGCCTTCATGGCGTGGATCCAAGGTCGACCGAGGATTAGGTTGTATGGTAGTTTGAGATCCAGGACTTGGAATGTAGTATCCAGTGATGTAGGTCCAATCTTGATAGGCAGTGTGATAATGCCCTCAGAAGAACATTCTTTATCATCACAGGCTTTGATGAAAATGGTATTAGTTTTATCCACACATGCTTTAGAAAGACCCAGTGTCTTTACTAGTTTTAGAGTGCAAATGTTCAGTCCAACTCCGCCATCTACTAGGACTCTTTTGACCTTGCAACTATTAATGAAAATCTCAAGATATAATGGGTCGTTATGGTTTGACTTGGAGGTGGAGTAATCTTTATTGGAAAAATAGACATGGTGAGAGTTGGCCAAGTATCCGACAATGGCTTCAAATTGGTTGACGTCCAGGTCGGTAGGGACGAAGGTTTCTTGTAGAGCCTTATCAAGGATAGCTTTGTGTTTAGGTGATATGTGCAGAAGCTCAAGGATGTAAATCTGTGTGGGTGTCTCCCAATTGGTCAACAAGGTTGTATTGGGCTTTGGATTGTGGTTGCTTTGGAGGAGGACCAAATATAGTAACCTTAGTTTTGCAGGTAGTGACGACAATTTTAGGTTGTTTCTTAATGGTGATCATGTTAACATGCTCGTTAGTAGCTCTGGGGTGGTTAATAATTTGTTAGTCCAAAGAGGCACTAGTATAATTGGCATGGTTGTCTGTCTTTTGAACCGAATTGGAGGCTTTTCCATGGTCTTGCAACGAATTCTTGAAAATCGTATGGTCTTTATTGGAAGTTGGTTGTTGTCCCTCGACCTCTATGGTTCCATTTTCAATTAGGTCTTGAATTAGGTTCTTGAATTGACGACATGATGAGGTCTTATGCCCTTTGATGCAGTGGTAATCACAAAAGGAATTGTCATCCCACCAAGAGGGTTTGAATTATCCTGGGTCGTATAGTTTAGGCTCTTAGAGCTGTATAACATTCGATTGTAGTAGCTTCCTTAGGACAAATTCAATTGGTTCCGATAAAAGAGTATATTGTCTCTGTGTTATTGCCTTGGTTGTCTTGGGGGTCCCCTTTGTTGATTGTTTTGTATCACATTAGTTGCTTCATTGGAAACATATGATGTGTTATTGTGCATGTTGGGTGCTTTGAGAGTCAATGTGAGACCTGTTCTATTCACAACTCTAGCATCTATGAATCCATCATTTGTTACATTCTTATTGTGGGACCAAAACTTGCTTTTTTCATTAGAGGTGTGTTGGTTCTGTGTTTTTTTTTTGCCATATGTGAGTTCACCTTGGGCTATTAGGACTTTTTCCAATGTCATACCTTTTTCCACAAAGTTTGAAAAGTTTGTACAACAATGTACTTGCAGTGGATGTTTTAATTTGGATATGGGATTCTCGACAAACATGCCAATTTTTTATTTTTCAGGAATTTCAGTAGGACATCTACTTGCCATGCTATGCCATCTTTGGAAAAAATTGATGAAAGTCTCACCCTCGTCTTGTGCCATGTGGCATAGGGTGGCTATTGTGATATCATTCTCAATGTTATAGGCATAGTTTTCCACAAACTTCTTGTTTATTCCATCCCATGATTTTATAGATCCTTTGGGTAGTAATGCAAACCATTTAAGTGCAGGACCAACAAGACTTCTTGGAAACAATCTCATCAAGTAAGTGTGTTCAAAGGCAACATGTACACACACCGTGGTAAATTCCCTTATCTATTCAAGCGTATTTTTCTTTCCCTTATATTTAGTGAAGTTAGGTATGATGTACCCATGAGGGAAAGGTGGCATGTAAATGCTAGGAGCATATGGATATGGATGTAAGCCATGCGACGTGTATGTTTTCTTGTTTGATAGTTGCATTCCTTACACATTTTTTTGTAAAGCAACCACTTGATAAGTCAAGGCATCTATTATGGGATTTTGGGTGACATTATGTTGAAGTGCCATGTTTGTATTATGCTAAGATGACATGTGGCACATGTGGGGTGGATTTTGACCATGTCCATAGGTATGAACATGTGATGCATATGTTGGAATGTGTGAAGTGGCCATGTTGTATTGTATTTTTCTGTGTGGATTTTGATGTCCAAAAGAGGATCCATACGATATGTTGAAAGGATTTGGTGTTTAGGTCATTTGTGATCCTTGTCCTTGTTGAAAAGAGTTATGGCCATGTGAAATGTTTATGTTTTGGCTAGATGGAATGTTCATGTTTTTCCCTTGCAAGGTGTTTGTATTGACAAGAGGACCTTGTGACATGACGTTTGTGTTCGATTGAGATCCTTGGATAAGAACCTTTCTTGGATTAGGTTTACCAATGATGTTAGATGTGGATGCCCCTATGGCTTGAGATGATGACCCAAAGGAAGTAAATGCCGAGCCCAAGGGTCGTGTTGTGAATAATGGTTGTGATGTGGTTTGTGTCATGGATTGTGACATAGATTGTGCTGCTAGGATGGATGAAGTGTTGGTGGTTATGGTATTGTGGCTTGCCGCTTCAATAGGTATGGAAACTATAAGTTGTGGTGAAGATTGTCCTTGGCTTGTTTGTATGTTGTCCTTTGTTGGCATTGCAATATGTAAGGTATCGACATCGAATCCTTGGGGTAATTTCACTCCTTCATGCAATAGTTTAGCCAAAAATCTTTGAGGGTCTAGCATGACAATTTCATCCACTAGAGAGGCAACCTTAGGATTTTGAGCAACAACCTCTACCTCTTCTATGTATACATTTCCATCTTTATCCCTAATGAGGAATTGTTCAAAAAGGTTTGTTGTTTTTGGTTGCTCATGAGATGAAGGTCCCAAATTTGCGTAGTCTAGTGTTCCAAAGGTATTATCATGTGGATCATTAGATGTGTTTCCAAGATTTAAAGTGGTAGTGTAGCTGTAAATGTCTTCATCACCATGAAAGAAATCCATGGCCCTGCGCTTCTTTTGTAATCTAGTTTCAACCACAAAAAGATTTTCTCGAAATGGGGAATGCAAATGATATGAGATTAAGACTATGTTTTTGGTATTTTTGGAATAAGATATGCCAAAATGAGGGTAATGACAATGTCACCATAATCTAAAGTATGACCAAGTCTAAAAGGGGAATGATGCTAATGCAAAGCATTATGAAAAGTATGATATGCAGTTGAGATGACTATGGTATGAATTATGCACCTTTGTTGTGAGAATTAAGGGAGGAGTTACTAGCCAACCTAGGATAGTCCAATGCTTCCAGATAAAATTATCAATGACCTCAACGAGAGTGGACGACAAGTGACAAGTTTGACAAGGTGAGCCTTAAACTAGACTGATGAGTTTAAAGGTTACACCAAAATGACAAGGACTAATGTGAAAAATGATAAGGTCAATGATAAATTTTCTTTGTAGCAATACGACAAGATATGGTAAGTTTCCCTATTCCAAAATTTTCAAAAAGGTAAATGCACCCTAAGATTTGTTTAAGCGATTTAAGTAAGCTAAATGAATGTGATGGAATGATGGGAATAAAATGAGCAAGCCTTTGGTCTAAATAACTTGTTTGAAAAATGTTGGCTAAGTTTGTGTCCAAGTTGAAATGTTATTAGATATTGGTGTGATGTTTGATTTGTTTTGACAATGTTTTGAATACACACATGCAAGACACCATAGACAAAAAGGTTTTAGAGTTTGTTTTAGATCATGAATGTTGTTTGATCTTAGCAATACAAACACAAATCTTGAGGTTGGCAAGGACAATATTTGCTAGGTTCCCACTTGGATTTCTCCAGCCACGCTTATTCTTAGCGGATGACTTAGAAGCTTGGCCACACTGGCTCCCCAACATGACACTCAATTCTTAGGTCAACCAAGCTTCAAGTTCTCATGAATCTCCCTTGAAAAACTCTTCATCTCTACTAAGAACTGCGAGTATGTGGGACAACTTAAGAGGCCCGACCTCCTGCACCACCAAATAGAAGGATTTTGGCAACTACAAAAATGGTTTTTAATTAGGGCACCCATTCAGGCGACCACACAAGAGGCAAGATTCACTCCGATAAGGAAGTTTCACTTGCTTGTCTATAGGAGCGCCTGTAATGTTGAGATTTCTTTAGCATTCAAATTTATATACCGGTTGGGAGTAGCTTGGCTTTAGCCTGTTATCGGTTGGGTCGTTCCCTTGGGGTGAGTACTTTTTCCCACCAAGGCAGGCCCTCTAAGAGGTAAACTCAAAAGTGGATGGGTTTGGCTTTCTGATCATCGAGTTTGCACAAGGCGAGAGCATAATACCTACCACCCTTTCAAGCACATCAAATAGTGTTCATTAACCACCTAGTTAAATCTAGGTGAAAAAAAAAGTTGTTCTTTTTAAACACCAAACGAAATGTGTTCTAAGCTATGCAAACAATCGGTTTCAAAATAAATTCTTCGACGAATGTCCTGCATCAAAATCTCATTAGTAATTTCATACCCCCTTTCTTTGACAAATGTATGTTTTGATTTCAAGTATCTATCAAACGAACCTATAAGAAAAACAAACTAAATTAGGCTTAAAACCTAAATGCAACTAAAACATAAAAAAACATAAATCTAAAACTTAATCTAATACTAAATTAATCAAAGTCTAAATTAATTCGATTAATTAGTTAAAATCTAATCTAAATAAAATTAACTTTAAGCTAAAAACTAATGCAAAAGTTAAAATCTAATTTAAAAAGATTAATTCTAATCTAATTTAGAATCTACTTTAAAATCCAATCTGGGATGGTGAAAAAAGAATGACAAAAGACTTGGACGACACAAACCAACAGCCAAAGAGAATTTCTCTTAGACGTCTTTCCTTAGTTTGTTATCAACACATTTATGGGGACGATCCTCTATCAATGGGCGATAAAATTGATGGTGATGCATGCTGATCAGTATGACAAAAACATGAAAAAGGTGTTGATTTCAACTTCAGGTTAAAGAATGAGCCTCTTGTTGACCATGCAAAAAAGTTTCTTGAACCAAATTTATGCAGATTTGTTTGTCTTACAATACAAATAGGAAATTCATCGCTTGTTTTTAATTTTTGTAAACCTAGATTAGCCTTTCAACATGACATCAATGAAGTTTCTCTAAAATGAAAACATATGCAATAACAAAAACTAAACTATGAAAAACCCATATGCATTTGCTCTCAAATTCTACAAGCAAAAGCACAAGAAACTCCATAGAATCGGGTGTGATCAGAATAAGATTGAAATTTATGTCCCTTCTATCTACTTTCTACAACATTAAAATTGATCTAATTCAAGATTAATCATACATAAGAGATTGTGACAAAGAATACTAAAATTGAATCTACAGTTACACAGGATTTAAAAATTTTAAGCTACACTTTTACTACAGTTTTACCTTGATTTTCAACATTTGGTATCAGAGCTAATGGTTGGGTAGAGTTTGGGACACCTTTCTCTTAAAAGTTTGAAAGTTTTTTGGCTGTAGTGGGAGCTTTAATATCATGTCAATTTCTGATTTGTAAAAGTAGTGTGTTACAATGAGTTTTAATTCCTGTTTAGATATGGAAAGATTCAATGGATCTAATTATGAGATGTGGAACTAAAAATGGAGGATCTCCTTGAAGAGAGATCAATGGTTAGTTGTTGGTAATGATACAAAGTCACCTACAACGATGTCAAATGAGGATTGGTCTAAACTTGTTAAGAAGGCAAGAGGGACCATATGATTATGTCTTGCTGATGTTGTTCTCTTGAACGTTTAAGATGAAACTACCACATATAAGCCGTGGAAGAGAATAGGTGATATCTATAAAACCAAAAGTCTTACTAATAAGTTATATTTGAAAATATAGTTGTATTCTTTAAAGATGAAAGATGGTGATTCTGTTACAAATTATTTGAATTCTTTTAATTTGATTCTAATCTAGTTAGCATTTGTATATGTAAAGATAGAACATGAAGATATTTTGTGTTTTGTTACTTTTTTCTTTACCAAAGTCTTGAGAAAATCTAATTGTTGCTATCAATGGTAGTGGTGCAAATCCAAAGGTGGACAATATAATTCCTACTCTTGTTGGTGTGTGGCGACTGATCATGCTATAATGTACACTCTTTAGTACTATACACTCTTCATGTATCTTCACCTTTTTTCGTTTCATCATCGAAAAAGAAAAAAATGACTTTATAAACCTTAATTTCTTGAAGCTTCTAAAATCTTGTTATAAGTGGTTGGGATGGGGAGTTGTAGTATGACATTATTCGTGATATTGTAATATGTTTTGCACTGGATAATAAAATCATTAGATGGCTGCGGTTTTGTGGATGTAGCCCATATTGGGTGAACAACGTTAAATTCTTTGTTTTGTCTTGTTTTTGCTATAATTTTTTCGTGTATCATATTTCCCTGTTTTATTGATCAAATTTGCATTTAACTGGTTAGATATCTGCCTTCTAACCCTAACAAGTGGTATCAAAGCAAGGTTGCGTTCAATTATCATTTGCAAGAAGGTCTCACGATTGAGTGGGAGAAATGACAGATGAGGGTAAGTTGAAGGTTGAAAAGTTCAATGTGCAGAACTATCAATTAGGAAATATGCAAATAGAGGACTACCTCTATCAAAAGGATTTATGGCGGCCATTGGAAGGGAAAACCAATAAACCCTCAACAATGTCTAATGAGGAATGAGAGATTTTGGACACAAAGGCACTTGGCAATATTCGTTTATGCTTGGCACAATCGGTAGCGTTCAATATTACAAAAAACAAAGACAACTCAAGAGTTGATGGAAATCCTAGCAAAGTTATATGAAAAAGATTTTGTTTCAAATAAAGTATTTCTTATGAAATGGTTATTTAATATGAAAATGGTAGAAGGTGGGTCAATTGTTGATCATTTAAATGAGTAATACAGTTACTAGTCAATCAAATTCTATAAATGTAAACTATGATGAAGAAGTTAGGGCTCTTTTGGTCTTGTGTTTTTTTCCTGAAAGATGGAATAGCTTGGTAATGATTGTTAGCAATTCCGTTTTTGGTTTAATACATTGAAATTTGATGATGTTGGTGTTATTTTGAGCGAGAAATTCATAGGAAAAGTTTAGGTGGAACATTCGCATCAGACAGTGTTTTGAATGTAGAAAGTAGGGGCAGAACAAAGGAGAGAGAAAACAATTTTGGAAGTCTTGAGGAAAATCAAAGGACATACGGTCTGAATCTAGAGAGAAGAGGGATTGTTGGTACTATGGTAAGCCAGGTCATTTAAAGAAAGATTGTTGGTCTCAGAAAAATAAAAGAGACAAAAAAGAAAGAAATAAAGAGGCAAATGTAGTAAGTAATAAATTCGATGAGGATGTTTTGATTATTTCCCTTGACAATGTTGATGATTCTCGAGTGTTAGATTCAGGGGCTTCATTTCACACTATGCCCCATAGAAATTATTTTATTGATTATGTCCAAGGGGATTTTGGGTTGGTTTATTTGGGAGATAACGAACCCTGTCATATTGTCGGAAAGGGAAGAATCAATATTAAGTTGCATTATGGGATTCAATGGCTACTACATGAGGTAAGGCATGTTCCAAAGTTAAGAAGAAATTTAATTTCAGTAGGACAATTAGATGATGAAGGTTGTGTTGTTACATTTAGTGATAAAAATTGGAAGGTTACAAAAAGTGACTTAGTGGTAGCAAAAGTTGTGAAAGTAGGCACCTTATATCTTTCTACAAGTCATATTGATCCTTCTACTTTAGCTATTGCAGATAAAAATCAATGTTCAGGAACAATTGTTGTAGTTTAGTAGGCAGAAAATTAGATAGTTGTTGTGGATTATGAATCAACACTATGGCATAATAGACTTGGGCATATGAGTGCAAAAAGTATGAAAGTACTTCATGCAAAGAATGTTTTACCAAGTCCAAAATATGTTAATATGTATTTATGTGAAAGTTGTATTTATGGAAAACAAAAGAGAGTTACTTTTCTCAAAGATGGGAAACAAAAGAAAAATGAGAAATTGGAGCTTGTGTATATGAATGTATGGGGACTAGCTCAGGTATCTTCTCTTGGTGGATCTCAATAGTATGTTACATTAATTGATGATGCAACTAGGAAGATATGGATTTATTTCCTTCGGTAGAAATCTGATGTATTTGAAACCTTTAAAAAATAGAGAAGCTTGGTTGAGAATATGACGGGTAAAAAGTTAAAATGTCTTAGATTTGATAATGGTGGTGAGTATTGTAGCAAAGAGTTTGAAGATTATTGTTCCTCTAGTGGTATTTGTAGGCAGAAAATGGTTCCAAGGACTCCATAGGAAAATGGAGTGGCTGAGCACATGAATAGAACAATAATGGAGCATGCACAGACTATGAGATTACATGTCGGGATTCCTTTAAACATGTGGGCAGAGACTGTAAACACTATTGTTTATTTAATTAATAGAGGTCCTTCTAATCCTTTGGGTTGTGGTATTCCAGAGGAAGCATGAATAGGTAAGAAGGTGAGTTATTATTTTCTCAAAACCTTCGATTGTGAAGCATTTGGACATGTATATTCTGAAAATGGAACCAAACTTGATGCAAAATCAAAGAAATGTATATTTTTTGGATGTCATTGATAAATTTGGTTATAGGCTTTGAGATTTTGAAAATAAAAAAATTGTGAGAAACAAGGATGTCGTATTCAATGAGAAAGTGTTGTACAAAGATCAGTTGCAGCAACATGAGAAGAAATAAAATGATTATGCAGTGTTGGATGATACTCCAAAGAATGATGTTCCAGTGGTTCCTCATGCTCCACAACAACAACAACAACAAATACCACAAACTCCAGTGAATGTTAGACGATCTTCAGGATAAGTAGACCTCCAAAATATTTTGTCCCTCTTTGTATTCTATTTTATTAACTGATGTTGGTGAACTATATTGTTATAATGAAGCTATGCAAGTGGATACCAAGGTTCAGTAGGAGCATGGAATGGAAGAAGAAATGGACTCCTTGTTGAAAAATCAGACTTATGAACTATGCAAGTTACCTGCAAGTAAAAAGGCTTTACCAAACAAATGGGTTTATAGGTTGAAAGAGGAGAATGGAGGTAAGAAAAACTTTAAAGCTAGATTAGTTGTAAAAGGATTTGCACAAAAAAGGGGTATTGATTTTGATGAAATCTTCTCTCCAATTGTTAAAATGACTTATATTCGTACTGTTTTAAATATTGTAGCCGCTAAAGATTTGCATTTAGAACATATTGATTTTAAAACTGTCTTTCTCCATGATGATTTGGAAGAGGAAATATATATGAAACATCCACAAGGATTTGAGGTCAAAAGTAAGGAGAAACTAGTGTGCAAATTGAAGAAAAGTTTATATGGCTTGAAACAAACACCTTGACAATGGTATATTAAATTTGATAGTTTTATGGCTGAGCAAGGCTACAATAGGTGTAATTCAGACCATTGTGTTTACTCTAAGAGGTTAGTTGAATATAGCTACATTATATTATGTTTATATGTTGATGATATGCTTTTAGCGGGGTCTAACATGTATCACATAAAGGAGTTAAAACAACAATTAGCAAATTCATTTGCTATGAAGGATTTGGGGGTAGCAAAATAAATCCTTGGTATGAAGATTACAAGATATAGGAAAAACAAAAAAATGTTTCTATCTCAGATTGATTATGTTGAAAAGGTGTTGCAAATATTTCACATGGAGACTAAAAAATTTGTGAGCACACCTTTGCCAAGTCATGTCAAATTGACTAAGGATATGTGTCCAAAGACACTAGAAGAGGAAGGAAAAATGTCTAAGGTACCATATGCTTCAGATGTAGGAAGTTTAATATATGCCACGGTATGTACAAGATCAGATATTGCACATGTTGTAGGAGTTGTGAGAAGGTATATGAGTCATCCTGGAGTTGAGCATGGAATGCGATAAAATGGATTCTCAGGCACTTGAGAGGTACATCCAATAAATTTTTTATGTTTTGGGGGCTCTAATACAAATTTAAAAGGCTATGTTGACTCAAATTTGGGAGGGGATATAGATATTAGGTAGAGTACCACAAGTTACGTATTTACAGTTGGTGGGACAACAATGAGTAGGATTTCTCGATTACAAAAGGTGGTTGCTTTATCCACCATAGAGATAGAGTATGTTTCTGCAACAAAGGCAACAAAGGAGATGATATGGCTGTAAATTTTCATGGAAGAGTTGGGAAAACAACATGTTGAAAATCACTTGTTTACAGACAACCAAAGTGCTATACATCTTACAAATAATTATGCTTTGCACTCTAAGACCAAACACATATAGCTGAGATATCATTTCATTCAATCGGTGTTGGAGGATGGACAGGTAAAGCTGGTAAAGATACATACAGATGCCAATCCAGCAGATATGTTTACAAATTTAGTGACAAGGGAGAAGCTAAGATCCTCTTCAACTTCGGTTGGTCTTCATGGTTAAAAGTATAATAAAGCAGCAAGGTCGAAGGTTCTTATTTCCAATGGGAGTTGTAAGTGCATTGGTGTCGTCCAGGATCAATCTCCAAGTGAGAGATTATTGGTATGTGGCAACTGATCATGCTATACTATACACTCTTCATGTATCCTCGTCGAGGTTTGGGGTTGGGTCGGGCCCTGGGCAAGGGTTCAAGGGCGACAACCCTTGAGATTTTTTTTTTAAGCTTTTTTCGTTTTGTCATCGAAAAAAGAAAAAGAAACCGACTTTGTAAACCCTAATTTTTTGAAGCTTTTAAAATATTGTTATAAGCGATTGGGATGGGGAGTTTTAGTATGGCATTATTCACAATATTGTAATATGTTTTGCATTGGATAATAAAATCATTGAATGATTGCGATTTTGTGGATGTAGCCCAGATTGGGTGAACCACATTAAATTCTCTGCGTTGTCTTGTTTCTGCTATAATTTTTTGTGAGTTTTATTTATTTGTTTTATTGATCAAATTTGCATTTAATTGGTTAGATATCTTCCTTCTAACCCTAACAACTCTCCTTTCAGAGGAGATGAGGAGGAAATCTAAAATGGAAATCCAAGATGCCTTGTTTGTAAAATGTAGGCATGAGAAAAAGGAACCTAATGGAGACAAGGAAGGGAAGGGTAAGTCAGAAGGATAAAGTAAGGTAAAGTGTTGGAACTGTGGGAAATTGGGACATGTGAAGAAGGATTGTAAGAACAATAAAAAGAGTTTTGATTCTTCTATAGAGGAATCCTCGAATGATGATAATCATGCATTGATCATTTCATGTAAAAATGTTAGTGATGAATCTTTGCTTGATGTTAAAGAGTGATCTTCATGGAGAAGATGGTAGTCATGATGTAATGTGTAGCTTGTACCACGGTTTAGTGGGAGTTGTTAACAATGACATGGATGCATCATTGGTAAGGTTATCTACATGTGATTGGGGTTATGCTTTTTCTTGGTTTAGAGTTGTTACTATTATGTCATGATTTACTCTTGATACAAAAGTTTAGAGTTTGGCAAGGTACTTGCTCTCTTGAGACTAGGATGTTTATGTATGTTATGATGCATGTGATCTCCTTGGGGGAGATGGTTAGATCATGTTGTCATGTTTATGTTTTTGATTCATGATTGGAGCTTTGACATTGATCTTGTGTAGTTCTCTTATGTATTGGGTACATTTATCATTTGCTTGATTACTTCATGATAGTGCTATGTTACACTTGAAGTTTGGCATAGATTGGTTGGTTACAGGTCCTCATGGTTACTTGGAGAAATAAGTGAGGCTTGAGTTCTCTAATGGTAAGAGATATATGTTGGAATGGTTACTTGTAAGAAAATATTTTTCAACAGTAAATATCGAGAATCTTACACCTTGGTTGGACGTGAGTTCAACACACCCGACGGTTTCACATTCCTCCAAAGAGGCAGTTTGGTTACAAAGACTTGGGAAAGGTGTTGGTTTTAATTACAAGTAAATTAAACTTGAATGTGATAGTCAGAATGCTATTTGTTTAGCCAAAAATCGTATGTATCCTGCTCATCCTAAGCATGTTGATGTTCAGTATCACTTTGTGCGAGAAATGGTTGAGAGTGGGAAGGTATTAATTGAGAAATTTGACACTTTAATTAATGTTGCAGATTATCTTATGAAACCAGTTCCTATAGATAATTTCTCTTGGTTTCGAGTATTAATCATTTGCCTAGAGCTTCATGATTATGTAGGTTGCATTTGAAGTTGGCATGGATTGATTAGTTGGTGCAGGAAGCCCATTGGTCTTGAGTCGTATACTTGATTTATAATAATGATTCCTTATTTAGAATAATTGCAATGTATAATGTCAAGTGGGAGAATTTTGGGAATAAAATGCCATTTAATTGCATTCTAAACATATTTCATGTATCTCCTAAGTCCCTGGAATGTGTTGCACAACACTAGGATTAGGAAGAGATTAATTTGGAACAAAATAAACATTTAATTTAACATTTATAGTTATTCATAAATAATAAGAGTGTGCGGGGATGCCTTGGGAGAGTTCATAGAAAATAGGAGCACATGGGCACCTACATGGGAGGTGGGATCCACCTTGGTTCAGTTAACTAGTTGGTGAATTAAGTACACTTCAGAAATGCATCCTAGGTTCCTAAAAAATAGGGATTTTGATTTATGCATGTTGAGTTCCTATAAAATAGGGATTGATGTTCGGTTCAGTTCAGTTCAATTTAGTTTAGTTTAGTTTAGTTCAATTCATTTATGTTTTAGTTATCTTCAGTTGCATGTTAGTTAACTTTAGTGACTTGAGTTGCATGGACAGATAACAGGTGGATGCATTTAGTTAATAGATGGAGGATCATTCATGCATGAATCGGTGACATATGTGTTTCAGTTAACAAAGATTAACTTGGGACCACCTTGGGCACCCAAGTTGGCATCTTTGAGTTACAACTATTGCATGGAAAAAATATTTTCAATGATCAGTTAAGTGGGATCCAATTTCGGCGCCTACTTTGATGATGAGCTTGAATGAGATATTTTTGACGACTACGAGGTTAACACTTTAGTGTTGGGTACCAACTTTGAGGGAGACTCTTGTTTGACTTGTACATGCATATGAGAACTCAACTTGGCAACTCTAGGTGTGGATTTTCTCAAGAGGCTTTGTGATTATATATTTGATAACTCTTATGAGTTTGCAAACAAGAATATTGTCCATTATTACAAAAATTGTATGAGAGAGTTGTGTGAGAAAATATTGTAGGTTGTGAAGAAGATTTGTTGAAGAACAAAGGAAGCATATCAAAGAGAATTGAATCAGTGTTATTGTAATCTTAATCAAAGGTTAAATAATACAAGCAAGACCAATTTTGGTGGAGTTTTTTCCCTAAAGAGTTTCTCCACACACATGTTGTGACCTTTCTATTTTGTCTTATATTTCTTCTACAATCTTTTGTCTACTTTATACAACACTAAAATTGATCTAATTCAAGATTAATCATACACAAGAGATTGTGACAAAGAATACTAAAATTGAATCTACAGTTATAGAAGATTTACAAATTTTAAGCTACATTTTCCTACATTTTACCTTCATTTTCAACAAGAATGCAGGATAACAGATTAGGTGGGATTTTTATGACTTTTGATAAATGCATAGAAAATATGAATTTTTTAATGACTATGTGAATAAAATTAGTGAAAATGACTATGCAAATGGTGCTTATAAACTATTATTTAAATTTTTTAATGAAACGGATTATGAATGATGATAAACGCCTATGAAATGGTTGAATGGTTATGTAAAGGTGTTTATGAAAGGCATATTTAAATATATTGAAATAAATGGATCGATTATATATGCAAATGGTTTTATGAATATGGTGATATGCAAATGATCACATGAAGCATGGAATGAGAGATACGATTATGCAGATAATGGAATAAGTCATGCAATAGATGATTATGAAGGCATTTTTATGCATATATACCCACCAATCTCTAAAACACCCTGCACCAGAAGCACACACGAAGAGAGGCCCAACATGTAAGGGATGAACTACTATAGGTCGCGAGCCCCCATCCATGCCCAACTCGTTCGCACTATATAAAATCCTCAAAATTCTTCACTTTTTGCTCATCATTGAGTAGCACTGTGTATAGTTTTTTGGTAGCTCTCATATTCAATTCTTTATCCCAACTACCATACTTAGAAGACAAGATGATAGACAACAATAATTTATTATCAACATTAACATATAATCTTGCAAAAATGAGAAGTTTTATGAATTTAGTAAAAACATCAAAATATATAAATTGTCTAAATGATGTCATTATTCCCATCATGACCTTGTCTTCCTAGTATTCCAATGATAAGCCTTAAAACCTAACCAAGATAGACACTTTTAATATTCTCCTCCATTAATAATAGTTTTTGATTAAGGGAAAAATAGGTTTTGATGGGACCTGGAACCTATTACAAGAAGGTTTTGAAGGGACCTAAAACCCTTTACAAGGCAAATAAGCTATTGGAAAAATAATCAACATACCAACCTCAGCCCATCAACAACAACCATACATATATATTCAAAACAAATCAACTTGAACCTGCAACAAACAAGTTTTGAAGGGACCTTAAACCCTTTACAACTAGGTTTTGACCTACTTAGATGATCAAATACATCGAAAACAATCAAGTTTTTCTAAGGACCAAAAACCCAAAAATCTGCAACCACTAGACCACAACAAACCAACTGCTTAATTTAAGAAATACTAAGCCAAAACAAAGAGGGAAATAAGAGCTCTCTTTCAGAACCAAAAAACCATAAAGCAAGATAAAGTGCATAAAAACATTAAAATACATGTCAAACTAGAAATCCAACTCGATCTCCACCTCAATATGAGATAGATCCCCTCTATTGGAGAGGATGTCATGAAAATTTTTTCCATCATAGCCTAAAAGTTCCAACAACCTCAACCTCCACCTCCATAGGAGAAGCGTCCACCTCAAAAAGGTCGACAACTAAGGAAACCAAAAAAATTCAACCCCTAACTCCACCTCAATACGATTCGAGGAGAAAGCCAAGACTTTAGCAAAACAAGTCGCCAAACCATCCTTTGGAAAATCCATCAACACAAAGGCTACCAACATCAACTCGAACTACATGGGAATAAATAATCATAGCCCATCCAAAATAGAGCACAACCCTTCCAAAATAATCTCAAGAAAAGCAACAAGGAGAACCTTGAAGGAACCAATAGAAACATTAGTAGATGCAAATCAACCTAAATTCCAATAAGTAAACCATTTGGTGATCATTAGCCACCAAAATCCATAAGACAAAAGAGCAAGGGTAAACAATACAGGAAAAAATCAGGGAGCAAACCACATAGATAAGCACATCATCAACCCTAACATGTCGGTTAGAGCTATAAAAAGTCACTCCAAAGATAAAATCCTAGTAGGAAGCTCGAAGCACACACCAAGAGAGTTCACTCAAAACACAAACAAAAATTTTTTTACCTCAAAAACTCCATGAAACAACAACCAAAAGGCTACAAGAAAGAAAGGAGATAAAACAACACAGGGTGAAACAACCCCTAACAGAAAAATCAGCAGAGAAGGCATACCTTGAGTGCAAGGTGAACCCAAGCAAGGGGAAACAAGGAGAAAGATAGAAAGATAAGAACACTACCTACCCCAACATATCGATTAGAGCCAAATATAAGCCACTCCAAAGCCAAAACCCCAGCAAATGGCCCACAACCCAAACCAATATAACACCCTCGTAGAACAAGCAACATGAAAATAAGGCTCCTGAACAAAAATAAAAAGTTATCAAACACTACCAACATCACATCTTCCACCAACCACCCAACATTACCAACCAACAACATCGGGAAGAAAGCAACAACCAATGAAAAAACATCAAATGCCACACAAGCTGTCCCAAAACCTTGCAAGAAAACATGGCCTCAACAAGGGAAAAGCCCCCTCATCACCAACAAAAAACAACTCCAACAATACCAAAGAAAATGATGCAGCCTCCCAATCAACAACTCCAACGCATGCAAAAAACACCTCAATCACATAGGCAAGCTAATTGTAAACCTCCAACAACAACACATTTGCAACCACACTACGCGACTTTCCATAAGCAAACCCACAAAAATTCCAACCATTGAAAATAAGCACAGTCGTAAGCTGAACAACTGACATTGAAACAAGTAGCTCCCCATCTGCGTCCTTTGCAAACCCACAAACATTCCAACTGCCAAAAATAAGCACAGTTGTAAGTTGAGCAACCACCACTGAAACAAGCAGCTACCCATATGTATCCTCTACAAGCCCACAAATGTTCGAGCTGCAAAAAATAAGCCTAATCATAAGGTGATAAATCACCACTAAAACAAGAAACTCCCCATCCATGTCCTATAAATCCCCTTCTCCATCATCCTCCTCCTTTGAAGATTTGAAACCTATACCTTCTCTCCCATTCCTGTCGCTCGCCATTCAAAAAAGTAAAAAAAAAAATGATATGAAGGGTATGAGCCTTTTGTTATTAACTCTACGGGAAAGAAGCCCCACCATTTCACCAAAGGGTCACCCCCTAAAAATTGTATGATATTAAGGGTATGAGCCTTTGGTTGTTGGTTCTACAAGCAAGAAGCCCTACCATTTCACCAAAGGGTCTTCCCTTAACACCATGAAAAATATCAATTGTTGACACAGTAGGGAAAGACCCCATGTGGTTTGAACCTTGGTTGTTGGCCCTACAGGCAAGAAGCCCCACCACTTCACCAAAGGGTCGCCCCTTCCTCAATTAATAATAGTTAATGCTCTTGGTAATTATAATAAAGTTTTATTTACTATTTAAAATATTAATAAGATTTCTACTTAATAAGTTTGATTTTCTTTTTCTTTTTATTAAGATACACATCATCATATTTATTTATTCTATTTATAATTTTAAATATAAATATTAATTTCATTTACAGTAAGATAAACCTCAATCAATGTTCAATTTTTTCGTTATATTATATTAATTTTTAATATTTTATCAATGTATAGTTAAATACAAATAATATTTCTCTTTTATAAATATTTATACAAATTTTAATTTAACATGAAAAACTCTATTAATTTCATATATACCAATTATAATTTTAACTTAAATATGAGTAACTCTTTTGATGTTGTTACTAAATCCATAAGACATCTAGTTTTGCAAGATTATATGTTAATGTTAATGTTGATAAAGAATATTTGTCTATCATCTTGTCTTCTAAGTATGGTACTTGGCATAAAAATATTGAATATGCGAACTACCAAAAAGCTACACATTTCTAGTTTTTGCCTAGCCAAAAAATGTGATAAAAGGATATGGAGGAAAAAGGTTCAAAGGAAAAATATTTAGAAGGTTGCATTGAAGGAGGTGTTGGTTTTTTCCTAGCTAATTGCCTAGGATGCTCTAAAGATTGGTCAAGTCATATTATCAAGAACCCTAGATTAGTGGCCAATGAACAAGAGATCTATCACACACTTTTCTCCCCTACACTTTAAGCTCTACAAATCCTAAGGGTTTCACCCTTAATGACACTGCATGTAAATATTTAGCTAGTGGTGCAAGACAATTTCCAATAGACAAACTTCACACTAAATATTAAGGGTTTGTATGGCTACATTCACGACTAATACATCCCTTGTTCTCATTTCAATTCTAGTACGAAGTGAAACATAAAATAAACACAAAACACAAAACACAAAACATAAGACATAAAACAATTATTTGATTTAAGATTTGTTTTTGGGGATGAGGAAGAAAATAAAGAAAAATTGGTGCCTACCTTGGGCTACAAAGTCATATTTTATGCATTGTATATGACATAACCGATTTTTTTTACAATCATCTAATATATTATTACTTTGTGATAATATGACCCGCACAAGCCTACTATACAACCACACTTAGTAATCCATTAGAAACAATAACATTCTTATTCATTTATGACAAGCATTTACTCTATCTCTTGGACAAACAATAAACCATTAAACTAATTATAAACAACAAATGTGACCAAAAGCTAATATAACCCTTGACCACAGTTAAAGAACATTATCATTCATAGTTGGAGACAATTGCATTAATAGTGTATATTCATATCAGTCACAAATTCAAAATACAGTGGCACTATCAATGCAATGACTAACATAGACCTTCACCTTTGGCATTCAACACTTTCTATACAAGGGCTTCTTCCTTGGCCAAAATTTAGAACCTTTACGAATGAAAGAGAGATTACATTTAAAAGAAGAGGGAAAAACCTAGATTTTCTACTCAGTTGACACCTGACACCTGACAAACTTGTTGAAAAATGAGGTGTTTTCTTAGCTTAATACTCTATGAAATTTTAAGATTGTTGATTTAAATAAGCTTTTCCGTTTGTTACAAATTCTTTGTGGGTGATTATCTTGATTAATCCATTTTACTGTTGTAGAATGTAGACAAAAGTTAATAGAAGAAGTAGACATGATATTAGAAAGATTACTTTACACAAGCATATACCATGGAGAAAACCCTTTCGGGTAAAAAACTCCACCAAGAATTAATTTGTTATTCAATCTCTGAAGTAGATTACAATAGCTCCAATTCTTTCTTGAGAATGCCTCTTCTGCCTTCACCAAACTTCTTCACAACTTGCAAATAAAACTTGCCATAACTCTATCCAATTGCTTGAGATAAATAGGCTTTAAATAGCTTTGTAAACTCAACATGAGTTACAATTGCAATGCTCAAGCCCTAACCCTAAAAGGTACGCCTATCTCATGCCAATTGAGTTATCTCATGAAGAACAATGTGCAAACCCCATCTTCATGCATTTGGGCACCCCAAACTGAAGTGGTAACTTAACCTTTATTCCAAAGATATCTCCAAAGATTATCCTCAAATTTGGCGCCCAAAAGAGGGCCCACTTAACTCAACCATCTGAAATATCTTAACATGCAAAGGAGTTAATTCCAAGAAGCCAACTTAGGTGCCCAAAGTGGATCCAAGTTAATTCTTGTTAACTGAAACATTTCTCAACACCATTCATGCAAGAATGGTCATCTCCTGTTAACTGAAGGTAGTTCCTATTATCTATTATGCAACTCAAGTTATTATCCATGCATTTCAAGTTAACTGAAATCAACTAACATGCAACTAAAACTAACTGAAGATAACTGAACTTGAACTAAACTGAACCAAACTTCAATTGAACCGTACTGAACTTCAACTGAACTGAACTGAACCAAACTTCAACAGAACCGAACTGAACTTCAAATAAACTGAACTTAAATTGAACTTCAAACCCTATTTTATAAGACCTCATCATGCATAAATCAAAATCCCTATTTTGTAGGAACGTAGGATGCATTTCTGAAGTATAATCAATTTACAACCCTGAACTGAATTGAACTAAACTGAACTGAACTAAACTGAACTTCAAACCCTATTTATAGGACCTCATCATGCATAAATCAAAATCCCTATTTTGTAGGAACCTAGGATGCATTTATGAAGTATACTCAATTTACAACCTAGTTAATTGAACTTAAGGTGAGTGTCACCTCCCATGTGTGTGCCCATGTGCTCCTATTTTGTAGGAGCCCATCCCAAGGCGTCCCCATATGTTCCTAACATTTAGAATAATATACAAATGTCAATTTACATGATTATTTCATCAATTATTAATTCCTTCTTAATCCTAGTGTTGATAAACACATTTCAGGAACTTAGGAGATACATGAAATAACTAATGTTTTAGGATTGCAATTAAATGGCATCCTATTTCCAACAACACTATGTTCTATATGATTTGAAACTAAAGAATGACATAAAAGAATATGTCATTTCATCCCTATCTTCACTTTACCTCTCATTTGCAACTAAAATTTGTTTTATCATTTTGCTTGTTTTCATTCCTGTGCATACCCTTTACCTGCATGTAAAAACATTTTTAACACCTTAGTTTTCACTTGCAAGTGAAAAAATTCAACTCTATGTAAAAACCCATTTCACCAATAGTGAAAATAATGCACTTTACCAAGCACATTTACCCATTTAATTCCTTAAAATATCTTCATTTGCTCCGCTTCTTAATTTGACATTTTGTCAAATACCTTTCCTATCGTCACCATCTTTGTACATTTTCCTGATGCCAATGAGTTTATTTTAATTCCATTTTTGGGCATCATCATTCATCTAGCAAATTTTGCACATATTTATCCTTTACCATGCTAACAATGACAATAAAATAATGTTCATAATTCCCCCATTGTGGTCTTTTATCAACATATGACTACATTAAAACTCCACAAAAAAAACATTTTTGCTGTTGCAGGTCGTGGGAATGACATGGTGGGCATTTTTGTCACCCAAGGAATATAACAACTTCAAGCAACATCTAGAAAGAAACAATATATTTCAATGATTGGATGACCTAAAAAACCTGCTCAAAATATTTGCACGTGATGGAAGATAATTGCAATGCTGAATGAAGAGGTTGCAAGCTTTAAACAATGGAGATTTTTCCCAGAAAGTGGCACTGGAAGATGTGAAGAAGAACAAACAAAAACATGGAATGGATGTGAATAGCTTTCTCCCTTTGGCGCCATTCTACAACCCAACTTAGTAAAAATAATAGCCAAAAGCCTACTCCCTTGCATCCTCACAAGGTTGGACAAAGAGAAGGCCCCTCACCATGTGAATAATGGAATGCTTATTTGAGCATTGCATAAAGTTTTATTTATTTTATGTTTCAAAATGCACATGAAGGGAAATATTATGGTCCCCCATATTTAAGTTAGCTACCATATTTTAAAAATAAATACTAAAATATCTATTTTAAAATGTCCCTTACAAGCCCTTGAATTTTAGGGGACAAATAAAAGTGGAAAAACCGATTATGCTTTCCCAAAACATAATTAAAATATTGAAAATGTTTTTTTTTAAATTGCATAATCAAAATCTATGATGCATGCAACTTTTAATTTATCTGCAAACCAAATGACGAGATCAACACCACTATAGCACACGTCCTCTGAATGCTGTGAAAACTTAAATAGAACCGTTATTAATTATTGAGATAATTGCAATGCCATTAAAAAGTTGCAAAAAAAATTGGAATTTTTATACTTCATTTGTAAACTAGGTCCTTCGACAAGACACTTAATTTTTTTAGTTTAGACCTCAAACCATATTTGATGACCACGAAAATAATATATAGGCTATTGAAGACAAAATAACAACTAGATTTTTTCCTCTCATTAGGAAATCAGATAAATCACTGTGTTGAGGCTGAGGCTGCATTCATAAGTATTAAATTTTCCTTGGATATGGGCTAATCTAAACTATGGGTGGAAGGAGACTCTTTAAACATCATCAAATTTTTACGTGGAATCCAAAAGCCTAGATGGAGTGTCGATCAGCTGATTAAGGATTCTATTATGATGTTGAGATCTTGTGAGGAAACTCGTGTTTCTCACATATATGGAGAGGGAAATTCATTGGCGGATTTTTTTTCTAATGAGGCTGTCAGAATTAATGAGTATAGGGTGTGAGAGGAGTACTCCCTCCTTCCTGAGGTTGCTAAAATTTTAATGCGAAATGATGGATTTGGTTGAGATTATGTGTTGGCTTTATTCTACCACTAGTACTGACATTATACTCGCACATTTTGTGGGTATCACTTGGCTTGTTGGATCTCAGTTGAATAACTTTTTCCATGGTTTTCTGCTACGAGTTTTTGTGAATATGGGGGTGATCGAAGTAGAATTGAGCCCTATTACTGTGCTATTCTAAGGAAGAATAAAATTTGGAGGCTCTTTGAGCATGGTAACTTTATGCCTTTCTTGGAAAGGCTTCATGGACATGACCCCAATTCTTCGACAAAATTTGTTTCATACTGGTAGAATCATAAGCTCTAGATCAAGGGAATGACATTTGACATCAATGAGGAGCTTATAGCTTCTATGACTAAGATGCCTATGGTTGGCCACAAATTCTTCAAAGATAAGAAGAGCAATGAGGAGCAATGGCTCAATTCTTTAAGGATGATGAATAGAAAAAAATCATCAAGATGCAGTCTTGGGGCTATGAGCAGACGTCTCTCAAGAAAATATAGGAGGATATTGCAAAAATTATCATGCAGTATGTGACCCTGGAAGGTAGGTTTACTGCAATCCTAGGCCACCATTTTACTCTTTTAAATCATTTTAGGAATGGGTTGTTTATTTCGTTTCCTTTCTTTCTCTTGTCCTTGATGGAGGTCTCTATGTATGTGCATTTAAAAAATAGGAAGGCATCGGTCCTGCACGAGGGCCTCATCTTGTTAATTATGGAGCATGTGAAAACCCTCATACCTACCACACCAATTAAGGGCGAGGAAAAAAATTTAAGTGATGACTCTAGCTTGTCTAGTTCAAATACCAACATGGTTGAGGAGGAGGAATGGAATGAGGAGGGAGAGGATGGGTCTCCCTCCCCTGTAGCTGCCCCTTCTAAGAAGAGAAAGAAGGGAACCCCTAAAGGAAAATTGGCAACCAAGAGGCTTATTCTTCAAGAGTCGGAGTCCCAATCTACTAACAATGATACAAAGGTGGGTTCTAGGGATTCCGGGTCTAAGGATGATATTGTGGCTATCAAACATGTTGATGCTAAGGTAAGAGGTAAGGAGGAGGGTTTACAAGAGAATGTTGTGATCATGGAGACAAGGGAGAAGCCCAAAAGGGCTTCTAAGTGTATTGCCAAGGTGAGAAACCAAGCCACAAAATATGTTTTAAATGACACCATAGAGCATTGAAAGGAGAAGGATCTAGAGGAGAAGATGGTTAAAATTGATGACTCCCTGGTTTGAAACACTCCAAGTGTGGAAACCATTGGTGAGAAACTTGTGCAGGAGGAGGGTGTTAATTAGAATCCTAAGAATCTAGAACGTCTTAAGGTTAACCCCCAATCGATCGACTTATCCCACTTTAATGATGACTCCACCTCAATGTTTGAACTCCTTGACATGGTGAGGGTGGGGTTCACTGGTACTTTCAAATTGCGAAGTGGACTCTACATGAATTCAACAAGGTTAACATTAAAATCAGGGGATTGAAAGAGAATGTGCAGAATATTCCAAAAGGCTTTGCCTCAAATATTCCGATTGATAGAATTGTTGATCTTAAGTGTTCATTCTCTGATTTCAAGTCCTTATGTGAATAGTGCCTAGCTGATTTAGAGGCCAAGATTTTGGATACCAACATGAACATCAAGAAACTGTTGCATGCCTACCATATTTTTGTTAAGAATAGCATAGATTCATTGGAGCATCTATTCTGCAAGATCAGTGAGCTAAGAGAAGACCAGCTATATTTTTTTGAGCTGATGGAGAAGGATCAAGTGACTAAAGGAAAAGGGATTTTTTTTTTAAAAGGATAATGTTGAAGGCCCTACTATTAGACGGATGGGTAATTTGAGGAAGAATTTTGAGGATGAGAAAAAAGAACTGTTGGACATGATTGGCCTTCATAGGAACTAGGAACTTCAGGTGGCCAACACCTAAAGAAACATGAAGTAGTGTCCATTTTTTTGTTTTTCTTTGTTAGTTTCTTTGCTACTGGGTTTCTATTTGTTTCTTGTTGTTTTGTTGTTTTTTTGCTGATGGTTGCTACTAATAGTTTATTGTTACATCTTTAGATAAGCATTTTCTATCTATAGTTGTAAACGGTTTCTGGTCCCTTCAAAACTTGTTCTTCCCATTAATGAAAAAAATTGGGTTTTTTTTAGAATTGATCCATTTGAAACTTTTTACGGGACCCTCTAAACCACTCCAAAATGGCAACACATTAAAATTTTCCTCAAAACTCATTCAAATTCTACAAAACTGAGTTTACATACTCTTGGTGAGCTATAAAAGCTTTTTGTAAAAGGAATTTTCATAATGATATTTTTATTAAGATATTTTAATGCTAGAAGATTTAATCAATCCTATTGCCACAAGGATAAACAATGAGGTTTTGTTGCCAATATGAAGACAACAAAGCTCTAAAAATTCATTAATTTTATAGTTTCTAATAGACTCTTGTTTGGGGATGCATGCTTCAACTAAGTATGACAAGTTCCTAGATGTCTTTGAGGTATAGACCATGTGCCAAATCCATTGGGTTCTTTGTAATTATTGAATCTATACTGCATTGCAACTCATACTTTCAAACTTCATTTGGTGGCCTCAAGTCCTCAAAAATGAAGAACCAATATCTACCTCTATTAAACACCTTGTTCTTTCATGACTTCCCTAGGTCTGATTTGAGTATGCTATCATAACCTACCTGTTCATTAACACTGCCATTAACTATTGTTACCATATCTTTGAGTTTTCCACTACCAATGTTATACATGTCAATCTGCAGTTTGAGGTCAAACATTAACAAAATATTTCATCATGTGAAAAATATGTGTCACATTAATCAAATAAATCATACTCATAATCAATGTGACATTTCTCATCAACAAGATCACTATCATATACAATCACTTTCCTAACATGTTAAACTAGAAAGTGAAAAAGTTCATAATCTATGCGAGAAGAGTCATTATGAGCATTTCCCTAATCATTTATCTACATTTCAAATATGAAATTTCATAAGAAATAGGTTCAATAAAAATTTATTTCCCCACAATGGTATGCAATACTATCGTGTAATAAACAAATAATGTTCACACACATGTATCTCCTTTAACTAAATTACTTCATAAACACAATTATCTCCATCTAAGAAACATAACTCAATCACATTATTATATGCCCCAATAATTTGAAAACAATATTTATCAACATCCATAATATCCCTTTCCACATTCAAATTTCACACCAAACATCAGCCCCCTCAACATCCCATGTGCATTAATAAATATTTCCATCTCAAGTTTAATGTCAAGGTCAAGCTCATTCTTTAGATCATCATACAATCTTATGTGAAATGTTTCAAAACCAGGCTCAGGTATTTCAAAATTTAATCTTGGACCAAATTTTTCATATTGAATTTTCATAACATATTCACTACTCTAACATACTTCATTATCAAAATTTGTTACCACTGTATAAGTATAAAACCTTGAATCATTTTTAAAATTAACACTTGCAGAATTATCATGGTTAGTTAAAAACATTTAGATGAAGCCATAATTTTATGTGTATTGTCAGTTGATAGGAATGCATCTAGTCCACATTCAAAAGATTCATAATAACATAGTTATTGTTCAACAATTAGTAATCATGTGCCTTCATTAGCCTTTGCATCAATTTATTCCTCATATGAGGAAGAAAATTCTATCTCCTCTTCTTGAGTGTATTCATAGTCAAAAGGGTTGCAAGAAAATATATAGTCACCTAGATCAGAAGGGTAAAGAAATTCCTCATTTAGCCACAAACTTGCATTTGCAACCCTATTATCTTCATCATTATCATCATCTTTGCTAGTTGAGTTTCTATTTGAAACACCTGAGTATACTTTTATTTCCTCATTGAAAGGGCTATTACTAGGAATAATCTCATGACCATCTTTCTCACTACAAACTATTCTTAGACCATTATGATAACAATTACTATCAATGTCCATTTCATCAAAACATTGATCAAAATATTCATCCTTATCATTACTGCAAGAGGTATTTTCATTTTCTATATTTTTCTCTTCATCTTTATGTGATACACCATCATTCTGGTTATGCAATAAAATGTAACTAGAAACGTCAATTGACCCAATTATTTCTACATATTATTGTTTTCTATCCTCAAGAATAACAATCCAATCATATTACTGGAGTAATATTATGAATGCAAAGTATCTTGGCAACAAACCTTTGACTAAACGCCTTTCAGATGATCACCCTATTGGTTCATTGGCCTAGAATAAAATTTGTAGGATGAAGAGGCTGCTCTATTGTGGGATGAAATAGAAACTTGGGAATGGCAGTTGCATCAGATTTGGGAGGACCCTTGGCTGCTTGATTCCCCTCTATCACACTCTGGATTCAAGAACCTTATGAGACCTGCACAACTATTATTTGGTATGTATGTGAGCTACTACTTTCATGGCTAACTGGGTGCTAGGATTTGGAAAGTAGTTTTTCTTTGTTGCCCCTCCTCTCTAGAGTTGAAATTGTTGGCTAAGTCCTTACAAGAATTTCTCTCCCTGACTAGACTACCTTTATCCAACTTTGAGGATGAGTTATTTTGGGTCAAAGATCGGTTGGGAAACCTTTCTGTCAAGACAACTTACACTTTGTTGTTGGTCCAGGATGATCATAACATACTTTGGAGACATGTTTGGAATAGACACATGATTCCTAAAATCAATTTCTTCTGGTGGAAAACCTATCATAACAGGATCCTAACTCAAGATAACCTAGGAAAAGGGGATTTTAGATCCTGAATAGGTGTTTTTTATGTAAAATCAATGAAGAGTTTGTTAATCATTTGTTATTGCATTGTTCGTTTGTTGCTGAACTCTAGGATCTAGCTTTTGAAAAATTGGGGACCCACTAGAGCATGTGTGGGGATACAAATCCTTCATTCAGGGCTAGTTTGGTCCCTTCGAACATCATATCCCTAGAGAGATTTGGAACCAATTCCCCTCATCATCTGCTGGTGCTTGTGGATAGAGAGGAATAACTAGATTTTCAAAAGTCTTGAGATGAGTCCTAAGGAGGTTTTTGGCATTGGTTAAGGATTATTTCTAAAAATGTTTTGATTTACTTTGGAAAAACCCCAAACAAAGCACCTACAGAGTGGGAGATCAATATGGCTAAAGCTTGGAACAAGAAGTTGGAAACCAACTCCTTTGATAACTCTAAGGACTAGGCTTGATGTGATATGGTTTGGAAACCCCTAGATTGGGGGTGGCACAAACTCAATTTTGATGGGGTAGCCAAGGGAAACCCTGGAAGGGCTAGTATTGGGGGTATTATTAGAGATAGAAATAGTAAATTTGTTGCAAGTTTCTCGGGAGGCATTGGTTTTTAGATTTCCATGACTGTGGAAGCCAGGGCACTGTTAAAGGGCGTCTAGTTAGCCATTACTCTGGGGGTAAAGAAAATCCATATAGAAGGGGATTTTATGGATGTGATTGAATCATTCAAACTTGGAAGGTTTTTAGGATGGAATACTAGAGACATCCTATTATACATAAATCACATAGTCTTGAAGCTTGATATGAAGATCTTGTCTCACACCTTTCATGAGTGTAATCATGTTTTCGACGCTCTGGCTAATCTAGGTTCCTCTTGGATCATTTCCAAATGTTGGAGGAGCCTTGGGAGTTTACCATTGAAGATTGAAGGTTTCATCCTTAAGGAAAATGGTACCATTTTCATCCATGATGATAACTAAGTATGCTCTTTTTAAGGCTTTTTGGGTTGTCCACATACTTGTATTTTGGGTGATGTGGATGGGGAAATTTGATGAGGTGTAAATATGAGGCATCATTTAAAGAGATGGATGAAGAAGGTGGATACAAATCTAATTATGAGAGGTCATGGGGAGTACCTCGGGTTAATGTTTAAGCTTGGTTGGGCCATGCACAACTTTAATGAGCGGTCTTGTCACAAGCTCAACATATCTTTATGGATATTCAGATTCAACTCTCTATTCTGTTGGGCCTCTCATTTTGATGTGACTTCTTCATGTCATGTGGAGTTATTTTTGAATCCCCTCGACATTGCTAAAAAAAATTCATAAAATAAAGGATTTATAATTAGGGATTTCTATACTTGGCCCTGCGACCACTTGGCATCGATACTTATGCATGAGTAAATTGAATGGAAAAATATTTTTTCGCAACCTAAGCCTTTGGTTTCTAAGGATTTTTAATCATGGTCCCATAGAGATATCCTCCTTGGAAATGAAATCAGGCGCATGTAATCTGTCGGTTGCCTTAATCACTCGTTATTATCTTGGCTGGCATAATAACGATGTTTTATGTGTGATTTTTCACATTGATTCAACCATTTTAATTTCCTTCTCTCACAGGGTTATTCGTTTCTTAGAGTGAAGTGTATCAAAATGGGAGGTGAAAAGGTGAGGACTGAGTTGGATAACTATGAGGAATTCTGAAAGGATCCCCTAGCATGGCATATTTGCATAGAAGGTGGGTTGGCACTGTTGATGGAGTGCTTAGTGGGACATGATGTGAGGATTTCGGCTCAGTTAGCGAGCTCTTGGAAAAATAGGAGGGTCATGATGGGAGGTATCTCTGTAATGTTCCTTACCCAGACTTGCCCTAAAACCCATTTGTTGATTAGGTTTAGGGTTTCTTCCTTCCAAATGAATGTTCTTTTTAATGAAGTAATCTTGGTCTGAAATCTGCATTCACCATATTAACCACATTTCCACAAACACATATATCTATTAGCATTAATATCTAGATATCCAAAATATAAGCATAATCATAAATGCAATTTTAACAAGCAAGAGGAGTGCCCTGTATGGATCCATCCTGAAGCCTCTGTGTTGGGCATGTGAGGTTGCCTCTCACAATCTTCCTTTCCCAACGGCTTAGTCCTTGCCTTCTCCATACATGACAGTACCTCAAAAGACACTTTCCCTATTAGGACAAGGTGAAGTCCTACGATCCAAGGGCCTACGACCTACCACCCCTATAATAGTGTAGTTTCCTATGGTGGGACCCCCACCTCTCTATGTCTAACCCGTTCCTTGGCCTAGAAACATGAGAGGGGGGTTTTTAGGCTATCCACTTGGAATCTAATTCACCTACCTAAGAGGGTACCAATCACGAAGAAGACAATCTTTACACAATCAGATATATTTGCATTCATCCAAGATCTGTTTCATGCCTATAATCAAATATATTTTCATGTATCAATGATTCTTTAAGTTCATTATTTCCTAGAATGATTCTCATTATGATAAGATTAAAGAAAGCATTATATCAATAATCAAATTAACAATATCTATTTCCTATATTCAAAATATGCTAAATATTATTGCTAAGTGAGTACATCACTTGATCTATTGTGTCTTCCCATGTTTCCATATTTCTTAGTCGCCTTCCTTCAACCTTACATTTGATTGATCATAAGATAAAAACATATATAAATAAATATTAATCTATGCATTTTTATATTAAGATCGTAAGGCTCAATAGTTGTTGCAAGCATCATTATTAGACAAGCGTAAATAATATCTATATATGTTTTATATAAACATATATATATATATATATATATATATATATATATATATATACAGTTATATATTAATTTATTATATTTGAATTCTTAATTCATTTACTAAGTTGATTATTTAAATACAAAAATACTTACATATTTATTTAATATATTTATCATCGAATTATTTGGATCTCAAGAAATATTGACTTCCTCCACCATGATCCTCTATCTATCCCTTTATTTCCAATCAGTGATATCCTTTTATTCTATAGAGGCATTCCCTTAAATTCCTCATCTTATGATGGTTTTTTGCTCAGAATATATTTACATATTCCTCCATTTTAATGCTCCTTTATATTTCTTTTAAATCTATATATACTTCTTTTAAATCTGCTTATATATTTCTGAATATATTTATATCTTTAGCAGATCTCAATATAGGAATATGTGCTTGACAGTAGGCAATCTGTATTTTATTTCTTATTATTTCTACTTTCCTCATCTTGATCCCTAATTTCCCTTTCCTCTTATCCACGTTTTCCTCTATATCTTCCCCTTTGGAGAAGCAAAGCAACTTGTGTGGAGGATTGTGTCTTCTTATGTGGTGTGACTTTTTTCTTTGTGGTGTCGATTCCTTACAAATTGTGATCGTTGCTTTTTGTGGCTTGTTAGTAGAGTTAGGATATAATCATAGTCCATGTTTATATTTATTAGTTAATGTTTATTTATAATATCAGTTATTCTATTATTTAATAATATGGTTATAATTAGGAAAACATATATTAATAAAATAATATTATAAGGTTATTCTTAGCATGATTTTAATTTAATATTATAATATTAACAGTGATATATATGATACAATTTTAATATTATAATATTATTAATGATACACATAACATGATTTAATTTAATCTTATAAATGATAATTTAAATCTCTTTAATTTATATTTATAACATTACCTGGACTTTCCCTAAAATACATTTGTTGATTAGGTTTAGGGTTTCTTCCTTCCAAATGAATGTTAGATTTTTAATGAAGTAATCTTGGTCTGAAATCTACATTCACCATATTAACCACATTTCCAAAAACACATATATCTATTAGCATTAATATCTAGATATCCAAAGTATAAGCATAATCATAAATGCAATTTTAACAAGCAAGAGGAGTGCCTTGTATGGATCCACCCTAAAGCCTCTGTGTTAGGCATGAGAGGTTGCCTCTCACAATCCTCCTTTCCCAAAGGCTTAGTCCTTGCATTCTCCATACATGACAGTACCTCAGAAGACACTTGCCCTATTAGGACAAGGTGAAGTCCTACGATCCAAGGGCCTACGGTGAGCACAAACCAATTAACCTTATCTTTTCCCATTCCTTCTTTCTGCTAGCCTTAAGAGGCTTCTCAAGAGCCCCCTTTTTAGGGGGTTTTTTCTACAAACCCAAAATAATAGCAGATGATTTAATTTTACCTAGGTCCACACCACCCTTCTCGATAATGAGTCCAAAATTGAGGACCTTAGAATTTGTAATAACTATTGGCATCAAACTTCCCCCCTACAGAAGAGTAGAGGGAGAAAGATTTGTGTCCATTTGAGCCTAAGCAGAGTTGGAAATAACATTTGGTTAAATCCCAAGATTCTTCTCAACTAAGGATCCATCCTCCACTTGCATGTCAAGGGGAACACCCTCTTCCTAAGCCAAGTCATCTAAGGCATCAAACCTGTTAAAGATCTCCTCTTCTTTCCTATCTCTATTTAGGTTCTCTTTTGACCTCTACCTCTATTATGAGGTGTGATAGAAATAAAACCCTCCTTATTAGCCACCACCCCCTACATGGGAACCTTACCTTTGTCCATCTTTAGAGTAGACTGAGAAGGGGCATTACCCAAACCAACAAAATGAACAACTTTGGGACACTTTCATTGAAGGTGGCCATATTCATGGCACAAATGGACCCCAAAAGGAAATGCCTCATAATCCAACTATTAGGTCCAAGAAGAAGACCCAATGCTCATCTCAACTAAATCGAGCAATAGATTATTCGAATAAATTTCAACAATATAGGAACAAAGGAAATTACCTTTTTATTTAAAGTTTGTTGAGAATGACCAATAGGCTTTCCTAGCAAGAGATCCATCATTTGTAATATATCACTTCACTAGCATTCTAGAGCTAGACGAGGGAGACACACCCAAATTAGGACCTAAGAAGGGAGCTCCTCCACAAAATTAAATCCTGCATGCCATGGTTTAATAAAGAGACCCACCTAATTGTAGAAGTAAGGACCACCTTTAAAATCTTGATTCCTATCAGCCACACAAGAAAAATTCACCATGAAGAAGTTGTTTATCGCCAACATTATGTCAATATCACCCTCAGTGTTCCAAGTCTTAAAAACCCAAGATTCCAAAAATGAAAGCAACACCCGCATTCCTATAAAATTACAAATCAACACATGGTTACTATAAAAATACACATCCTCAACCACTGAGTTAGGTTGGATCACCAAAATTGGGCATTCCTGAAATCTCTCCAAACACCCATTCACCTTTTACAATCTAAAAGCACCATTCCTCAACGATCCCTCACTAGCGTTAGCCATATTTGAAAAGTTCAATCTTCCACTAGGCGGAGAAGAGGAAAGATCTGACTTTCCCATGGATGCATGCAACACCATGCAATAGAAAACCAACCCCCACACTAGTGTAGCCAAAGCCTTAGGGGGACAACAAAAAAAAAAGCACCAAACTAGCACGATAAGGAAAAAAACCACGGTATTTGAGAAAAATCACCTCCCCAAAAGAACAAACAAAACCCCCACATGAATGAAAGAAAAACATAGGAAAAAAGAGATCAAAACCAACACCCCACACTGCCAAGAACATAAAAAAACCCCTTGATCACCCCATCTTTGCAATCAACAACCACACAAAGTAGAAATAAAATCGTGAAATAGGCTGCAACTAGGCATGCATGGCCTAATATAAGCCATGCATGCCGCTAACACCTTGCATAGCCACTAGAACAACCATCGCCCTCCTCACCAGCGATGCTAATTACTTTAGACATTTAAATTAGAGTAGTTTATTTTATTTAATTAGATGAGTTACACTTGCTATTTAAATATAAAAAGACCAAAAATAACACAAAACATAAAAGAGAACCAAAAACAACAAAGTATTCATCATCCAACCAAATAAATATATTTAAACTCATCATTAAGAACATGCGAAACAATGATTTCAAACACCTTACAAAAGATCAAGTTAGATTTTACGTTTGTCAGAGGTTGTGACTTGATCTTATGAGAGAGATACTAGGAGAGTTTTCTCCTATTCTCATCTCTTGTCCTTGAACAACTTGGCATCATAAAAAATAACCCATGAAAAAACATAACCATCCAATAAATTTATATAACTCCATGTCTTGTCCAACCAACACTTCTATTGTTTATCATCCACCTATTACTACCATGAGAAGAGCAAAAAAAAATCCAAACAAATAATACAATCACCCATCCACTAGGACTACCATTTCATCAACTTTTTTCTTATCAACAACAATACAATATGTCAAGTCAGTTAATCAACTTGAATGTATTCATATGTGTCCATTTTGATACATACAATATTGGATGTTAGATTCACACAACATGAAACCTATCCACATTTAAAACATGAATTGCACAATAACATATAAAACAAAAACATCCAATTTTCTATACCTAATCCTTAAATTCTATACTACAAGAAATCTGCATCTTTATTATCAATATTAAAACTACATATCTAAATATTTTTACATTAATTATTATAATTTATAATATCTTATCCTAATCATTATATTATTATCTAGATCTATACCTAACTATAGTTGATAATTTTACTTGTTTAATTTATAGTTGATAATATCCAAATCTATACCTAATTATTATATTTTATAATATGTTTATTATAGTTGATAATTATACTTGTTTAATTAATATTATCAGATTATTTAATTTATATTACATTAATTAGAGTAATCTAATTAATTTATCACAATTGTTTTATTATTCAATTAGTTGGTTTGTTTAAAATAAAAATAAATAAATTGCAAGCTCTGTAATTAATTTAAAAATTTAAATTAGATCATTTCATTTTATTTAATTAGATGAGTTACACTTTTCATTTACATTTATAAAAAAGACCAAAAATAACACAAAACATAAAAAAGCACAAAAAAAAGTATTCATCATCCAACCAAATAAATATATTTGAACTCAACATTAACAACACTGAAACAACACTTTCAAACACCCAACAACTTTCGAAAACCCAACAAATAATGAAAGTTGGATTTCACATTTGTCAAGGTTGTGACTTGATCTTATGAGAGAGATACTACAAGAGTTTTCTCCTATTCCCTTCTCTTCTCCTTGAACAACTTGGTATCATAAATAACTAATCATGAATAAACATAGTCATCCAATAAATTTCTGGATATCCATGTATTATCCAAACAACACTTCTATTGTTTATCATCCTCCTATTACTACCATAAGGAGAGCAAGAACAAAGCCAAACAAATAATACAATTGCCTATCCACCAGGATCACCATTTCACCAACTTTTACAATCAATCAACTTGAATGTATTCATATGTATCCATTTTGATACATACAATATTGAATATCAGATTCATACAACATAAAATAGATTCACATAAAAAAACATGAATCTATACAATACCATATAAAATAAAAACATATAATTTTTTAAACGTAATCATTAAATTTTATACTAAATGAGATATGATATAAAAACTAAATATCTAAATTTTTTATATTAATTATTATATTTTATAATATCTTTAACTTTTATTTTTTAAATTTATTTGTGTACAAACTTTAAAATCATCAAAATAATTGAAGCTTTATAAAATCCATACCTTATGGTGAGTAGGCACTTTCTATTATTCTCTTTCAAAGCTTAATCAATATTCTAAGAAAAAATATTTAATAATAGAGAATACATGTGAGTGATAAAGTTGAGGTGAGATTATGTCTTTTGCTCATACTTATCAATGTCATGGTGATATTGATACTTATTTGGGTAAAATAAGGTGCCAGTCATGGATATATGACTGTTCAAAGTTATCGTGTTTAAAAGTTAACACTTGATTTGAAAAGTTTATAGTTTAAAGAATGTTTTTATATTATTATTAAAATTTAAATTTTTTATAAATATGGTTTGATATATTAAGTGTTGAAAAGTTAAAAGTTAATTTGAAAAGATTTATAGTTTAAATGATTAGAATAATAGGACGTTCTTTGATATTATATTATTAAGATTCAAAATTTAAATAAGTATGATTTGATATATTTTTGGACAGTTAAAAGTTGATTAAAAAGATTTATAGTTTAAATGACTAGGATAATGGTATGTTCTTTGATATTATATTATTAAGATTCATAATTTTGATAAGTATAACTTGATATATTTTTCAATATAATATATTAAATCAAATTTAAAGTTTAAAAATTTAAGATAATAGTACGTTCTTTGATATTATTTATTAAGATTCAAATTTAAGATAATTTTGATATCTTAAAGAACAAATTTTAATAATAAAAGTAAAAGAAATTCAATTTATTTTTTAAAACTCAATTTCAAATTTAAATTATGCAGTGGATAATCTACACAAACAGTAGCATGCCCGACATTTCGAGCATCCCCAAGCTTCTCTCATATGATGGAAAAGCTGAGTTCTCAGCTTGCATTTAGACAAGCTCCACCAACATAAAGGATTGGCCTCTTAGAATCACATATCACTCTTGAATTTGTAGAGACTTTGGGCGTCTTTGAAATTTAAGCTGGTGGCACCTGGACCAGCTGTTGCAATGCACACACCTGACGTCAATAGTTAGATCTTAGGATGCTTCAGTTGGGGTTGGCAGAGCTCGCCCAACAACCTGGTACTGATGGAACTGCCCAGTACAGAAACACAAACAAGGGAAACTTTTTCAAGACCTAAAATACAGATTGAGCAAACTTCGACATTACAACATTATGTTACTAAATTAGTTGTTCCCACTGAACTGCAACTTACTACTACTAGTTGATAGTGGAGTAAAAGATAAAAATAAATGCACTATAACTATTATATATATATTATTTATTAATAATATTCATAAAAAGAATCGAGAGATATCTTTCTTGAAACGTTTATGCATTTTTATGTGACAAATTGATTAAAAAATGAGCACATTAAGAAAGATATTTTTTAGATTTTTTATAAATATTATTAACAAATAATATATATATGCTAGTAGCATTCACAATGCAACATGGAAGACAAAATTGTAGTTAAGATTGGGGTTAGCTTTAGGAATAAGGTTATGGTTACAATTAGAGATATTTGGTTCACGAGTAGGGTTAGGGTTAGGTTTACATTTTGAAATTATAGCTAGGGTTAAGATTTAGTATACAATTAGGGTTATAATTTTTTGATAGAATCAATATAAGGGTTATAAACGATCCCCAACCCTAACCATAATTGAACATGAATCCTAATTGAACTTAAACCCATATTTGAATCGTAACCATAATGTCAACCCTTATTTTAACCTTAACCCTAAGATTTATCGTAGAGCCCTAACCCTAACGCCAACCCCAACCCTAACCCTAACCCTAACCCTAACACTAATGCTAACCCTAACCTTAACCTTAGCACTAACACTAACCCTAAACCTAAACCTAATTCTATTTCTAAGCCTAACCCTAACCATAAATATAACCCAAGCCCTAACATTAATGATATCTCTAACCTTAACCGTAAGCCCATTGCTAACCCCAATTCTTTCACTAACCTTAACCCTCAACCCCAATTCTTAGTTTATAAATTGGGCATTAATGATAAATAATTTAAACAAAAATGAATATTTTTATGTATATTTCTAATTCTATGTGAAATTAAGTATTATGGGGGTTAGAATATCTTAAAATTAATTTATAAATTTAGCACTAATGATAAATATTTATTTAAAAAATAAATATTTTAAACAAAAATATGCATTTTAATCTAAAACTATATTTCCATGTGAAATTAAACATTATTAGGGTTAAAATTATTAATGTCAGTTTGATCATTGTGTTGTAACACATTATGCAAATAGTGAGTGTACTTTTGGATTGAATTTTTAAAGATTGAAAGATCAATTGTTTGAAAGAAATGTTTGATAAAAGATATGAAGATCTTGAAAATAGTTTGAACATTTGAGAAAAGTGAGATCATTGTCTTGAAAGTCATCATGGAATTCGGAAGATTATAGTTTTCAAAAAGGGTGCATCTAAGATTCAAGTGAAGGTGAAAGTTGACTGACAAAAGAATAGCAAAGTGCAGTATTATAAAAGGAGATTACTTCCAAAAAGGAAGAAATTGGATCAGTGAGCATGCAAAGAATTTGCACAAGAAGAATTTTCAAGGATCAAATTTAAATATTTGATGATCATCATATAGTGATTAATTGAATGTAAATGGGTACCTAACAAGGCTTTAGGCGGAGACCCATCTTTTTAGATTATGCAAGAAAATGATTCAGTGAGTCTGCAGACTTGAAAAACAAAATTGAAAATGATAAAAATATGTGTGTTTGAAATTAAGGGGGAGTGTTGGAATAATAATTTCTCTCCTATCTTCTAGTGTCTTCTACTAGTCAAACATGTTCTAGAGACTTCAAGCACCTACCCATAAGAAGCAAGTGAATACATTAAATGCTGTATGTGCATCCATTTTCTGGAAACTTCATGACACCTATCATGAACTCTAAAATATAATCTAGAAACTTCTTAACTCCTCTATAAAAAGAGGATCAATGTAATTCAATTTGCAAGTAATAGAAACCTGCTGCAGCATGTTGAGAAAATTCTGTGTGTTTGTATTCGATTTGTTAACTTCTCTGTTTTTCATCAAGAAGCACTGCCAAATTGTTCCCAGCCATATCCCAGAATCTGGTGAAAGTGAAACAATGCTTGCAAAAGCCACAATATAAATAACATTAAGAAACAAAGCAAAAAACCTGGAAAAGAAGATATTGGCCATAGAATGGGTGCCAGGTGCGTGACTTACATCAACAAAGGAGTCTAAACAGACAAAGTCACACAAAACAAGGATTCGATGTGAACTCGACTTGGAAACAGAGAGCAATTATAATTTTAATTTTATAATGGTATTTAACATGTACAGCGTGCATGACAAAAGAAGCATGAAACTGTTCTCTGAAGGTGAACTCATGGCTACCATTTAAGGCGAGAAAGATCAAAGCCAAACACCTTCGTCCACAAAACCGAGATAAAAAAAGCGTTGAACAAAACTAAGATTAAAAAAAAATTTGATATACAAGTCCAATATTGTACAAAACATGAACAAATGAGGGTTTTAACCTTCTCAAAATAACAAAAGCATAAATCAGTATTGGTGTAGCTATGTCATACAGAAGGGATTCTTTTCTACTAAAAGGGCTTTTCTGCAGTTCGTCTGAAGGCTGTAAAAACCTTGAACTCACGCTCTGAAGCCTCTAACGAACCAAGAAAAGGAACAGACATAATTGTATGCCCCTCTAGAGTATGCAAATACGTACTCAATGCACTCTGGCTCCAGAGATTCTACAATTGTGTCTGCTCCTTTCTTTATTCGTTATCTCTCCATAAATTCCAGAGTTAAAGGAGATCCTCCGCTGTGGTCGGGGCTTAAAAACACACTAAGCCTTTTGACCGGGTGGCTGGGGCCCCTTTGCCTGTCGTTCCCGTTTTCCGTTCAAAATAATTCCATAACATTTTTTGAAACGCTTTCCCCGTGATCTCTCATAAAAAAAGCTTGGCAAAGGGTAGTCCGTCTACCTCTGTTGTCATGGAATAACTACCGCTCAAGTATTTTCCAGGCGAGCATATGAAATGAATTCTAGAAGAAATACATGGCGGGCATAGTCGATCCACAGCATTTGATATTTTTATTCAATCTGGGATTGGAGGGCTGATTGAAATTAAGGTGATTTTATTTTAATTTTTAAATTTTTTATTGAAATTAAATTTCTTTTGATTAATGTTCAATGAAATCTTTATGATTTACCCTATGTATGTAATTAGTTTTAACACAAAGACATAATTTATATATAGGAATTTAAAAATTTTTTGCTGAAACTGGTAGACATAATGCAAAAAATAATTATCATAATATACTTATTTTTTGTATATTGTATATATTAAAATCTAATTAATTATAAATTAGATTTAACATTTATGATATATATTTTTCATAAAATGATTCAAATTTAATAAAGAAACACTATGAGATAAAACATTGCTGTCATTAAAAAACTTTAATCACTCTAATCAAAAATAATTATTATATATACATTCTCAACACATTTTTAGAATCATAATAGTTTAATCTTGTTTAAAATAAATATATAAAAAGATTTGATTTAAATTATCTTTTTTATTATACATATTTTTTTATATTTCAATATGTTTATAATGGAACTTAATATTCCTTCATTTTTGCATTTTCTTTATACTACTATGATTATTTATTCTCTTTTGGATGAATCTTTATATTATTCTTTTATTGGAAAAGACCCTATAGATAAAGTGTCAGTAGTATAATAACTTCAAGAAATGTTTTTCTCCTCATATACACTTTCATATCATGGGAAAATTTTTCAATTATAGAGTCTCAGCTACCCAATTTTTTTATTATTAATAAAAACAATATTTCATTTATTTTTCCGATTACTATCCTCAAATCCTGAATTTGAAAATTTTAAAGAATTTTATGGTGATTCTTTTCCTTTATGATTTTATTTGCTAATAATCAAAAACATGATGTGGTTTTTTATACTTTTCATCTAAAAAGTCTATTTAGGATTTTATTAATTCTATATTAACTTCCACAACCTACCTCTAAGTCAATAGAAAATATGAGTGATATTTTTCCCTTATCTTCCCAACTATTTCAATTTAATTATTTCATAAAATTCAAGAATTTTCTACTACCATTAACTCTCTATAGTCACGTTTTCTATTGCTCTAACTATGACTATATAATGGGTGAGCCTCTAAACTAGGGGATTTATTCCCTCGTGAAATGATAAATAATTTTCATATAGCTTATCATGTTTTCAATACTACATGGACTAGTTTGACTAGAAATTTTATAGTAGTTTTCATGCATGCTCTGCATCTCACAGTGGCTAGCTTAGGGAGTTTTTGTCAACTAGGGTCTTAGAGGTTTTTAGGACACCCGAATTCATGTTTTGGCATGTTCCTTCTTGACCCCCTACTACTTCTCCTTCCTCCATGTCCACTTTGAAATTTATGTCTCCTCAACTAAATACCAATGCTTCAACTTCTTCCTCAATTGGCCCTCTCTCTCTCAAATCTCATCTAACAACTAACTGTATATTCCCATTTTCACTTTTTTTAATACATTTATTATTGATGATCTCTCACATTTTATCTAATCAAATACTATTTAAATAAAATAAAATAAAATATGGTACCCTAGATGAGAGAATATTTCTTGAGATGATATAATTTTTTAAACTTTTTAAATAATTAAAGAAAAGTGTCCACTTTTGAAAAAAACCTAATACATTTATATAAAATTTAAATAAAACATAAATTAAAAATGTTACATTCCAACATCATTTTAAAATTTAAAATATATGCCACTTCATGTGTTTCAAGTTTCTAACCAAGATAGTGCTACCCTTTCCTTATCACAAATACTCAAATTTCACCAAGTTGAACGTTCTTAAGAAATCAAATTTTAGTTAAATAACTTTGTTCCTTATGATAACAATCAGAATAGTTGTACCAAATCCTGGAGTAATCTTAAAATTGAATTTTGACAAATTAATTATGCAGGGAATTCTAGTGTTTAAAAGTTTCCCAAACCATTATTAAATGTAATTTTAGAATATAATTTTTAAGTTAATAATCCAATTGGTTTTTTCATTTTTGTTAGTTAGTATGAAATGGGTTATCATTAGCTGTATGAATGTCAATATGGAAGGGATTTTAACTCCTATTTGAAGTTGATTAAAATGCCATAATCCAACAATTTGACTTGATTACAATTTGAACATAAATTTGGAAGAAAGCAAGACAATTGTATTAACTTGGTGGTTTCAAATTTATAATTGGAATAATTAGTTAAGGAATATTTTTTGTTTATATTTTTTACTTGAGTTCAATTGCTTTGGTCTTTGTCTGTAGTTAGTAGTCTATGATGAAGAAGAAATTTTCATTGGAAGAAATTGGCTTTTAAAATTTTTGGAATAGTTTTTTTATTATTTTGGTTTATTCCAAAGTTTAAGAAAAAGAAAACACTGTTATGAGATTTCTATGGGGTTCTACTTGAGATTACAACTATAAGAAAGTGTTTGTTGAGGTTCAACATGGAGCATATTATGATGTTGTTTTATGTAACATTGCATTGATAATTTGTGTCACATAGAATGGATAGAGGGATAAAACATAACTACATTGGAAGTTAAAGATATGATTGATAATAAGGGTAAGTGACTATAACTATAGTGATGCAAGGGGTGTATTGGAAAGGAGGATCAATATGCATTGATTCCAACAAATTTGTTATTGTTGGATGAAATTTGGGCAAATGAAAATAAGTGTATCAACATGAATTGCACCCCTAACGCAAATTGATTTTTTCCACTTCAACAATTTAGAAAATCAAAAGCGGAGGTTTAATTCCACTTAAGCTTGCTTCTTGCATTCCATGTTCACGCGGCGCACTTACGTCCCTAGCAAATTCCTACAGTTGGATACTACAAGAGGCATTACATTTTTTATTGGAATTTGAAGATGTAATGTCCCTCTTCGGCTGGTTGACCTGAATATGGTCATTTTTCATCCATCTCCTTTAATCTCCACTCTTCCATCCATAGCACTTCTTCAGTAAAATTTTGAGAGAAGTTTTGAGAGATCTTGAGTTCATTGCTTCACATTTTCTCCACTCTTTCAACACCCATTCAAGCTTTGTACAGCATTCTACACTCCATTGCAACAATCCACTACTCCATCACTCCAACAGGGTGAGCACAGGACAAACATCGTGGCAACAGAGGCTTGAGTCCCTCTCGTTCACTCCTCCACAAGCCTTGAGTGCTTTGGACGAAGGCGGTAAGCTCCTTCTAATCTCTCCTTTGTATTTTTTGAGTAAGATCGTACTGCTTCAGTGTTTTTTGTTGACGTAGCTTGTAGTTTCTTTTCTTTATCACTATCTATAGGCTATTCCAAACTTGGTTGTCTGTGGAGGTGGAAACACCAAGAAGAGGGTCTGATTGAGGCAAGCCCCTATACAGCCCCAAAAATTTCTCCCTTTATTGTGTGCAGGTGGAGAGAGCTTGGAGCAAGTTGGCAAGGAGAGCATTGTATGAGATCATCTTTGTCACCTTGGTGGTAATAAATTTCTTTTATCATATTTGTATTTACATTTCACTCTTCTTAATCTCATTCTATCACATTAGACACCTCTAGATTAGGTTGATAGTCTCCTTTCCTGAGTTAGAGTCTTGTCTTTTCGGTTCTCTGGTCGTACGGATGCTAGCGCACCTATGAGATGCCAACACATCATGCTGTCATCCTAGAACTGTTCTTTCATCCTCAGACAGAGAGTTGCATAAGACATATCTACCTGAATCTAAAGGCCAACTCGCCTAGACTCCTTCCAACATTCGTGATTGCAGAGTGATTGAAGGACACATAATCCTCACCATTCTCATCCTCTTCATCCTAACTATCCCTTAAGTTTAGGTGAGTTAGGGCAGCCTTTCTGCTCTTGGCCTTCCGTGACCTAGGGCCTTGCAATGGGTGGTCCCCCTCTCTCACAATAAGTACCATAGATAACTTGGGAATGTGGGGATATAAGTCTCAACCAAAGGACATGGTAGTTAATAACATGATAATTATTTTTATTTAGGAACATGCAATAGTAAAGAATGTAATAATATAAGAGTATGTGTAACCAAAATTTGGAGTCTAATAGATGTGAGGGATAAAGAAGATTGAGATGAAATACAAGAAAAATAAAAATAATGAAGAAGATGATTGATAGGATTGAATTCCAAATAAGTTACTACAAGATGTGAAAAGAACGAGTTGACGAAGTAGTGGGTTGGAATTCCTAGGTAGGGTAGCTTGTACATTAGAAAATGAGGCTCATTTTTTTATCAACTCCAAGTGTGTGATGTAGGACATCCCTAGGTAGTGTGGTAATCTTGCAACATTCTAGAAAAGTGGTTTAGTTTAGTTAGTTATTTCTCTATTAGTTTGTAGATAGTAGTTTGTGATGAAGAAATTTATTATATTATATTATAACTTGAAATTGGCTCTCAAAGTTTTGGGATTAGTCAGATTTTTCTTTTTTGAGTTTCATGTTAATGTCTATCAATAATTAGATGAGAAAAAGATATTAAATGTGTACAAGAGTGTCTATCAGGTGGATAGTTGTGAAAAATTAGGATTATTTTCATGTGTGGAAATTTATTTAGAGTTTGCACCAATAAAATATTTTTTGTAAGGACGTATTGAACCATTGAGAATGAGTATTAAGCGCCATGAGGATGTTTATCCACCATTTAACCACTTGAATTTATAATTTTTTTATTTAAAGTTGATGACATGTTACATGTGGGATTAGAATTTGTTTCATCTTATGGCCAACACAAATCATTAGAAAAAAATGTGGATGTTATATATATTGAGTTTTGGATCAAAGAAAGGTATGTGAAGAGGTAATGGAAGAATTTGAGAAGTAAAAAATAAGCAGGGTGAGATTATATAGTCTTAGATAAAGATCATGAGTAGAAAACAAGGAGTATGAAGCAGAGTGCATTACAAAGGGAAATACTAATACAACATAGTGGAGGTAATTAGACTAGTGTTTATGAGGCTATATTTTAGTGTAATCTATGTATGAATTATCATAGTAAGTGTAATGAAATGGATATGACCTAGCATGTACTTGAGAGCCCATTACAGAAAAGTGAGAAGTTGTAGTCATGGTGATAATCATGTAAAATTTAATTAATAAGAATTTTTTATTTTTTATGAGATCTTTGTGTTGTGTGTATTTTGATGTTAATCTAGATGGTTGAATATTCCTTAATTGGGCCCAAGTTTTACCATGACTATATAAAATTTAACCACTTATGTAAAACATTTATTAGATATATATAAACTAGGCATCATCTTTTTTACAAAAACTAAAATCTATTCTAAAGAGGAAAATAAGCTATCACAACATTAGCATGAATGAACACCTCATCTATCAAAGAAAAAGGTGCCTTTACTGGTTTTAAAATTTTATTAAAATAGGTCTATAGGGTAAACCAAATAACCAATCAAAAACACTTTTAATTAACTATCATTATCTCCAAACTATAAGTTTTTTATTTTCACCATATATGGACTTAATTTCCCCACTCTTAGGAGATAACTATGGGAGATAATTTATTACATCATAAAACCTATCATAAGTTAATTATACATGGTAAGTGAATATTTTACTATTTAATATTAACCTCAAATGACAAACAATGAGGTATAGCAAGGTCCACACAATAACAAATTGATTTTAGTTCCTTTATCTAGATGAATACACTCTTAGATTTATCACATAGGAATGGAACACTCACATGGACAAACAAAAGGCCAGGTTAAAGAAAAATAGTAAAGAGATTGGATATTATTTTCATCTTTCCCAAATGTCTTGAGTATAATGATTCCATAAAATATGAATTTATAGTCATATGCTTGGCTTTAGATCACTTTCTGTTAACTTTAGAAGTTATGGAAGACCATGTAAACCCCAAATGCACCTTCATCTTTAAAAAATATGTAGTTTATAGATCAATCCTTCATAGATATTGTTAAACATCGGGGAAGTGAGCTTCTAAAATTAAGAAGCACCAAGATGTATGCTCTAGAAAAAACTCATAGTCCTAAAAGATCCACAAAGATTGGAACAATAATATACTTTTTCAAGAATATTCTATTGAGAAGGAAAGGATTGAAATAGAACTAAACATTCTCAATGAATTAATCATAGTTAAAGGAATGAACTAGGATCAATTCATGAAGGAAATATATCTCTAAAAAATAATAGATGCACAAGCAAAGAAAAATAAAATCTAGAGGCAATCATCTTGAGAAATTTAGTAGTTGGTTAAAGGTTCAAAAAGAACATAAAAAATTTTCACAACTTAACTAGGGAAATAAGAAGCTACAAAAATCACTTCTATCAAGTCTCATAGAGGATAATATCTCATTGATCCTAAACTCATTAAGGTTGAATCGATCTTGTTTTTTAGTGAACTACTCAGAGATGAGAGGATTCAAACTTGTAGGAGAAAATATACTTTTTATAGTTCATTTCATTCATTATCACAAGTGAAGATCCATCATTGAAGGTATCAACACTAAGGAAGAGATCAATTTGGATTCCTCGTAAGTGAACTCAAACACTGGACATAGAAGCAATCACTCAATCTTTGAAAGATCCATCATTAAAGGTATCAACACTAGACATGAAATCAATCACCCAATTTCCAATACAAATAAAAAAGCATGATCTAATCAAGCTTAATATTAGCAAATCATATGATTAAGTAATTGGAGGTTCATCATGAAAATCCTAGAAAAAATTGGCTTCTATGATAATTTGAGGGAATTGATCTTAGAATGAAGTAGAAGTTGAAGCCCATTTGCTTGGTTTCTTATTGTTTAAATCAATAAACACTAACATGATAATAATCGAGGGTAATTAATTGGAGACTAAACATCACTTTGAATAAAGTTTGTGTTATACTAGTTAGTTTAAAATCTTTAATTGTCACACATTGCTCTAAATGGTTGGCCTAGCCTTATTGATATATGAGACCAATATCACTTTTAATCGTGATGTTGGTACAATCATTCCACCTTCTATGAGCATTCCTTGGCATCATGTAGGTAAATCAATTCCTATGTTGGAGTGATACTTCCCACACATTTGGTTTAGTTCAAGAGGTTTTTTTTGGTTTAGTTCAAGAGGGTTTTGGCCTCATTATTTTTTGCCAAATGTTTCTCACTTGTTAGCTATATGATAATTATTTATTTCAATCTCTCTCCTTTCTAGGCTCTTTGTGATACTAAAAAAGTCACAATGGAATTGCTCATTCACTTTGGTTGTGAATTATAGTAGATTGACATCCTTGTGAAGATCAATGAAGTTAGATTTAGAAAAGTTTTGTTCTTCCAAGATGGTGATATCATGGTTGTCATTTTAAAAATGTTTGATATGGACCTCATCAAAAGATTTATTTGACCCGATGTCAATATCAACATCTCTTCCATGTTTTTGTGTAATATCCATACCCTCATTAGTGACAAGGAACTTACCAAGGCCATCGAACAATATTATATTTGGAATAAGAGCATGATAGGCACAAAAGTAATTGTTGATAGCATTGCTCTCCTCTTATGAATTTAAATGTCGTGTTTTCTTCGATTGATATTATTCCGACATTGAAACTAGATTCATAGTATTGAATAAAAAAATTGTAGATATTTAATATTCTCAAAAATTTGTTGTAGTTCCAGCAACATCATCTGACAAAACTCCTCTACTGCGATGGATGTCCATTCCCTGTTCCAAAGCTCCCATTTTCGCACAGGCTGGGAGGATGCTGGCAAGGGTTGCAGAGTGTGGATTTAAACCAGCCAATCGCATTTGGTTGAAAGTTTGTAAATCATTTTCAACAAATGCATTTTGTGCATATCCTGCAATCGTAGCACTCCATGAGACCAGATTTCATTGAGGCATCAGTCAAACGGTTCATGTTCCTTGTCTATGCTTCCATATTTTGCATACACTTCTACCAGAACATTTCCAACTGTGACAACTAACGATGATCGCCCGTCCATTATACTTTGATGGACGTCCATACCCTGTTCCAAAGCTCCCATTTTGGTACAGACGGGAGTACGCTGGCAAATAAAAGGGATCGGGATGGAAATATGCTTGTTGGATCGACTGCATCGTGAGCACGCCATGTCTTCTGTCTGCTGCAGAAATCATTTCCATAAAGCAAGAAAGCCTGTGAAAATACTTGAGCGGCTAGTTATTCCATGACAACAGCGAGGTAGATGGGACTACCCTTTGCCAAGCACTTTGTTTTATGAGATCAACCGCGCGGGAATAGCGTTCAAATTCAAATGTTAACGGGGATTATTTTCTGAACGGAAACGGACGGGAATGGACGTCAGGCAAAGTAATGGGCCCACAGCCACCTAAGCGATCAAAGGCTTAGTGTGTGACGCTAACCGCCCACCCACCTAAGTGGTCGGTGTGTGACGCTTAAGCCCGCCGTGGAGCTTGTCAAGCCGAGAACTCAGTTTTTCCATCATCAGATGAGAGAAGCTTGGGGATGCTCAGAACGCATGCTACTGTTTATGCAAATTATCCACTGCATAATATAATTGTAATTGCATTTGTTACGTTATTGGAGTTTGGGCCGCAGGCCTGCCAGCTCAGGAATGATTACAGGATATTCTTCAAATGATCACTGCAGATATTTTAAAAATGATCACTGCAGTTGCACACCAACACACGAAACTATGTATCAAATCGTAATTATCCCTATCTGAACAATGTACAGCGTATTTTCGAAATCAACGGCTCACCTTGCTTTAGAAGGGATGCAAGACTATGAATATAATCTCGTCCGTTCATAACTTTCCGTCATTTTGACCGTTCCGCCGCTTTTATTCCCGTTATTTTTGCCGAGGCTTTCTTTAATGTTTATTATCCAAATGGCGAATAAATCATAAGCAGAAAAGTACATTGAGCGGCGGTTAGGTTTATCCACATCGCATGATAAATATTTTTTAATTTTTTCACTGGCATTGACAGGGCATGAGAGAAATTAAGAATGATTTTATTTTGTAATTTTTAAATCTTTTGTATTGAAGATATACAGATTCTCTTTTGACTTGGTGTTAAAAGTAATCATGGTATGTTATTTTACTTTTATGTATATTATATTAATTAATTTATATATTATTTGTTTTAAGTTTATTATATTATTAAAATAATATGATATTTTTTTATTGGAAAAAGAGTCTTTTTAAGTGTTAAAAAATAAATATAATATTTATATACTACTTATCATATTTGTATTTATATACTACATTATATTATGTATCTTATAAATAATATTATATTGAAAAACATTAGAATAGATTTAACATATTAATATATATATTTTTATATGAATATGTTCTATTTTAATTATTATTGAAAGACAATAAATAAAAAATCAAAACATAATTTTCATTATGTTATTATGTTTATTTTTATAGCTAATATGAAGAAAGTTATTTTATTTATTTTCCATGAAATTTTAAGTAATAATTACATATTTATGCTTGTTTTAAAATATAATATTTTCTAATTGAAATATCTTAAATTATGGTTACATTTATTATTACATATTTTCTTTTATATTTGCAATCATCCAATATAAATTAGATAATAAAAAATTTAATTAATATAAAAAATATACTTTATTTATAATGCATTTTACATTATATGTACTATAATTACATTTATTATTATATATACATTATATTACTATTGATGTAAATTATATTATTATTATTATATCTTACAGTCTATAATTTCTTTTTTATTGTATATACAAATTAAACTATTAGATCAATGATCATCAGGTACTACATGTGGTGAATAAGCTCTGCTAAGGTTTTATGTTTTTTGCGGTCACCCTTGGCCCCTCTTGCGTCATAGTGCACCTTTTGTGCAAAATTTTTCCTCCCTTATTGAGTACGGCTGCATTTACTGCGATTTTAGGGGTTTATTATGCTTTCAACCGACATTAACCCAACAATTCATGTTGGTGTTAACGGTTCGTCGACGCAGTTCAATGGCTCATCCTCCGAACAAACGTCCTCGGAAATTTGTTCTAAAAGTCTTTCACGAAGTAAACATTTTGATGCCCCTGCTGATGTCATTTTGCCTTTACTTGATTTTGACTTTGTCTGATAATGGCTCGAACAACACACCCTTGTGGGTTATTTTGTTGGGAGGACTCCCCCTGAAAGTGTGCTGAAAGAATGGATCAACAAGGCTTGGGCCCCTCATGGGGTCTGCCTTGATATGGTCCATAACTTAACCAAAGGCTTTTTTTTGTTCCGCTTCGCGGAAGTTAATCATGTCCAAGCCATTCTAGGGCATGGGCCCTGGTATGTTAGGTCTTCCTTGTTGGTATTTCAGGCATGGAGCCGAGATTTTTCTATCTTAGATGACGCTAAAATGCGGGTCCCAGTCTGGATTGAGTTTCTCGATTTGCCTTTACCATGTGTGCCCTTCCTGCACCACATTGCTTCTTCACTGGGGAGGGTTGTTTGTATCGAACCTGACAAGTTCTCCCAAGCTCGTCCGCAGAAGCGAGTTTGTGTGGAAGTTGATCTATCCAAGGACTTGAAAGAGTCTGTAGACATTTAAATTGGTGCTATTAGGCATAACTAGAAAGTCACGTATTTCAATTTGCCCAACACGTGCTATCAGTGCCAGTCAGCTAACCATAAGATCAAGGACTGCACTTTGACAGTTTTGCGTACACCATCACCGTCAGGAGATGCTGAAAAGCCTCGCCAGACAGAGCCTTCTGCTAAGGTGGAGTCAAAATGGACAACGGTTACAAACGGAAAAATAGGCCAACTAGTTCTGGGTTGGCTCCCAAGGCCCCTGAACCATCTAAAAATGTTTCAAACCCTTCTGAACAGGGGACATTTTCTCCTTCTAGAGTTGTTACTACATCAATACAACCTAGGTCAAAGGCAATGCCTCAACCTGCGGTTGTTCTATGCGCCTAGTTGATTATTCCTCTCACAATGGGGGTTCACTGACGGTCCCGTAGCCCGTCTCCACCGCTAGAAGAAGGAGAATATGTGTCAGAAAAGCGGAGGCATTTGCCGCCTATTCAGATTGGTTCAGTCCCACAAGATTTTTTGAAGAATACTTTCTCTTCCCTAATTGAGGAGGAACTAGGTTCCGCAAACATGGAGGAGTTTCATCCATGAATTTTTTTTCATGGAATATTCGAGGTCTAACTGACCTCTCCAGAAAGTATTTTGTTAGGGATACTTTACATAAATACTCAAGAATTGAAGTGCTTTGTCTCTAAGAATTTAAAATTTCAAGATTTTTACTTGCTTCGGCTAGTCGCACTATTTCGCCAGCCAACACTATGTTTTGTAGTTCACATGAAGCCGGGCGTGGTGGAGCCACCACTCTTTTGTCCTCCCAATTGCATTCTTGAGTTGTGGATCATGGACCGAACCTTCCCAGCGAGTCGTCTAGGTTCTTCTCAACATTGACAACCATTCCTTTGGGGTTATCAATGTCTATGCCTCCAACGATGTTGTGGAGTGTTATTTGCTTTGGCGTTGGCTTGTTGATTCTTTTTCAGTCACCACCTGGTTGCTCTAAAGGGATTTCAATATGGTTGAGATGGTGTATCACAAGGATGGCACCTTACCCTTCCGTTGGGTTGCTGGTGAAAGGGAGACGTGGTTTTACATGCGTAATAAATTGGGCCTTTTTGATCCCAACACTGGTTGTCGCCATTCTCATTCCCTCTGGCACACTTGGTGTAACTACAGGGCCAATTCTGATAGTCTTTAAATGTCTTGATTGTGCCATGATCTCGGTTCAATCTTTCTTCTCTTTTGCTAGCTCTGCCTTGCCAGTGAAGGCGTTAGTGGATGTGACTCTATCTGATCACTTCCTAATTCATTTTCGCATTGAATGGACCTCTTGCCAGCCCCACACGTGTAGGACTCAATTCTTTATGAACACGTCTCTTCTCTGCCACAAGCCCACTCTGGCCCACATTCGTCGAGTGTGAAATTTGGAGTGCAGACCAGCTGACCAAACAGGTTGGATTACCTGGTGGAATGATGCCATCATTCGCACTGATCAATTCTTGCATATTTATGAGTGTCAACTGGCTATTTTTTGTTGATGATCTTATGAGGCTAACACTAATGACTTGTGTATGACCATGGAGGCTCTGGCGGCCAGTCACTTTTCCCCATCACATCAATTCAAGGTGGCGAAATTAAAACACAAGAAGCAAATGGTTGATAATTATGCTGCTAGAGGAGCACAAATCAAAGCTCGACTGCATTGGCTTAAGATTAGTGATCGTTCCTCCAAAGAATTTTTTTTGGCACTTCATACAAAGAACTCATCCCCACACATCATAAAAGTTAAGGATGGCACTTGGGTGCTCTCAGAGCTTCCTGAAATTCTCCAGGATTTTGTGTGCCATTATGAACAAGTGTTCACTGCACAATATTTCATGCCAATGCGACAACAAGCTCTTCAAGACTGCCTTGTTGCTGTGCCACATAGGCTTTCTTCAGCCCAGATCAATTTTTGTGATCAATTGTTAACAATTGATGATCTCAAGGAAGCCATTTTATCTATGGTCGATGAAGGGGCTCTCGGGATTGATGGCTTCCCTTGCAAATTTTACAAAGCTCTTTGGGATTGTGTTGGGTGTGATTTACATCAAGTCTACCTTGAAGCTTTTCATACCAATTCTCTAGGTAATTAAATAAATAAGGGAAATATAAAATTCATACCTAAGCCTAGGGATCTGGAGGATATTTGCAACTAGGGACCTATCATGCTCCTCAATGTTTCCTACAAGATCATTGTCAAAGCTTTGGCTTAGAAAATCTGCTATCTCTTGCCTCAAGTTGTTCGCCCTAAGAAGACTAGTTTCATCAAATCCAAGTTTATTCTAGATAACATCATTATTGTTTGGGAAGGCATGGAGTGGGCCTGACGCTCCAACCAAAAATTTGTTTTCATTAAAATTGATTTTGATAAAGCCTATGATCGCATTGAATGACCTTTCATTCTTGCGATGTTTCAAGCCTTGGGGTTTGGGCCCAACTTCATTCAATCTATTTGAATGTTATTTCTTGATGCTTCGGCCTGCATTACCATTAATGGCCGCCAGTCTTCTGCCTTTGGTCTTTTCCGCTCCATTTGTCAAGGGTGTCCTCTTGCCCCTTCTTTGTATGTTCTGGTTGTTGAAGGATTTGGTTACCTGTTAGCCCATGTTGTTTCTCAATAGCGTGTCAAAGGGATTCTTCTCCTAAATTTGCAGGAGCAACTTGTCAATGGCCACTTTGCGGATGACTCCTTTCTCACTCTCTTGGAGGAAGAGGAATCTATCAATGTTGCCCTTGATTGTCTTAACACTTTTTGCCTTTCCTCAAGCTCGACCATCCAATGGAAAAAGACTTTATGCTACAGACAATCCGTATTACCCACTCCTGCGTGGTTTCAAATTTATAATTGGAAGTGGATCGAGCAAGGAGATATTTTTTGCTTTCTGGGCATTCCCTTTGCCTTCCAGGCTTCCCCTAGAGAGCTTTGGTAGGCCGTGCTCTCCAGAGTTGAGAAGAAGCTTGCTTACTAGATTACCAAGCCTCTTTCTTTGGTCGATAAGTTCTAGGCGTGTTCTAAAATTTTGGCAACCACACATGTTTATTATTCTTCCTTTAGGGCTCTCTCCAAAGTCGCTTACAGCAAGCTTGAAAATCTGTTATGAGATTTCTTATGGGCTTCTTTTGAAACCCACAAGGGTTTCCATCGTGTTGCTTGGGAGTTCTGTTGCCTCCCTAGGGATTCTTGAGGGCTTGGGTTGGTCTCCACTCAACAACAAGGGACTACTCTTTTTGTCAAATGGATTATCCGGGCCCTTACCAAAGAGGAAGCTTGGAAGATTCTCCTCAAGCATTGCATCCAATCCAGATTTCCTACTCACAAACCCACCTGGAAAGGGATAGGCTTTCAAACCATCCTGGTTATGAGAGAGCTTATTCAAATTGTTGGAACTTTTGTGGCCAAAAGCATTTGGCGGGCCTGGGAGGCTGTCAAGCCTTGGATCCGATGGGCTGGAACTGGCTTTCGTGATGGCCTTTTGCTCAATCAACAAAACCTTTGGTAGTCTCCCCTTCTTGCTCAAAACGGCCAACCTCTGGCCAAGTCGCCTTGGCTCAAAGCCCTCGGGTTTCACAAAAAGCGCATTCAAACCCTGCAACAACTTTTTCACCAGCCCACGATGCGTATTATGCAATGGGATGCTTTTAAATCCCATCACAACCTTCAAAACCAAGACCGTGCCACCTTTAATTGGTTGGTGAACGCCATTCTGACCGAGATGCTCCATAAAGTGGGCATTTGTGGCCATAAGCCTTGGTGGAAAGATTGGAAAAGGTTCCCCAACACTCCTCTTAGGAGCTACAAGCCACAACTTGGCTACAGGTGGCTTTCACCCCATTTTCCTATGATCAACAGTTTAAACCAGAGGTGGCTGCTTAATTCCTCCGCTCATGTCTGGCGGAGATGATTTGATGCCATTTGGTCTGCAAGTGTTAATCTCAAGTCGGCCCACTTTGCTTGGTGTATTCTTTTCCAAGGCTTTCTAGTGGGATCTCGGCTTATTCACTTGGGGGTCCAAGACCCTCGTTGCCCTTTTTATGGCCAGTCGGAAAGCTTCAAGCATCTTTTCTGGTTTCTTTCTAGAGCTTAGAAACTCTAGACTTGGATACATGATTTTTTCGGCCTTTCCGACCGGAACCCTTTTCTTGGCATATGGTTTTCCTTGGGGATCCACCAGGGACTCCTGTTAAATTCAAACAGCTTTGGCACACTTTCAAGGTGGAAATCCTCTTCAGCATCTAGAAAGATAGAAACTCTTGCATCTTTTCTCATTCTCAATTAGATGTTAATATTTCTCTCTATGCTAAAGCAATTATTTGTTCTAATGTTCTTTTACAGATTCAAGTGCAAGCTAATAAAGTTGCATTGGAAGTGGCTCACCTTCAAGTCCTCCTAGACCACTGGGGAAATGCCCCATGTGTTGTGCCTCGGGTCCCTAATTTTCCCTCTTCCTCCCACAATCAGTCGCCCTCTCAGTGTTGGTAGCGGAGTGGCTTCGCTCACCCTCGATCTCAGCCCCCTGGTCGGCGGGACTCTCACCCTCCTCGGTGTGCCTACTCTCCTCCACCACGGGTTGCTCAGGGATGGCCTTCTGGTGGTGCAACTGGGAGTGGCGATGGCGGTTCTGGATGGCCCTTTGATTCTCCGCTTGCTTCTGGCTCTGGATGGCCTGCCAATGGTAAAATCTTTACGTGATTGACTATTGCAATCTCGCCCCGGTGCAACGAAGAAGATAAAGATAAAGATAAAGCTGATGATGCTTGGGGTGCTCCTCCTGACATCACTCTAGACCCCGCTGATGTATTGGGAAAAAACATTGATTATAGGGACCCCCCAGACTCTTTTGACACTACTTTGGCCACTTAATGGCCTATTTGTTTAATTTTTTCTTTCATGCTTTTATACTTTTAGGCTTGGCCCATGTGATCTAATATTTTTGTTTTTCGAGGCTTTGCCCATGTGACTATCGGGGTGTGCCTTCCTACCATCCACCCTTTTTTTGTGAATATGTATTCTTATCTCTAAATTAATATAGATATCTCCCTATTCATCAAAAAAAATTAAACTATTACTATTATATATTATATGCTACAAAACAAATTATTAAATGAAAATATACAAATAGGGGATCTCATCCCCAAAATAAATTCTCAATAAGTACATCCCAATGGGGTTTGAACTTTGATAACAAGAATAACAACACAACTTAACCATCACATCATGAAATTATTAACATTTATATTGTATTAATTTACTTATATTTTATTTGTTCTATTTATATTGATATACTACTTATTATGTTTGTATATATATACTAAATTATATTATACACTATATATTATGTTATGTATTATTAATATTTTATATATTTTACTATATAATATACTTTCAAACAATATCATACATAATATGTACTTATATTCAACTTATTAATTGATACTAAATATTTGTACATATTTTTGTATAGTATATACTAATTTATACATAAAAAATATTTATTCTATCATTATAAATTACATTTAAATTTTTACTTGATAATAAGTATCTTTACTTGATATTACAAATTAATTTATAAATCGATTTACTATTATTTGTAATTAAATGATCTTTACTTAAAGTTAAATTTCTAAATAATTATAGATATCAAATAAACTATTTAAGAGTGTTTTTTCTATATTCTTAATAAGAATGATTGAATACATTTCTATATTCATATAAATTATATTGTATATAATATATTTATATTGTATATTGTATATTTATATTGTATATTGTATATAATATATTACATATATACACATTATATTATTATTATATATGATATTCTACAATACAAAATATTAATTATAAATATTTTATTCATATATCAATTCTAATATTTTTTTAAAAAATGATTTAATAGTTCAAAAGTAGTTTTTTTTTCTAAGAATTTAATAAAATTGAAATGAAAAATGAAATTATATTTTATTAATATTTCATTTCTAATAAATTCAAAATTAGTTTTTATTTATTTAATTATTTATTAACTTAATAATTTTTTAATTTTTTTTGGGTAGGTAAATAGCTAGTATGGCTAGCACCATATATTATCAGACAAAAAATATTACAAACATTGCCTTTCGGCTATGTTCAAAGTACGAGTTGCCCTACAAGCCTAGTATCCATAGTTTTTATCGTTCTTTCTATCATCCTATCTAATACTATACTACCCACATATCTTTAAACACAAACTGTACTTCTAGGCTAACCGGTTTCATGGCTTCCTCGCCTTGCTTTCCTTTGGCTTCCATAGCCCACACAGAGTAGTGAAAAGGGGGTTGGATTCGTCACGTTATGAACCTTGAGCCATCGCTTCTTTGCATGTGTTGCACAGGACTTGACTGGCCATTCCATTTTGCATCTTTTGTGTGCAGGGTTGCTTGTGATTTTCTCCACATCCCTTTCGTTGTCTTTTACCCACTCCTCCCCTGAGTCTGGTGATACCAGGGGTGCCATCCCATTATTATCCTCCTTGTCGTTGTCCACATCAAACCCCTCCTTGGCCATGTAGTTACCCAGTGCTTCTTTTGTCATTCGCTATGTGAGCCCTATCACATGAAGAAGGAAATTGAGATTTCTATCGATGTCCTCGCAACGTTTTGTCAGTTCCTCTGGTTCTACCATTGATAGGATTGTAAATGTTGGAACTGGTCTCCCACTGCATCTCTTTAGTAGGTAGTAATGTTGCGACATGGGTATTTTCCCATGCTCATCAATGTTATCCAGGACTACATCAATTTCACCTAGGTATTTGTGCTTGAACATGAGCTGGCATAAATTCTTTATCCTAGATTTCTCCATTCCCCTGTAGAGTGTTATTGCTAGGAACATTCTAGGGATATCGATGTTGAGATGGTGCTTATGGTAAGACCATATAAAATCCCGTCCCATTACCTTCCTTATCGCATGGATGACCAGTTTATTCTTTGGCAAGAGGATTCCTCACAGCCTTGTGTCTGTCACTTCCCCCTAGAATGGCACCATGGTTGTGGTTGTCTCCAGGCACATAGGTGTATCCATTATTCTCTCTGCCAACCTTTAATAGAATTTGTTGCAGTTGTGACATTTACCTTTGTACTATCTATTCTTATAGCCAGTTGTTCCTTTTCTGGCCCTGTTATAAATGTGTTGTCTCTTCACACAAGTGAGCCTTTACTCCAATCCTGCATTCTCGAGGTTGTCTGTCTAAGGTGACTATTTTGTGCCTTGAGTCGATCGACTAGATCTTGAAAGGATGATTTACCTGTCATTTGTGACGTTCGCTCCTTTCCCCAAAATTACCTCACTTATCGATTGCGACTTCTGATGCCACCGCCATTTCTTCACCTTTATTTTTGTTGTGACCCTTCGCTCGAGTTGGCTTGGCTATCTTAACCGGAGTCGTACTCCACCCTCGCTACTGTGTGTTTGGACAGGCTGTCAGCCACGGTATTACCTTCACGGTATACATGGCTGACACAAAAAATCTTCGAAGGATGATACCAAGGTTAGTATCAGACTTAACCAATGCCTCAATATCCAGTTCAGAGTGGAGTTATTTCTGATAGCATTTATTATGATTAGTGAGTCTCCCTCTAGATGCAGTTTCATTGCTCTGAGGCTCTTCCCTAATTCTATACCACACAAAGCCGCTCTAATTTCTGCCATATTATTTATTGCTTTTTTGCTTCTTTTGCAATCACCTTACCTTCAAAATCTCTTGCCACACATCCAATGCTAGCTGCTCCCGGGTTCCCCAAAGAGGCACCGTTAAAGTTGATCCAACCCGGTTGTGGTTTTTGCCAAACCGTTCCACATGTCATTTCTTCCTTTTGTGGTGCCTTCAAAGTGCTTACAATGGGAGGGATGTGTAACCTGTCGAATTTATTAGAAAGTTCTATGTCCCTATTGGAAAACACATTCTTTGGAAAGGTTATCATTTTTAATGCACTGTTTACTAGTTCCACCACTGCCTTTACTAGTCGACCTGCTAATTTTTCTCTCCCCATTGATTGCTCCTAAAAAATGTGCCTATTTATTTCCTTCTAGATTTACGAGCATACTTTGGATGGAATAATTTTCCATATGCTGTTGAATACCCCTATGTGAAGTTTATTTGGCCACACAGTTATCCAGTCCCATAGGTTTGGTGCCAAAGGAGTTGGGTATTCTAGAAGTACGAGTATGAATTCCAACAGAATTCGACATAGGGGTAGATAAGTAGGAGATGGGATGTTCTCTCTCCCTAATTTTTGCACATTATACATCTATTAGGGCCTCTGAAACCCAATTTTGATAACCTATCCTAAGTTAATATCCTACCCTGAGTGGCCAACCATGTGAACACCTTGGCTTTTGGTAGAACATTTTTTCCCCAACAGAGTGTATTTGGCCAAGTTTTAATTTCCACTCTCCTTTCCTTGATCCTGTACCCAATCTTTACCTTATACTCACCATCTATTGAGGCACTCCATCTCAAGACATCTTCCCCTTCGCCAACAAGGAAGGTTCTAGCTTCCAATATCCTTTTCAAGGCCATTTTTTGTATTGTAGGGGCACTAAGTGTATTTGGGTCTTTCCATCTCCATTTCTGGACTCCATTTTCCCATTCAATTTCGCCATAATCACTTACCTCTTGGCCCCATACCTTGGTAGTTTCTTCCTTGATGGTCTCCATGCCCATCATATTGTTTAGCTTAGCATGCCCATCCCACGAATCTTCCCAAAATGATGCTTTTCTGCCATTATGAACTTCCCACGAGACATACTTATATATGATGTCTTTGCATTCACATATGAAGTTCCAAATTGTCGATCCTTTAGGTGGATTGAGTACCCTGACTATGCTTATTGGCTCGTTTGAGTCAAGGTATTTTCTTCTCAGGATTCTAACCCATTTTTTATTGCTAGTGTACATTTGCCAAACTAGTTTGGCACCCATGGCCTGGTTCATATCCTTTAGCTGCCTTATTCTTGCTCCACCCGCGGCCTGTGGTTTACATACCTTATCCCATGCCAGTAAGGGAACCCTATTTGAGTCCTCCGGTCCATTCCAAAATAATTTCCTCATAATTTGATTAAGCTGGTCCAGAATGCCCTCGGGGATTTTTAGGAAAGACATTGAATAGATGGGGATCGTTGCCAGGACAGTTTTAACTAGGAGGAGCATACCAGCTGATGTTAGCCATTTTCCTTTCCAGAGTTCCATTTTCTTTCTAAAATTTCCTACTAGTCTATCCCAAAAGGTGATGTGGTTTACTCTAGCGAAGAGTGGCCTCCCTAAAAATCTCCATGGAAGGCTAGCTATTCTGATACCCAATATTCTTGTGAGATCACGTTGCAAGCTAGGTTGAGTATTGAGGAAAAAGGCTTCTGATTTTATCGAGTTGATGTCTTGGCCGAAGGCCTTACTATAATTTTTCAAGACTTCTTTGATTTTCCTTACTTCTACTCTTGTAGCTAACCCAAAGAGGATGGTATCATCCATTAATTGTTGATGGGTAATTGCTCCTACCCCTGGTGTTGCCTCTATTCCTTTCCATGAACCTTCCTCTCTGCATTGACTGATTTTACTACCCAAAGCTTCTGCGATTATGATGAAGAGAAATGGGGATAATGGGTCACCTTATCTTATCCCCTGGGAAGAATCAATGAATCCCTGAGCGACTCCTTTTATTAGGATTGAGAATCTTGGACCACTTATGCAACTTTTAATCCATTCCACTATATTCCTATCAAATCTGAATCCAAATAGCATATCTAGCAAGAACTGCCTATCCACCCTATAATATGCCTTTAGGATATCTAGCTTTAGAATCATGCTTGGCAATCTTAACTTCCTTGTTGAATGTACCATTTCATGCGCTACTATTATCCCTTCCACGATTGATCTGCCGAGAATGTAACCTCTTTTCTCTTCTGATATGATTTTATTTATTACCGTTTTGAGCCTATTGGCGATGATCTTTGTGATTATTTTGTATATTGTGTTACAAAGGGAAATTGGCCTATATTCCCCCATGCAATTTGCCTCTTTCTTTTTCAGAATGATTGCTATGAAGGTATGATTGATTGCCCCTAACATTGCAATTTTCCTTCTTGATTATTTCGCTGCTTTGACTAGATATTCCTTAATTATTTCCCAATATATCTGGAAAAAGGAGGTTGGGAAGCCATTTGAACCTAGGGTTTTGTCTGCACCTAGTTGGAATGTTGCCTTCTTGACTTCCACTAAACTGATGGGTTTAGTGAGTTCTTCATTCTCATTCTCTGAGATCAACTTTGGGATTCCACTGATGAACTCCTCCCTTGAGCCTACATCTATATGATCTTATTTTTTAAACAATGCCTCAAAGTACTTAACTGCTTCTTGATTGATTTCCTGTGTTGTTCTGGCGAGGGACCCATCATCTCTCCTCAACTCCGTTATCCTGTTTGTATTTATTTTGATCATGGTTGAATTGTGGAAAAACCTAGTGTTCTTATCACCTTCTTGGAGCCGATGTTCCTTGGATTTCTACTTCCAGTGGAATTCCATTCTTGCTAAAGTCTCGGATTGGGCCTCTAGTAGATATTTCTCTCTTAGGTATTCCCCCTACCCCATACCATTCTTGATTATTTTCTCATTTAGGATTTTGAGCTCGTTTTCTATCTTATAACTCTCTTAAAAAAAGTTTTTGAAATTTTCTTTATTCCATACTCGCAATATTGTTTTGACATGAGAAAGTTTCTTATGGAAGGAATAAAGGTGTGAGTGGTTACCGATCGAAACTTCCTTCCACCAAGTCGAGATTTGTTCGAAAATGCTTGGGTCCCTCATCCACATTTTTTCAAATCTGAAGGGAGATCCGCCTTTGAAAATATCTGGTTGAAGTTCAAGTTGTATTGGAAAATGATCTGAGCCACTCCATGGTAGAATTGAGGCTTCCATCAAGTTCATTCCTTGATTCCATTCCCCTATCACTAGAAATCTATCCAATTTTTCTGCTATTCCAGAGTGGTCCGATCTTTTGTTGGTCCAAGTGTATATTCCATTCTTATTATTAATCTCCCTTAGCATATTATTTTCTATGAAATCTTGGAAATCTACTTGGGATCTTATCAAGTTTTTCAAACCACCCTGCTTCTCTGAATTGTTTAGAGTGGCATTGAAGTCCCCACCAATTATAATTTTTAGATCTTTTAACTGTCTCAGGAAGGTGGAAATTTTTGCCCAGAGGTGTCTTTTGTCTGTTGAGGCTATAGGGTCGTAAACATTAATTAAATTGAATTATGAGTTGTCCTTATAGAGCCGCACTGAGACTGTTGTCCAGTTTCGCTTTGCCTCCATGAGTTTGCAGCATACTGAGGCTAGGTTCCATATTATCCCTAGACCCCTAGGCGCCCCTATTGATTCTTTACAACATCCTTCCCATCCTTTCCACCACTTCAGTCTCCTTTCCTGTTCCATCTTACTCCATTTTGTCTCCTGGATTAATAGAATATATGGCTTACTACTATCTATTTGACGCGTAAAGTGGCACCATTTACTAGCCTAGGCGTTTAAGCCCCTAGTATTCCAACTTATAATCCTCATGGTTCCCCAGGAAGGGGGAGTCCCTTCCCATTTCTAAGGATTGTTTGGCCTAGTTTGGTTTGGCCTTTTGTTGTACCTGCTATTTTTAGTTTTTCTTTATTAGGCTTATGACCTCTTTGATTGTTCTATTTGATCCTTGGTGTTTTTCTTGTCGAGGGTATTTGTTCGATTCCTCTTTCAGCCATTATGCCCTCCTGATATTCTTTGTAGCTTTCATCCCCTTCTAATTATGATTCCATACTGCCTAATTCCTATTCTTCCTCTAGTTCTTCCTCAGAGCCCTTGTGATTATTTACTGTCTTCATTTCTGATATCTCTCTAATCATCGCCTTTTGGCTTTCCTCATCCTTTTCCTTTATTGCTACTAACTGATTCTTAGACCTGATGTCTGTGAGATGAGGAAAGCCATCTTCCAACTGTGTACCAACTTCTGGGAAGATTACATAATCATTTTGAACTGGCCAACAGGTTGTGTGATTCTCCTCTTGTCGATTGTTCGAAGGTTTCTTCCCTCCAAACACAACCTCCTCCAGTCCTGTTTTCATTGTTTCCACCAATTCTTTTTCCAAGAACTTAATTGATGGTCTCGTCTCTAGTTTATTTATTTTCTCCAACTCCTTATTATGTTCGGCTTCACCAGTGTTTTTGTTCTCCCACTTTTATGTGCAATCCTTCTTATCATGCTTCAATGATTTGCATTTAGGGCATATTTTTAGGCTATCTTCCCTAATCACCTCTTGTTTCCAAGATCCTTCCTCAGTTATGAGTTCTATCACCCTAGGCATCTCTAACCCTTGGGCTTTTGATATACACATTCTAAAGTATGATCCAATTCTCCTATCCTCCTGGATGTTGTCTATACCTTGGAGGTTACCTAAGTGTTTACCTATTTCCTTTAGGGTTTCCTTTGACCAATACTCTGAGGGTAGATTGTATAACCTCACCCAAACCACACTTTCCTCAATCCAATCTTTTCTTGGGTCAAAATTCACTCTCCACTCTACGGGGTGTACTTGGGCGCCATTCAGAAAGTAGGGGTTTGATTCTAAAGACTTATTCCTCCTTTCTAGGTTCAAGAGCTTAATCAAAAACCAGTTATTTTCCAAGGATTTTATTGATGTCTCTTTCCCCTAGGTTGCCCTGCACCAATCTTCCATAGTTCTCCAATTTTTTTGTCCTTCTCCCCCCCATTTGATAAACATTCCTATCTTTTGCAAGGTTTGAAGAATATTCTTAATGACTTCATTATTGATGCTTAGGAATGGTAAAGAATTTGGTGTGGAATTACCTTTTTTTAATATGTCTGGTTTATCTGATGCAGTACCATTGATTGTCTTGGACATTTGTGTTTTATTCGGGATCACTTGGCGCTAGTTTTTGGTCAAGTCTCTTTTTACTCGTTCCTTTTCCCCGAACCACCCTTTCGATTTAGTGGAGTTTCACCTCCCCCTACTATTGAAATCTTGGTTTCCTTCCCATCTTCCATTCGCAAAGCGATTACGTCTCACCATGGAGGTCCTTGGGCCTGTTGAGCCCCTTTTCTCCTTCATTTATGATTTGCTTCTATCTGATACAGGTGTTGATAGTAACGGTGGCATTTATCCACCCATATTTTGTTCTCCATCACCCACTAAGGCCTATGCGCTTTTGGTCCAGAGTCCCAATCCGTCCTTCCATACGTCGTCCAAACCTTATTAATTCTCCTTGAATTCTTCAAAGGGTATTGTGCGATCTAATTCTTCGCTCCATTTCTCCTTGCTTCTTGCCTCCTTTTCTGATGCTGATCTCCATTGCTGACTAATGCTCACCTCTGGTGTGTCATGCCTTTGCTTCTTCTCTTGCCTTGGCTTATGGTCCCCACTTTGTTGTTCAACACCCTTCTCTGGTTCATGGACTTTCATCTGCTCCACCTCACAAGACTTCACCACCACGCTGGTTTTTGCCTCTTCGCACATTTTTGCTAATCAAATACACCTTATAACTATCAATATTAACTTAATAATTTTATTATTTATTATTAATATTTTTTATTTTTTATTAATATTACATTTTAATATATTTTGATTTTTCATTTATTTTAAATGTTATTTTAATTTTTAATTTAAACTTAAGTTTTAAATCTATTTTAATTATTTATTAACTTAAGCAAGAAGGCCGATTTGGGCTATGATGGGTTGATTTAAATGGGAAATCTTTTGTGACTAAACTATACCGGTGATGGTGTTCTCAACAACATTAGGTATGGGTCAGGATCCTCATCTAAAAATATCTTGAGGGTGTGGAGAGTGTTTATGTGCCTATATTTAGCTTTATGGGGAAGGGTTCTATGAGTTGGGGTACCCTTTAAAGGGGAGCCAAGCTAGTTAAACAAGGGTTGTTTTGAATATGCAACAAAGGCTCAAAAGCTCTTTTTTGGTTTGAATCTTAGTATGGTCATCCTCCTATCATGTCAACACACCTTCATTTGTAAGATTTATGTAGGAATTTTCTTGAGGCCGGTTGGTGTAAAGTGATTGATTTCAAAGCCCCTCATGTTCTTGATTCAAGCCATGGGTACAAGGGGAAGGACCCACATGAGTGGCCTCCCACAAGATCGATAGATGAGTGACAAGAGTTGGCCAATATTCTGGTCGATAGGGTTTATCTCTCTTCTGGGGAGGGATGTTTTTGGCATAGCGTCATGACCCAAAAAGAAAATTCTTTCTTTCCATAGGCTATCAGGTGTTAGACAAGCAGGTGTTCAGGTGTACGAGGGTCCCTTGGTGGAAATAGATTTGAAATAAATTCTCTTGGCCCAAGTGTAATTTCTTCTCTTGGCTTGTGGTTCATAATAGATGCCTCACTAGGGAGAATCTTTGGAAGCATGGATTTCAAGGTCCCTCTATGTGTGTCATGTGCTTCAATAAGGAAGAGAGCACTTCTCATCTCTTTTTTTACCATTCCTTTGCTAGGATGATTTGACACTTTTGGGTGGGTATTTTAGAACCAACCATGTAGACACGCCTCCTCTTTGGATGATTTTTGGATTGGGCTAGGGAACTCTTCAACTAAGACTTGTTTTCTTCAAATTGCTTGGAAAATTGGCCCCAACTTGATTATTTGGCATATCTAGTTGAAATGCAATCGCAAAATATTTCTGGATAAGAAGATTCTAGTACAACGGGTTTGGCTAAGAATTGTGGGGGCTCTTCAGGAAACTCTAGTACAACTAAGTGTATTTGTCTATCCCTATGGATTATAGTGATATGAGTGTGGTTCGCTCTCTAGGTGTTGTGGTCTATGATAGGAGTCCCCCCCTATTTAGGTTAGGTCAGAGTGCCAAATGGAAGTTTCAGAGATGTGGCAATTGAAAACCCCCTCCTCTTGGGGTGTTGAAAATTAACATTGATGGGTCTTCTAGGGGAAATCCTAGGAATGTTGGGGTTAGCGGTATTGGTAGGGATAGCTCAGGGGTGGTTGAGTTCTTTCTATGTACAAAGGTCATCATCCAACAACTTTATGGAGGCTTTGTCTATTCTTTTGGCACTAAAAATAGGCTTGTGGCTTTGGTTGGAGAAGGATAATTTGTGAGTTGGATTCCCAGATTATGATTGATATGTTGGATAAACAAAAATTAGATGTGAATTGGCAGTTGGTTGTGATGGTCAAGAAAATCATTTCTCTGGGTGTGGTTTTTAACTCTATCACCTTTTTTCATATCCCATAGGAGTGGAATAAGGTGGCTAATGGCTTGGTTAAATGGGTGTCTAAGCAAATGGGGACTTGGAATGTGAAAGATTGGGGAAGCCTTCTTGAGGACCTTTCTTAGGAACTGGAGGATCTTGTTATGGAGGATATGAGATGTTTTTTGGGAGTTTCTTAAGTGCTCTTCTTTGTGTTTTTAACCCCTAGTGGGTCTATTGTATTCTTTTGATTTGTATTTTTTTGTTGGATCAATGAGTTTTTACCCCCTTTTATTAAAAAAAATGTTTAAATTAATTAGAGGGCTTTCAATTTGTTTTGTTTTGTTTTAAAAAAACATTTGAATCAATTAAGTAATGAAAAAACTATGCTAAATTAATTAGATTATTCTAATTAATACAATATAAATTAAATAATCTGATATTATTAATTAAACAAGTATAATTATCAACTATAAATGAAACTTTGCCTTTCTATAATTTAAATACTGAAACAATAAAATGACAAAGGCTACAAATTAATTTATTCCTCTTCGTAGAAACATAATAAACAATAAAGAAAATATTTTTCCAAAGAAACACATAAATATGTCTTCCTTTCAAATTTAATAATTTGCTTCCTTAATATAAATAATAAAATATTAAAATATAAAGTTTTGAAGCTTGTTTAATTAAATTTGAAAAGGTTGATTTTGTTTTGAATATTTCCAAGGAAGGTAACCTAAATTCCACTAAGAAAAATCCAAATGTTTCCTTAGAACTTACCTCTAAGAAATCTCAGAGAGTGCCTAGAAAAACACTATAGGGAAACTCTTCTAGGAGTTATGTTTCTTGATGCTTTATTTTGGTGTTTCTTCTATATTTCTTCTAGAGAACAAAATAATTTAAATATAGTATAAAATGCAATACACAAACAACAAAGAAACTATTGTTTATCAAACCTTTCTAAATCATAACAATATCTAAATTAATAAATTAAATCAACACTAAAGAAGATAATATTTCATAAATAGTTTGTAAATTTTCAAAAAAAACTAAGTCTAATCAAATAAGAATATCCACATATTGAGCTTCATTTTTGTTAAAGTGTGAAGGAATATTGAGTGTAGGCAATTAACTCCTAAGAGCTCCAAGATCTAGTCAATAATTTTCTCCTTAGTTGGTGATGTTCACATAATGGTTCGATTTCCAAAACAAGGTATGGGGTATATGAAGTGGCACAAAGATATTGGGACTATGGTTGAATAGTAGCTGCAAACAAGAATTAATCTGAAGAGAATAAGGGTGTCATAACATAAACTATATAGCATTCTCTCAAAAACCTAGACCCATAAAATGACCACAATTGGAATATTTGTAGAAACCTTGTTAAATGGAAGCAAGGGCATGGATAACAGATGTAAGATGGGAAGTTTAATTTTTTAATGCTCTAAATTTTTACTCTAAATTTGAATTCCCTGCATGCATGGTGGATTTTCCCTTGGGGGTACCCCTTTCATATCCCTTCCTAACTCGCCTCTACACCTTGCACATGATCCTCCACTTGCCTCGGGGATCCCTCCTCCTTTTGTGAGGATTGATGGCATGCCCATGATTCCTACCAGTCCATGTTCAAAGGGATAGAAGTGTGTGCTACTCAACTCTCCTTTTAGTCATACTACTGAAAGTAATCATGGTAGACCTTGATGATCTTCAAATTTTCCTTTGGGACTGAAATATCTCTCTTACTATATGGTGGATTAAATCGTTCTGAAAATGGAAAACTATTTGTTTGGTAAATTTTTCTCCTTCCATGCTTCCATTGACATGGTTCAACATTGGACAAAGTCCAAATAGTGTTTAAACCTATGGATATTGCAATGGCGAGAGGTTGATCCTATTTAAGTGCACTTCACCAAAGGACTTGATTTTGATTCTCTCCTTTGGTTAGTGGGTTTACGAAAAACACAAAATATCTCTTTGTCATTGAAAACTTGTCTTAGACCTTGTTGTGGACCTCAAAAAACATTCTCATGTTTAGATCTACCTGTTTGGGCTACCACTTGAATATTGCGACGAGTTAGTTTTCCAATGTATTGGGGACTCATTTAGCCACTTCATTATCGCCAACATCATCACCAAAATGATAACCAGGTTAGTTTTCACCTATTTTGTGTCAATTTTGACATTAACAAAACTCTACCTAACTCTGTGACTTTGAAGACTAAGTTTGGGACTTGGTCCCAACAAATGTACTATGAGAATGTTGTTGTTTATTGCCAGAAATGCTCCAAACTTGGGTACCTCGTTTCTGATTATATTTCCATGATAATGAGCCAACAAAAATCCAAGGAATAGGTTGTTCATTAGGAAGATCCTATTTCCAACTATCCCTTTGAAGCTGATATCTTAAATATCCTCAAGTCCCCCCAAAAACTGCACCTGAGGCCTCTCTGACCATGGTTAAATCTATCATTTTGGAGTCTAGTTTTGGACCTAAAGACCTTTTTCTAAATAGTACTCAAATGCACTCCCCTTGGGCCCTTGAAGCCATAGTTATTAAGATTGACCAATTGGCCTCTCCTCTGGTGGCTCAAAGCCTGCAATCTAAAAAAGTGGATCTTGAGGATGGGGAAATTCCCATTCTCAATTGCATGAGAAGTCTCTGTGAATAGACCTTGTTATAAATAAGTAGACATAAATACCAGATGATTCTTAGACTAACAACCAACCGATCTATGGGGATGACTGATTAACCCCTAGAAAATAAAGAAAATAAAAAAAGGTAGATGTGGGTGTTGAGACCAAAGTGTGTAGACCTTCCCAAAGACATACTAGGAATAGGGAAATGGGTGAGGAGATTTTTATTGGAAAAAAAAGGATGTTAGAAATGGTTTAATAGTCCACACAAGTAGTTGGCCCTAAAATACTATATCTGGGAGCATAAGATTTCCATTCTTTTGTTACAAGAAGTTAAGATGAAAAAAAAAACTTTGATTTGATAACTAAGAATATTTGGCCCAATGCTCACTTCTTGGTCAGTGATGTTGATGGTGCCCATGGGGGCATAGATATTATGTGGAATTCAAACCATTTGTGTGGCTTTAAAATTTTCCAATCTAAGCACAACTTGGGAGTTCAGTCTGCACTATTGAGTTTTCTTGGATTTTCATCAATGTTTATACTCCAAATGTTAGAAATGGTAGGAAAATCCTTTGGCTCGAGGTTTATGATTAGATTCTTGGTAATAAAGAAGCTCATTGGTTGGTTTTTGGGTACTTCAACTCCCCCTCTCCCCTCTGAGAAGAGTGGGGGGCTAATGGGTTATACCGATAGTATAACATATCTGAAGGATCTTCTGAATACTATTGGCCTAATTGATTTAGAATTTCATGGTCAACCCTTCACCTAGACTAATAGAAGACTCGAGGAAAATATTATATAAGTTAGACTTGATTGGTTCCTATTTTACCCCAACTGGGTTGCCCTTCATAGCTCCAACTTACAAGCTCTTCCTTAGACTGTGTCAGATCATAATCCTATCATGCTTTATTGGGATGAAAGATTTGTTGTTGATCCCTATCCCTTTAAATATGAGATCATGTGGAGCTCCCACTCAAAATTTAAGGTTAATATTTCAACTTGGTGGAATATTCCCATTCATGGTTCCCCTATGTTTCAAGTTTCTCAAAAACTCAAAAATATCAAAAATATGGTGAAAGGTTGTAATAAATGGGTCTTTGGCATGTGTTTCACCAAGAGAGAGATCTGTTGACTAAAATTAAAGACATCCAGGTCAGAATGGAAAATGGGGATGTGGGTGACCAAATTTTCTAAACTAAGAAAAACTACTGAAATAATTGGGCTAATGTTCTAAAAAATGAATAATTATTTTGGAAATAAAAGTCCAGAATACAATGGCTGAAAGGAGATCACAACTCCTTATTTCATATTTCAACTCTTAAACATAGAAAAATAAATCAAATAAAGAAGCTTAAAGATTATAGTGGGACTGGAAGCACCACCTCTTCGTAGATTAGGTTGTTGGCCTCCACCTACTTTCAACAATCCTTTATTGAGCTTGTTGTTGTTCCCTCTAATTCTTTGGATGATTAGTTATTGGATAACACCCCCTCCATTCTATTTGACTTTGATAATGCTGCTATTCTCAGCCCTATCACTCCTAATGAAGTTAAGTTGGCATTTTTTAGCATGGGGGCATTCAAAGCACCTGGGCCTAATGGATTTTCATTGGCCTTCTTTCAAGATTATTGGGATATTATTGGTGAAGATGTTTTCCTTATTGTTAAAGACTTCTTCAAAATGAGATTTTTTTTGAAATATTTGAACCATATATTCATTTCTCTCATCCCCAAAATGTTGATCGTCAAACTATGACCAATTTCAAGCCCATCAGCTTATGCAAGACTATCTACAATTTTTTTTCCAAAATTCTTGTCAATCAACTAAAACCCCTTCTAGATAAGATGATCACCCTTGTCAAAAAGGCTTTGTCCTTAGTCGCCAAACTGTGGATGCTTCCATCTCCACTCATGAAACTCTTCATTCCATGGATAGATTTAATAATGCAGGTATGAATTTTAAACTTTATATCTCTAAAGCTTATGATAAAGTCTTTTGCAGGCTCCTTCTCAAAGTGCTTAAATTTTTTGGGTTCAATTAGTCTTTTTATAAACCTTATTAATGAATGGATTTCTACTGTTAAGTACTCTATTCTGGTTAATGTGGTGTCCTATGAAATCTCTAAGGCTAGAAAAGGGATCAAACAAGGGGACCCACTTTCTCCTTATATTTTCATTGTGGTTGCTAATATTTTAAGCCAAAATGTATCTAAATTATTCAATGATGGCACTATCCAGGGAGTTAAACTGACCTCTTTAGACCCCTCTACTATTTAGCAGTTTGTGGATAACACCATTCTCTTTGGAAAATCCTCTATTATGGAAGCTATAAAATGGAATTGTAGTCTCAACAATTACACTTTGAGTTTAGGTCAATGCATAAACTATAAAAAAAGCATGATCTACTTATTTAATACCTCTCAAAACCTCCAAGATAAAGTGATTGCCATCTTGGGTTGTGAGAGTGTTTCTCTTCTTGTTGTTTATTTGGGACTTCCCTTGATTGTTAAGGAAGTCACCCCTAACTTTTTGAATTCGGTGTTGGAAAGAATGTAGAGAAAATTGGTTGGATGGAAAGATTCCATGTTGAGTCATGCTGGTAAGTTGCAACTCCTTGCTGCTTCCTTTCAAGGGATCCATATGTATTTTTTGTCCCTATTTAAAATCCTGATATATATTGTTGAGAAGCTAGAGAGAATTCAAAGAACTATTTTTTGGTTTGGTACTGAGGAGAAAAATAAGTTTTCCTTACTTAACTGGGATATTTTTTGTCTTCCCAAGATCAACAGAGGTTTGGGTATCAGAAAAATCCAAACTTCTAACAAAGCTCTCCTTGCTAAGGTCAGTTGGGATTTGTTGAGAAACAAGAAGGATTGGTGCAATATTCTAAATTCTAAGTATCTAAACAACTCTTTTCTCATCAACTGCATTTCCAATGGTCACCCCCGTGGCTCCCTCATTTGGAATAATATTAACAAAGTAAAAAAATTATTATAGTTTTTCCTCATATTGGAGACTTGGTGATGGTCATAATATATCAAATTTTGGGATGACCCTTGGCTGCTCGAGATCCCCCTCAGCCAATTTGATTTTAAATATTTGATGGTCCCTATGTGTAGTCAATTTGGTCCTTTGGTTGATGATTACAACATGGGCCAACATGGCACTCAAAAGTGGAAAGCTTTGGATAACTATTGTCACAACTTTCTAAATATTTTTCACTCTACCAGACTTCTCAGGAATCTCTCTCCTTGACTATAATTCCTATTTTGACCCAAGAAGATGACTTTTCTAGAACAAGTAAAGCAAGCGTAATCTCACTATCAAATCGTCTTACATACTAATGTCTATGCAAGACACTAGGGGTAGTTTTTAGAAGATTATTTAGAACATATTCTATCTTGAAAATCATTTTTTTTTGGTATATTATGCCCCACAAAAAAAGTTGAGCATCTAGGAAAAACTAAGAAAAAGGGGGTTCCAAATCCCTAATAGATGTTTGTTTTGCAAGAGAGATGAGGAGATTGTTCTTCACCTATTACTCCACCATCCCTTTGTTGCCGAAGTCTAGGCTGCTACTTTTCAAAGGATTGGGGTCTCTTAGACCATGAATGGGAATTTAAAAATATTTATGGAGAATTGGATCAACCCCTACTCTGACCCCCTAACCAAAGAAATTTGGTAAAAATTCCCTCCTTTCATTTGTTTGTGCGTATAGAAAGAAAGGAATAACAAGATCTTTTGCAAAGAGGAAAATATTCCCATGGAGATTTTCAATATTTGCTTAAGGATTTTAATTGAGAACATTGCCCACTTTTTCTAGAAATGTTTGAACAAACCCCCCAATGTCCTAGAGATCATCATAGCTAGTAATTGGAATAGATCCCTAGATCTCAATTATTATGATAATTCTAGAATGTTGGAAAAAATAAATACTAAATGGAGGCCTCCTTTGCAAGGCTAGTACACACTCAACTTTGATGGGGTTACTAAAGGAAACCATGGCCCTGCCAGTATAGATGGTATCATAAGAGATCATTCAATGGAAAAGTCTTAGCTAGTTATGTGGGTGGGATTGAGGTGCATTCTTCTTTGACAACTGAAGCTAGGGCCTTGCTGATTGGAATCAACTTTTCTCCCTCTATTGGGATCAAGTATCTACATATTGAGGGTGATTCTAAATCAGTGATTGATTTTGTCACTGATAATCACCTTCAATCTTGGATTGTTAAGGATATCATGGTTGACATTAATCATATACTAAATTTGAGGGGGAAATTATTTCATATATTTTTAGGGAAGATAATGTAGTTTTCGATGCTCTTGCTAATGATGGGACCCTTTGGATGGTTACTAGGTTTTGGAGGAACTTTGATGCCTTGCCCACCTTGGTGAAAGGATTTATCTTTAGTGATCAAAAATATAATATTAATCATGATGAATCCTAATTACTCTTAGTTTGGGTATGATATGTATTCTATTAATGTCAACCTTGGTTTGATGTGGCGGTTCAAGAATGATGAGATAGATCAAAACAAGTGGATGATTGTGATTAGTCATGACAAGTATATTATACCTTGTTGGCTTTGTAACACTCGGGATGAAAAAGGTATATTCTTTTCCAATTGACATGAGACAGCCCAATATTAATGGTTCATTAACTAATCTTAGCTAGTGGATATGTGATATGGAATCCTACCCTTTAACCCTTAATTTTCATCATGACATCATTTTAATGACCTACAATTCTATTATCATCAAATCTTCTACCTCGATGTATTCTAATGCTCTCGAGTCCTTTTCTTCCAAGTGTGGCCCCTTCGAAAATACTGGTCCTTCATGGGAAGTTATTATCATTTTAAATTGCAATGGTACGAAGATTTTTTCCTACTATTTATCTTGGGGAAGGTTTTTATCCATCCTATGTATTTGCATTACCTTATTGTCTCATGGCTCTCATGGTTATCTAAGTAAATTTTTGTGCATGATAGGGTGTGATAGCTCGACAAAAATGAACTAGGTTCCTATGAGGAGTTTCAACAGGATGCTAAATAGTATAGCACATTTGTGTTGAAGGGGGCTTGGCCCCATTAATGGAGAATCTCAAGGCCATGATGAAAATAGCCCAATTTACAAATAGTTAGAATGACAGAAAGGTAACTCTTGGTGGCATTTCTTTTGAAGTTAGCGAGGATGTCATCACTAAGGCTACGGGGTTGTCTTGCTTTGGGTAGAAGTTAAAAAGCACACAAAATTTTAGGATGCCATAATTTGTAGCAATTTTTTAAAGAGAATGAGAAACCTATCAAGCTCTATGCCGAGCATGATAGAAGAAAACTCCCAAACCCTTGGGATCAAGTGTGTCTTATACTTATGAAGTATATTACACTCGAAATTCATTTCAAATGATATTATTATTATCATATACCATTTCTTAATCATTTCAAGCATAACCTTCACATCGATTTCCCTTTCTTTCTCCTTTCCTTATTAGAAATATCGATGAAGGAAACCATGAACTTGGTTGCTGAAAACCTTGACAAAGCATCCCTACCCTTGTATCAAGGGTTGATTTTGTTTGTACCATTTCCACTTGGCTTTATGCCCTCCTAAACCCATTTATGCTACTAGGGTTGCTGATGAACTAGAGTCCCTTGAAAAAATCCCCAATAAACCCCTCCTTGTTTCTACCCTTGGCTCCAAATGCAAAGTTTCCTTGATTTCCATTGAACCCACCCTTGAGAAAAAATCCAACCCTGTGCAATCCTAGAAGAATATTGTGGCTGATTTGTGTGAACTCAAAAATACCCCGCTAAAAGAGTTAAATAGATGAACAAGCCTAAACTGAGACCTAAAAAGAAAAAAAACAATTAACTTATATGGGTAAAAGTACAAAGTTGTGTCACACTTTTAGCCAACTTATTAACACAACTAAATTTAAGTATTTCTAGCTAAAAAATAATTTTGTTCAAACATATGATCTAGTAAAATTCATTCTAGGTAAGTTATATATGTCCACAAATTTTCCAACTAAAATTGTTAGATAAAAGCATATGTAGTACCACTTTGAAGCCAATTTATCGAAAAAATTGAATTATTTGAAAAACTTGAAGTTTTGACAACTCCTAGTCATGTAAATAACATTTTTTTTTAAAATATAAAAATACCCTTTTGAAGATCCATAAGTGTAGTTTTCAATATATATATATATATATATATATATATATATATATATATATATATTAACTATTATTTATATTTTATTTTTACTAAAAGTAGGTTGATAAGTAGGAGGTATTTTCCACAATGTGTCAAATTATGATATTGTTATCAGGATTCAACCATGTAGTTTTGAGTCAAACGCATTGACCCATTGAACATGGTTCAATGAGTTTGACTCGAAACTACACGGTTGAATCTTGATAGCAATATCATAAAAGTAGGTTATCAACACAAAAGTATTAGGTTAATTACCATGTCAAGAAAAATACTAAAACTTACTTTAAAAATTGAAAAAAATATGATGCACTAGATAAAAGAATCTATATCAAGATGGTATTTAATTTGTTTTCTATTTTAGATAAATAATCAATATAAAAGTTGACGTCGAATGGAAACAATTGTGTTTCAGTATACACACATTTTAATATTTATTTAAAAATATATATATTTATCAAAATTGAGAAAAACAATCCATACACTAAAGATTAAAGTTATAAATACACACAAAAAAATTGAATGAAAAATAATAAAAATTACTATATAAAGATTGGTGTCTCACGTAACTTCATTTTTCAGGATTTAATTAACAATAAAATTGTAGTGTAAATTTATTAAAAACTATATTCAAATGATTTTAAAAAAATAAATAAAAATACAAACATAAAGTATACTAAAAAATACACATAAATTATTAGTTTACATCATTTCAAAATTCAAAACATATATGCCACTTTTTAGCGATTCAAGTTTAAAAGTTGGATTAGTGTTGGCTATTTCTTTTATAAAGTGTGACTTAGCTTTGTGCTTTTACCCATATGTCGAAGAACATACCATTGAAAATGAAGATGGGGATGATGACTCTAAAGGTTCGAGGGAGGGGGACAACACTATTTTTATGGAGGTGGAAGTGAGTGTTGAACCCACTAGTGTCAGGCGTTCCAACCATTTGGCTAAATAGAAACTTGAAGTTCTTATTGAGTCCAATAACTTTAAATAGGTGAATAAACAAGAGAACAACAAGCACGCAATGGTGGAGTAAGCATATGATTATGTTGAGGGACCTTTCCATTTCCTTGAATTCAACTAGATGCTTATGGAGGAGTCCACTCTAGACTCGTCCAACCATAATGCAAGAAATGAAGTGGCTAGTAAGCCTAGTCAAGGCTTCAATGATGACTACAAGACCCTGCTAGCTTGTGTCAACACCCTTAAGAAGAAATTGAACACCTACTTTACCATCAAAGTCATCCACCACTCAGTGGTGACTCTTGTGTTGGTGTTGAGTGATGAAGTTGAGAAGAATGTGGCTGCAAATGATCCCAGTTCTAGCCGGTCAAATATGGATGTCTTCAAATTCCTCATGGAGGAATGGGAGCATATTACAAAGTAGTGGTTGGGGGCTTGTCTGCTCCCACTAGGGGTATTTGGTTTTTGCTATTTTTGTGTTGTTCTTGTGGAACTTTTAGTATGTTGTTACTACTAGTTTTTTTCTCTTTAATATGATCTGGTGAACTCTGGCCCTTGTGGCCTTTTTGTGTTGTGGGTTTTGCACCATGTAAAATGCATCTTATATTATCAAAACCAAATCTAAGATTGGCATAACTAAGCCAAGTACTTAAGAGAAACTCGTGATTTTAAAATTAATCATATTTGTTTGGATAAATTTGAAGAGTTTGTCATGAAAAACACATCACTAAGGGTGGAAACATTAGTTTTAGGAAAAACGAATGTGTGAACACTTAGCATATGATAATGGAAAAATGAAGAGCACACAAGGAATTATAGTGGGTTGACAAAGATGTTACCTTAACCCAGAGACATTAATCAAATATCACGATTTTATGCTTTATCCAATGTATGCTTATTTTATAGATCTTTAGTCATCATCAAAATTGTCATGTAGGCTTATTCAAGTATAAGAACTTACGTACTACCCCATTAGTAAAGGAATTACACAACACTCATTGGGTGTCACTTCCAAAAATGTGGCATGAATCATCAATCATACTTATTTGTTATTCCCTTTAGTTTGATGTCTTATATCTAAACCTAAGAAGACAACAAAAGAGATTGTGTAAAAAAAACCTAAAATTAAAGAAAATTTAAGATGAAAAAACAAATGAGTAAAAATGATGCACTTCCAAGTCCAATACAATTACTGAACGCTTACACAAGATTTAAACCTATGACTTCCACATCTAAATATAAAGTGTAGGTGAGGCCTGTAAGTTTCCAAGGCCTTGTTGAGTAGCAAAGAAAGTACTTGTTACATTTTCAGAACTCATAATTAGTGCTCAGACCCGATTGCGGTCAAGCGAGGTGCATGAGCTCTGCTAGGGTTTTGTGCTTTTTGAGGTCATTCTTGGCCCCTCCTGCATCATACTACACTTCTTGTGTAGGAAATTGTTTCCTTCATTGATTACGACCACATTTACTGCGGTTTTAGGGGTTTATTATGCCTTCAACCGGTTCTAACCGAGCAATTTTTGCTGGTGTTAGCAGTTCGTCAGCATAGTTTAATGGCTCCCCCACCGAACAAACGCCCTCAAAAATTTGTTCTGAAAGTCTTTCACAAGGTAAGCATTCTGATGCCCCTGCTGATGTAGTTTTACCTTTACCTGATTTTGATTATGCATGCCAATGGCTTGAACAATATACCCTTGTGGGTTATTTTGTTGGGAGGACTCCCCCTGAAAGTGTGCTAAAAGACTGGGTTAGCAAGGCTTGGGTTCCTCATGGGGTCCGCCTTGATATGGTCCAAACCCTGACCAAGGGTATTTTTTTGTTTTGCTTTGTGGAAGTTAGTCATGTCCAAGCTATTTTGGGTCATGGACCCTGGTATGTTTGTTCTTCCTTGTTGGTTTTCCAGGCTTGGACCCAAGATTTTTTGGTCTCAGAGGACTCCAAAATGTGTGTTTCGGTCTGGATTGAGTTTCTTGGGTTGCCTTTGCCTTGTGTTCCCTTCTTGAACCATATTGCTTCCTCTCTAGGGATGGTTGTTTGCATCGAACCTGATAAGTTCTTTCAAGCCTGTCCTCAAAAGAGGGTTTGTGTGGAAGTTGATTTATCCAAGGATTTGAAAGAGTCTGTAGACATTCAAATCGGGGATATTCACCACACCCAGAAAATCACATATTTTAATCTGCCCAGCATATGTTACTGATGCCAGTCAGCTGACCACAAGATCAGGGACTACCCTTTGACAGTTCCTCGTACAGCCTCTCAGCCACGGGGTGCTGAAAAGCCTCATCCAATAGAGCCTTCAGCTAAGGCGGACACACAATGGACTACGGTTACAAATCGGAAGAATAAGTCTAGTGTTGGGTCGGCTCCCAAGGCCCCTGAACCGACCCAGCAGGTTTCAAACCCTTTAGAGAAGGGGACCGCTACTCCCTCAGGAGTTGCTTCTGTTGTTTTACAGCCCAGGCTGAAGGCCACGCCCCAGCCTGCTACTGTTTTATGTGCTCAACCGACTTTGTCCTCTGCTATGGGGACCCAGCGGTGTTCTGGCAGCCCATCTCCTCCACTGGAAGAAGGTGAATATGTGTCAGAAAAATGGAGATTTTCTCCCTCTATTCAAATAGGTTATGTTCCACAAGAGTTTTTGAAGAATAGCTTCTCTTCCCTGGGTGAAGAGGACCGAGATTCTGCAAGTATGGAAGATTTTCCATGAATTTTCTCTCATGGAATGTTTGAGGTCTCAGTGAACTCTCAAGGAAGTATTATGTTAGGAATCCTTTGAAGAATTACCCAAGGATTGAAGTGCTTTGTCTCCAGGAAGTTAAAATTTCAAGTTTTTTGCTTGCTTCGGCTTGTCCTTCTATTTGGCTAGTCAGTTCTATGTTTTGCACTCTGCATGAGGTTGGTCATGGTGGAGCTACCACTCTTTTGGCCCCACGACTGCTTTCTTATGTGGTGGACCATGGCGCTGACCCCTCCCAGCGAGCTGTCTGGGTTCTTCTCAATATTGAGAATCATTCGTTTGGGATTATTAATATTTATGCCTCTAATGATGCCATGGAGCGTTACTTGCTTTGGTGCTAGATTGTTGACTCTTTGCTAGTTGCCACTTGGTTGCTTTGTGGGGATTTCAACATGGTTGAAATGGCGTATGATAAGAATGGCACTTTGCCTTTTCGTTGGGCTACGGGTGAAAGGGAGGCATGGTTTTACATGCGCAATAAATTGGGGCTTTTTGATCCCAATATGAGTTACCGCCATTCTCATTCCCTCTGGCACACTTGGTGTAATTACAGGGCTGGTTCTGACAGAGTCTTTAAACGCCTTGATCGTGCTATGATCTCAACTCAGTCCTTTTTTTCCTTCAGGAGCTCTGCCTTGCCTGTGAAGCTGTTAGTGGAAGTGACCCTTTCAGATCATTTCCCAATTCATTTTCGAATTGAGTGGGTGTCTTGTCAACCTCGCACGTGTAAGAATCAATTCTTCTTGAACACGTCTTTGCTCTATCACAAGCCCACCCTGGGCCACATTCTCTGGGTGTGGAATTTAGAGTGTTTTCCTCCTGGCCGTACGGGTTGGATTGCTTGGTGGAATGATGCCATCATTCATATTGCGTGTTTCTTGCACATTTATGGGTGTCAGCTTGCTATCTTTCATCGGCATTCTTACAAGGCCACCACTATCGACTTGCGTTCTGCTATGGAGGCCTTAATGGCTAGTCCTTTTTCCTCATCACATCAAGTCCAGGTGGCGGATTTAAGACACCAACAGCAAGTGGTAGATAATTATTCTGCTAGGGGCGCTCAAATCAAGGCTCGGCTCCACTAGCTCAAAATTGGTGATTGTGCCTCCAAAGAGTTTTTTTTGGCTTTTCATGCTAGGCACTCTTCCCCAGGCATTAAAGCCATCAAAGATGGTGACCAACTGCTTTCTGAGCTACCTGACATTCTCCAGGATTTTATGCATTACTATGAGCAGGTTTTCATGGCTTAGGACCCCATGCCTGCGCGCCAGCAAGCCCTTCAGAGCTGTCTTGCTGTTGTGCCACATAGGCTTTCTTCAGCCCAGATTAATTTATGTGATCAATTGTTAACAATTGATGATCTCAAGGAAGTCGTTTCCTCCATGGTCGATGATAAGGCTCCTAGGATTGATGGCTTTCCTTGTGAATTTTATAAAGCTCTTTGGGACTGTATTGGGAGTGATTTGCATCATGTTTATCTTGAAGTCTTTCAAACCAATTCTCTAGGTAATTTAATAAATAAAGGCAATATTAAATTCATACCTAAGCCTGGGGATTTGGAGGATATTTGCAACTGGCGGTCGATCACGCTTCTTAATGTTTCTTACAAAATCATTGCCAAAGCCTTGGCTCTGAAAATTTGCCACCTATTGCCTCAGGTTGTGCGTCCTGAATAGACTGGTTTCATTAAATCCAGGTTCATTCTTGATAACATTATTATTGTTTGGGAAGGCATGGAGTGGGCCTGGCAGTCGAACCAAAAAGCAGTGTTCATTAAAATTAATTTTCCCAAAGCCTATGACTGTATTGAATGGCCTTTCATTCTTGTGATGTTACAGGCCTTGGGCTTTGGGCCCAATTTTTTGTAGTCTATTCGTATGCTTTTTTTTGATGCATTGGCTTGCATCTCCATTAATGGCCGCCAGTCTTCTGCATTTGGTCTTTTTTGTTCTATTCGCCAGGGATGTCCTCTTGCCCCTGCTTTGTATGTTCTGACTACTGAGGGCTTTGGATATCTCCTGGCCAATGCTATCTCCTAGCAACGTGTTAAAAGAATCTCTCTCTCCCGGACTCTCAAGAGAAACTTGTCAATGGGCACTTCGTGGATGATTCCTTTCTCACTCTTTTAGAGGAAGAAGGATCGATCGTTGTTGCCCTTGAATGCGTTGATACTTTTTGTCTTGCGTTCGGCTCCGCTATTCATTGGCACAAGACCTTGTGCTATAGATAGTTGGTGCTCCCCACTCTTGTGTGGCTTCAAAATTATAACTGAAAATGGATTGGTCAGGCTAAAATCTTTTGATTTCTGGGCATCCCTTTCGCCTTTCAAGCTTCCCCTTGGGAGCTCTAGCAAGGCGTGCTCTCCAAGGTTGAGCAGAAGCTGGCCTATTGGGTTATGAAGCCTCTTTCTCTGGCTGAAAAATTTTAGGTGTGCTCTAAAATCTTGGCTGCCACCCACGTCTACTATTCTTCCTATTGGGCTCCTTCTAAAGTAACCTACAGTAGGCTTGAGAAATTGCTCCACGACTTTCTATGGGCCTCTTCTAAGACCCATAAGGGCTTTCATCGGGTCGCTTGGGAATTTTCCTATCTCCCCAAGGAGTCAAGAGGGTTTGGCTTGCTCTCCACTCAACGACAAGGGACTGCTCTCTGTGTCAAGTGGATTATTCGCGCGCTTACTGGGGATGAAGCTTGGAATATTCTCCTCATGCATTGTATTCAATCTGGTTTTCCTGTTCACAGACCCACCTAGAAAGGAATCAGTCTCCAAACCCTCCTGGTTATGAGGGATCCAGTTCAAGTTATGGGCTCCTTTGTGGCCAAAAGTATTTGGCGTTCTTGGGAAACCGTTAAGCCTTGGCTTCGTTGGACCGGGGTTGGCTTTCGTGATGGGTTCTCCATCAACTTGCATAACCTCTGGTAGTCTCCCCTTCTGGCTCAGAATGGTCAACCCCTGGCTAAGTCACCTTGGCTCAAAGCTCTCAGATTTCATAAGAAGGTCATTCATACACTACATTAGCTCTTCCATCGGCCTACCATGTGTATTTTGCAGTGGGATGCTTTTAAAACCTAGTACAGTCTTCAAAACTAGGATCGTCTTACTTTTGACGGGCTGGTGAGCGCCATTTCGACGGAAATTCTTCACAAAGTTGGCATTCGTGGGTACAAACCTTGGTGGAAAGACTGGAAATGGTTTACAGATACTCCTCTACCGAGCTACAAGTAGCGACTTGTTTACAGGTGGCTTTCACCCCATTTTCCTATGATCAGCTCTTTGAACCAGAGGTGGCTTCTTAACTCCTCAGCCCATACTTGGCGTAGGAGGTTTTATGCCACTTGGTCTGTAATTGTTAATCCAAAGCTGGCCCATTTTGCTTGGTGTATTCTTTTCCAAGGCTTGTCTGTGGGTTCTCGGCTAGTTCATTTGAGGGTCTCTGACCCTCACTACCCTTTTTGTGGGCAGCCATAAAGCTTCAAGCACCTTTTTTTGTTTTTGTCCCAGAGCTCAGTAGCTTTGGACTTGGATTCATGATTTCTTTCGGCCTTTTGGGCTAGAACCCTTTTCGTAGCATATGGTTCTACTGGGGGACCCGCCTGGAACCTTGACTAAGTTCACCCAGCTTTGGCACACTTTTAGAGTGGAAATCCTCTTCAATATCTGGAAAAATAGAAATGCTTGTGTATTTGCTCATTCTCATTTAGATTTTAATGTGTCTCTTTATGCTAAAGCAGTTATATGTTCTAATGTTATGTTACAGATTCAAGTGCAAGCCAACAAGGTTGCACTAGAAGTGGCTCACCTGCAGGTTCTCCTGGACCACTAGGGCAATGCCCCTTGTACTGTGGCTCAGATCTTTGATTCACCCTCCTCTTCCCGCGGTCGGTTGCCTTCTTGGGGCCGAAAGCGAAGTGATTATGAACGAGCTCGCTCCCAGCCTCTTGCTCGACGGGATTCTCGGCCTCCCAGGCAGGCTCATACTCCTTCACCGCATCCTGGTCAGGGCTGGCACTCTAGTGGTGCGCTGAGGAGTAGTGGTGGCGGTTCTAGGTGGCCCTCTGATACTCCTCCTGCTTCTGGCTTTGGTTGGCCTTCCACTGGCAAAAGTTTTTCACGGCTGGCTCTCACAATCTCACCTCGACGCGAGGATAAAGATGAAGATAAAGTTGATGATGGTTGGGGTGCTCCTCCTGATGTCACTCCAAACCTTGCTGATGTATGGGGAAAACATCTGGATGACCAGGACCCCCTAGGATCTACTGGCATTGCCTTGGTTGCCTAATTATCTTTCTGTTATTGAACCTTTAGGCTAGGCCCATGTGATCTTTTGGACTTTCTGGGTTGTGCCCATTTGTTATTTTGGTTTTTCTGGGCTGGTCCCATGTGACATTCAGGGTGTGCCTTCTGACCACCTGCCCCTTTTTTTTGAATTTGTAATTTTATCTTTATTAATATAGATATCTAGAAAATTCATCAAAAAAATAATTAGTGCTCATACTCCCGCCTTCCCCACAATCTCATCAATTTCCCCCTCATCTTGCATGTAGAAACATGCATGCCTTACTGGACTAGTCACCATCAAGAATATATATATATAGCAATGGGACAACGTACACGCACTCCAAGCTCTATGGAAGCTCTCTAGATGAATCCAAACCTTATATTGTCTTGACCATTCGCACACCTTAACTAAAAGCAAACAAGAACATCATGTGTATCTATATATAAGTTAGTATTTTTTCATGTAAGTTTTTTTTCATGTAGATTTTTTTATGTGAGTATATAAAATATGATGTCATTTTTTTATTGGTTAAAGCATCTTGTTGTAGGCAAGAATTCACGAGGTCTAGTCTCCCCACCTCCCTATGATACCGGGAAGGTCAATTAGGAAGAGTTTTTGGTACTATAATAATAATATAATATCATATTATACTATAATATTAATATAATATCATATTATAGTATAATATTATATTAATACTATACTATAATATGATATTATATTAATATTATATTATAATATGATATTTATTATAATATTATATTATATGATATTTTATTATAATATTATATTATATGATATTATATTATATTATATAATAATGTTATATTATAGTATATTATATTATTATATAAATAATATATATTATATAATAATATAATCTAATATATATTATAATACATAATATATTATATGATAATATAGTATATATTATATGATAATATAGTATATATTATATTATACATAATATATTATATAATATAATTTTATATTATAATATAAAATGATATACATTTCAAAAAACACCACCAATAAGTATGGTCGGGTCCCGAACCCAACCATATATTAAAAAAGTACATAAAAGAAATGGATATATCTTTTTTGAAACGGAATCAAAAACAAAAATTTGAGAGCTCATTTTTAGCTGACTACGTGCAGGTTCTCTACTTCACAATTCAGATATCCGTTCCTAGGTGAATCATCTTGCTCAAATCAATCGAATTTGAAAGGTATTTTTGGATTTTTTATGTTTTTCTTCAATTTATATTGGTTTTGCATTGTTTTATTTGTGAATTGTAGTAAAAAAATAGGGTATTTGATAGGTTTTTTATTGTATTAAAATGATTGTTAATTTTTAAAAAAATTATCAATTAATAGTCTTAAAATGGCTTAACATGAAAACCCTATCCTCACACAAAATGAGAACCCTCCAAATCCTCCTTCACTACAACAGTTGTTTCCAAACCAAAACATGCCAACAATACATGAATCTATTTATAGAAATTTAGATCAATTGAGAATGTATGTCAAATCTATAAGACAGACACTAAGCTATTAGACATGAAAAACACTTTAGAAACAATCATTTCAAATGTTGAAACTTTGGCAACTCAGCACAATAGATTTGCATAGTGGCAAGAGGAACAAAGGAAATTTTATGCCAATGAGTTATCATATGATGAGGTGAGGGCACTTGATATTGAAAAAGCCCAATTAGCCTAGTTATTCATCGATCACATAAAAGGATAGCTCGTTAATGTACGGAAGCCAAAAATTTTAATTATATGGTGCACCCATAGAGGCATATTAGATAATTTTTGGAGACATTGGTGGATGGTTTTTGATAAACCACCCAACAACAATCTTGACGTCTCTTTGTATTTTCTTCAAAAATTATATGTTGAGTTTGTCCTAAGGAGGCATGTCAATTACTTTGACATGCGAGATTTCTAGGGTGTTGGTAGAGGGATGCCACATGATAGACCTAGAGCATGCAGAGTCATCCCAATTCATCCTGCTCTACCTATTGATTCCCCAACTCCACTACCTTACCTTGAGATTGCTTTAGATGCAGGGACTCAGAGCATTTACACCTTACATTCATTGAGTGATCATTTGGTCACATAGATCCATCATTTTGCACATCCATTTGATGGTGCATCCCATCACGATGGTGATGCACCTAATACATCCTAGCATAATGGTGGTGCACCTGCTACATCAGCTCCCACTGGTACACCGTCATCAGCTCCCACTAGTATAATGTCCTCTTCGAGACATATTTGTGTGCCTCATTATTGCATGACATGCAACAATTTATTTTTGGGTCCTCTTAGATGGTCCATTGAGGCTCCCATAGACACATCTAACTATGAGGTTCATGATATGTCAGATGTAGGAGTTTATAGAGCATGGAGTGGACCATTTTTAGGAGAGACATCAACTGCCAGGGATGATATGGGAGCACCGATAAGACTTAAAGCAATTTCGTAGTGTGTTTTATCTAAATTCAATCATATTTTATGAGAGATATTTGTACTAATATGTGTTTATATGCTGGAATCTTTAACAAGTGTTGATAGAGGAGCATATTTTATGTGAGGCTCGTCATCAGCTAGATCTATGGACATTATGTCTTGTTTATTTGCATGATCGTACTTTGATACATAATACTTTCATCTTATATTTTATGATGGGTATTTATGAACATTGAACTTATCTATTATTGTGAATGTTAGATTAATTACCTTTATGGAATGTATATTTTAATGAGTATGCTAACTAGTTGGTATATTGATATCTTGAATGATATAAAATTGAAATAACATGCTTAGAGTAGAATATGCGATATGAATTTTTGAATTACCATGCAAGGTGAATGTATAAATGATATTATGTGATTATGAGTGAATAATGGGACATATATGCAAATGATTAAGAGCATTGTAGATTAATGTGGTATAAATGAAAAAGATATTTCTTTGAATTTGTAACATGTGCATGTATTTTTGAAAAAGAAAATGTAAATTTTGCATATGCTTGTGGGTATAATTGAATGTGTAATGTATTGTAATCCATTATATTATGTGCTTGATTTAATTTCGTTGGCAGTTGGACTAATGCTTTCATGAAGTGTGAAAGTTAATATTCATTAGCCATGGGCATTGGAGGCTACCAGACAGACTTTGTTGTGTTACCCTGTTAAACCTGACTTAGCCACATGGAAGGGCAAGAGTTTTATGTGTTGTGTTAAAAGTTGTGTATTTTGTGATAACCATGTTGGTGTAAGGGTTTAAATTTTGAATTGTGGAAAACCAAATGTGATCTCAAAAGAAAATGATAAATTCAGATTTCTTATTTAATGCAGTTTTAGGGGTCAATTTGGTCTTGATTTTAGTTAATGGTTGCTTATTAAACACCCTAGGCCTATGACCTAAGGTTTGGGGAGTATTTTTAGGCTATAATTATGGTCATATTTCATTTATGACCCCTCTTATATCGCTTGTAAGAGGGGTGACAAAAATGAGGGTATGCTAGCCATGTGAAGACCATGCCTCATAAATGTAAGGAGGGCATGGTGGTTGAGGGCTAGTTGGAGAGAGATTTGAAAGAAAGTGTTGTGAAGTTTTGAATTTATTCTTGTTTGTGGCTAAGTAAGAGGAGGAGATAGGAAGAGTTGGAAGGAGCGGACAACAAAATATTCTCATGGTTTAAAGGTAGGATCTACACCCTATCATTTGGTTGATTGTATATGTGTTAAATATATGTTATGCCTTGTTTTATTGGGTTGTTTCGTTGAAATTTTATTTTTGTAGTGCTTTAGAATTTGTGTGTTTTTTTTGGGTTGGCTCCCCAGCATTGGTAGTGAGAAACCCATGTGGGCGATAGAGGGGGATAGATCCCCATAAGGGCATATGTATATTCTATTGTAAAAATAAAATGGTAGTTACAACTGTGGGTGAAATGGGTATGAGTACCCAAGAGTAAGAGTACCTTTTTTGTAGAGAATGAGAAGCTGGAAAAATATGTGGATGTATAAAGGTTGTTGGTTGGAACTTATATGAAGTATTTGAAAGTAGTTTCCCTATGGCTATGATCCTCCCAACCTCTCCCCATAAGACCACTGATTGGTCTTTGTGTTGTGTTTTTATCTGGCCTAAGGTGTGTCTGTTGTTGTAAAACCATGTGAAATTATGTTTCTATTCTAGGAAGGGTTGTTGTGTGTTACCCAGGTTTATTTGGTAGCCTCCCAACTTGGGGGTGGCTGATTTTCCAGTCTATGGTTGGCTGGTGAGTACCCCATGGCTTGAAAAAGGTTGTTTCCATGTGCAAGTTGAATTTTGTCTCAATTACAGGTTTAAACTTTGGTGATTTACAACTTTGGGAAGGGCTACTAGTTTATGGGTAGTAATATATTTGTTAAGTTGTTGACTCAAAAACTCAAGTTCTTTACTTATTGTTATATTAGAAGTCATGTATAGTTTTGTTCCAACAAGTGTTGGGTGTGATATAGAGAGGAAATATATATATATATATATATATATATATATATATATATATATAATGATGTTTAAAAAGGAAGCATTTCATCTCCCTATGTGTTGTATTTCCTTCCCTCCACAAAAGAAAAGTTTTGTTTTAAACTTGGAATGTATTCTACTAAGAGAAACGTATTGTGTCAAGAAAATATATATATTTGTTGCAAACAAGGGATGCATTATGTTAACATGGGAATCAATAGAAATGTATTTTGTTATCAAAAGTGTATTATGTTCAAAGGGAGGCAGTTTGTTCAAGAAATGTATGCTAATCAAAGAAGCGTATTTTGTTTGACAACTTTCGAGTTGAAAAAAATTGGTTATGCTATTTTGTGTTACAAAAGAAAAGGAGGAAAAAAAGGGGGGGTCATTGGATATGCCTTTCCATTTTAAGCACCTATTTTTCTAGATGTCATATATTGCAAAGATAAAGAAAAAAGAAAGGAAGAAGTTAGATATCATCTTTGTGAACTGTATGTTGAGTAAATGTTGCATAGTGATGAATAGGGTATAGGCACTTTAGTATTGGGTATTCCTTACATCAATGAAGATTCATGTTCGACATATTGCTCGTATGTAAATTTTTGTACTCTTATTAATATAGAAAAACATGTACATTCTCCTATGGATCAAATCATTTAAACATGACTCAAATTATTGTTTTTTTATTTATATTGAATATGTTACAAAGTAACCCCTTTGAATAGGGATATTTTAGATAAACATTTACAAGGTTGTCTAAGATCACCATCAGTAAAATTCTCTTATTTTCTACAGAGATGCTAGATCTATTTGGGTTAGGAGAATCGAGCATACTCGACCTTGGGTCTTACATAACACTTTGGTCCTCTAGTTTGCTTTTGGCAGCTTTTGGCATAAGCTAGGTCTGTACATGGAAAAAACAAATTGTAGTTAGTCCCTATGCCTCGCAAATCTGCACACAAACGAAGATACCCAAATAAATTAAAGAAACAAAAAAAACCCTCTGCTTCAAATAAAAACTAGAAGCCCTTCCGAAATGAATTCTTAAGTAAGAAATTAAAGGGATCAACTTCAAATAGAATAAACTAAAAAAAAAGAAAATGGAGGAGACTTACCCTCCCTCTAGCCATGACTTTCAAAGTAGCAGATGGAGAGAAAATACTCAAGCAAGTATGACCAAAACCCATAGAAGACCTCCAGGCGCAAAACCCTTTTCGCCCCCATGAAACCAAGAAAGGAAAATAGAGAGTTTTCTTATTCTAGTGGTGTCATAATTGGGAGAAGAATAGAGTAAAATAAAAATATATTTATGGTTGGGTTTCTCACGCCATAGATAAGCAAAAAAAATTTAAAAAATAAATAAATAAAACAATAACAATGTAAGTACAGATTTTGTGGAATAGATTTCAATAAACGGAGAAGCGAAATATTAAAAAAATGCCAAGCATTGCATATATCTTCAATTTGTTGTGCCCCTCTATGAATCACCATTTTCTCCTCTTGGCAGTTGGATACCCTACATACATTGGAAGTGACACCCAAACCTATGAGCAATTTTAGCATGGAATAAAAACAAAAAGAAATTAGGGCAACTTCTAACTTTAGGGTTTGAAATATCACCTAGCTTAGGGAAACATGGGAATCATAAATTAAATCTATCATTATTTTCCCCACACTGTAAATGGGGAGATGAAATGATGGAGTATCCTTTTCCATGCAGCCCTTATTATGGGGAAATGCATTTGGGCATTCTATTAATAATAATTAGCATTCCATACCATGGACATTAAGACAATATCAAAAATAATATTGATACGCAAGGGGGATTTATGTATTATTTGTTTAGTATTATTATTGTAAACAAATATAGAACTCAAGATATTAAATAAACATAAGTTGAAAGGAGAACAATAGTATTGCAAATCACTCTAAAATGAGAAAAAATGTATAGGTGTATGAATATATACAATAGTAATAAATAAATTAGTATTGAATTACTATAAAGCCATTAATGATGTGAATATTTAAACTTTAACAAATGGAGCGCATGGGTGGGAAGAGGAGGGGAGCTGGTGATTTGAATTCATCTGATGGTGATGGAGAGGGAGGGGCAGATTTTGACGGTGAGGATGCAGATTTTTTGCTTAGGTTTGTGTGGTCTCTTCTCGATTTGTGTTGGGTCGGATTTGCTTTGATTGTCATTGGGTTTTCTCAGTTGCATCTATGGGTAGGTATGGTCCAACATATCCAAATTGGTATGTTTAGGCTAGGTATGGTCCTCTTTTGCACCCAAACATGCCAAAATAATTTGAGCTATGTTGAACCGACAAAATTCCTTAAGAGTCCAAAGTGCAAAATAGTTGCAATATTTCACAATCTATTACTTAGAAACTGTGTCACTTAGAAACTTTTCATCTAAGGCTATGAGATCATGTTGGGCCCCTCTACAATAAACTCTCTCAATTTTTGATATCTCAGAGGCGTTTTCTTGTGGTGTTGACTTTTCAGTTGATGGAAAGAGTGTCAAATGCAAGCAGTGTAAAGTTGCAAAGGGGTGTAACTTTTGTTCTACAACTCATGTAACTAAATTTATAGTTAATACATGTTCAAATGGGTAGATTTAGGCTAGGAATGGTCCTCTTTCACACCCAAACACATTGAAACAGTCTATGCCACATTGAATCGGTGAAATCCCTTAAGAGTCCAAAATGCAAAAAGTTTGCAATCTTTGACAAGCTATTACTCAAAAATCGTGCCACTTAGAAAAAAATTGTCTGAGGCTACAAGATCATGTTGGGCCCCTCTACAATAACCTCTCTTGCTTTTTAATATCTCAGAGGCATTTTCTCGTGGTGTCAACTTTTCAGTTGATGGAAAAAGTGTCAAATGCAAGCAATGAAAAGTTGCAAAGGGGTGTAACTTTCATTTTGAAACTCATGCGACCAAAACAACAATTCTAACACATTTGTATGGGTATTTTTAGGATATTCATGGTCCTATTTTGCACCCAAACACACCAAAACAATATGAGTTACATTGAACCGGTGAAATCCCTTAAGAGTCCAAAGTGCAAAAAGGCAGCAATCTTTGACGAACTGTTACTCGAAAACCATGTTGCTTAGAAATTTTTTGCCTAATGTTATGGGATCATGTTGGGCCCCTCTACAATAACCTTCCTCATTTTTTTATATCTCAAGGGTATTTTCTCGTGGTGTTGACTTTTCAGCTAATAGAAAAAGTGTCAAATGCAAGCAGTGTAAAGTTGCAAAGGGGTGTAACTTTCATTTTGCAACTCGTGCGACCAAATTGATAGTTCCAACATGTCTAAATGGGTATATTTTGGCTATGCATGATCCTCTTTCACACCCAAACATGCTGAAACAGTCTAAGCTACATTGAGCTAGCAAAATCCCTTATGAGTCCAAAGTACAAAAGGGCAATAATTTTTGATGAGTTGTTATTCAAAAATTATGTCTCTTAGAAAATTTGTCTAAGGCTATAGGATTGCGTTGGGCCCCTCTATAATAACCTCTCTTGTTATTTGATATCTCAAAGGCATTTTCTTGTGGTGTCGACTTTTAAGTTGATGGAAAAAGTGTCAAATGCAAGAAGTGTAAAGTTGCAAAGGGTGTAACTTTTGTTCTGTAGCTCGTGTGACTAAACCAACGATTCCAACACATCTGTATGGGTACATTTAGGCTAAGAATGGTCCTCTTTCACACCCAAACATGCCGAATAGTCCGAGCTACATTGAACCAATGAAATCCCTTAAGAGTCTGAAGTGCAAAAAGAATGAAATCTTTGACGATATGTTACTCAAAAACCATGTCACTTAGAAACTTTCCATCTGAGTCTACAAGATCATGTTGGGATCCTCTACAATAACCTCTCTCAATTTTTGATATTTTAAAGGATTTTTCTTGTGATTTTGACTTTTCAATTGATGGAAAAAGTGTTAAAATGCAAGTAGTGTAAAGTTGAAAAGGGGTGTTACTTTCATTCTGCAACTCATATGACCAAAAAAAGAGTTCAAACATCTTTGTATGGGTACGTTTAGGCTAGGAATGGTTATCTTTCACACTTAAACACACCAAAATAGTCTGAGCTACATTGAAGCAGCAAAATCCCATAAGAGTCAAAGTGCAAAAGGACTACAATTTTTGATGAGTTGTTACTCAAAAACCGTGTCACTTGAAAAAATTTCATCTAATTTTATGGAATAATGTTAGGCCCCTCTACAATAACCTCTCTCGATTTTTGATATTTTAGAGGTTTTTTCCCATGGTATCGACTTTTCAGTTGATGGAAAATGTGTCAAATGCAAGCGGTGTAAAGTTGCAAAGGTGTGTAACTTTCGTTATGTAACTCATGTGACCAAACTAATAGTTAAAAAATGTTTGGATAGGATTTTTTAGGCTACACATGGTACTCTTTCATACCCAAACACGTCAAACCAGTTTGAGCTACATTGAAATGGTGAAATCCCTTAAGAGTCCAAAGTGCAAAAGGGTTGCAATCTTTGATGAGTTGTTACTTGAAAACCATGTTGCTTATGAGATCATGTTGGGACCCTCTACAATAACCTATCTCAGTTTTTGATATCTTAGAGGTGTTTTCTTATGGTGTTGACTTTTCAATTGATGGAAAAAGTGTCAAATGCAAGTAATGTAAAGATGCAAAGGGGTGTAACTTTCATTCTACAACTCTTGTGACCAAATTGAAAGTTACAACATATTTTTATGGGTACGCTTAGGCTATGCATGGTCCTCTTTTGCACCCAAACACATCAAAACAGTCTGAGCTACATTGAACCGATGAAATCCTTTAAGAGTACAAAGTGCAAAAGGACTCCAATCTTTGATGAGTTTTTACTCAAAAATCATGGCACTTAGAAAATTTCCTTCTAAGGCTACAGGATCAAATTGGACCCCTCTAAGATAACCTCTCTCAATTTTTGATATCTCAGAGGCGTTTTCTCGTGCTGTCGACTTTTCAGTTGATGAAAAAAATGTCAAATGCAAGCAATATAAAGTTGCAAAGGGGTGTAACTTCTTTTTCAACAACTCGTGTGACCAAACCAAAAGTTACAACACATCTAGATGGGTATTTTCAGGCTAGGCATGGTCCTCTTTCACACCCAAACATGTTGAAACGGTATGAGCTACACTGAATTGGAAAAATCCCTTAAGATGGCATGCAAAACAAAGGAAAAGAGAAAGATTCACATGAAAGTAAACAAACTTGAGTTTTCCACACCAAAAGCATATGATTTCATGAAAGAGGTAAAAAATTTGGGCACCAAATTAGTTAAGGAAAAGGGAAAATCTATAAAAACAATACCAAATTGAGGAGAAATTCTAGGTTGTCATCTACTAATTATGAGCCCAAAGGAGTTGCATGATGGTGAGGAGGGAAATCTTCAAGTCAAGCACCAGATGCAAAAGGGATCTCAAGGTCTTTTGCACACATCAAGAGGGAAATGAAGGTATTTATAGCTCATGAACAAATCTCCACGCATTCAATCTACAAGATGCAAATAAATGGTTTGATCTTTCATCTCCTATCTATCTGTTGTTTGAAGTTTTGTGAGGCTCTTTTAAAAAGAGATATCAAAGCTTTTGAAAGTATTTAGGGTTTTTGAAAGAGTTATTTTCAGATGCATAATGGGGATGAGTATTCAAGAATATTTTAATGTATACACCTAAAATTGGTCTAGAGAAAATTAATTAAATACTAGCTATTTAATTAATGAATCTTAAATTCCTCTACTTATAAATAAATTGCAAAATTTATTTATATAGTTCATTTTCTAATTTCTTCCTATTTCAAATCATTTTCTTCTTGATTTAATTAAATAAACAAATTTAAATAATTTTTTTTATTTGATTAATTCCCTCTCAAGTAAATTTGAATTTTTAAATTCAAATTTTGTTACATTTCTACATAATTCTCTAGCCTCCTTCCGCCTCATCATCCACCTCACCATGTGTCACATGAATTTAAATATTTCTAATTTCTAAATGAGAATTTCCATCAACAAACTCCTAACAAGATTGGGGACACATGGCTTCTTCCTCCATTTGATACTCTTCAACACTTGGACACTTGTTCTTCTAAAGGGAACATCCTCCATGATTCCCTCCAACTTCTTCATCCTCCACCGTTGATCTCTCCAGACTAAATATTGACTATCGAATCCTGCCACATCATTTAATGCCTTGGAAAAATCTATAAATAGGGGCTCATTTACAGCTTTTGGGATGGAGAGTAAAGCATAAATCTACTCTACAAAACTCATATCAACATTATGAAGCTTAGCATAGCATTTTAGTTTAGCATTTTGCATTTAGCTTAAATTAGTGTTATTATGGCAATTTTATTTCTAGAATCCTAATTTTTGCATTTTCATATAGCATTTCACATAGCTTTTGCATTTTATCACAACTTTATCTCAACAATCATTTAAACATAGCAGTAGCATTATCTTAACATCATATCATTTAGCAGTGCATATCAAATACATCAAGCATGTAGATGTAGGAATAGAATACCTGCATTTCATCATAGCATCTCATTTTTTCAGGTTGTCATCCAATAATTCATGTGCAAAACAAATACAATTTGAGAGCATTCATGATTTAGAGAATCCTTGAGAATAGAGAACAATGGAATGGTTTTAAGGAATAGTTTTATCATTTTATTTATTATTTTGATTTCCTTAATGTAAACATTTCATTGGTGTGTGGTTTGGATTGATCTTTCCTTCACATATTTTATTTCTCACATACATTTTGGCGCCCACCGTGGGGCATGAGCCCCATTTTTAACTTTTTTGTTAGGTTCTTGTTTGCATATTTGATCATGAATTGTGAAGTAGCACACCCGAAACATTTTTTGGTGCATTTGGTGGATCTTTCAGTGCATATGGTTATTTTAGAGAATTTTGGTAGTTATTTCGGCACATATTGTCCCTATTTTAGCACATATGTGTGATATTTCGGTGCATCAGTGAGTTCTTTTAGCGCATACAGGAGTTTAACTTTCATTGACTGCTTTCCAATTTAGTGCATATAGTGCATCTTTTAGCGCTTTCAGTAAATCTTTTAGCGCATTTGGTTGTTGTTTTGGCGCATTTGGTTTTCTTTGCAATTTTTTCAAATTCTAGAAGCTAATTAATATCTCTCTATTTTGCAAGTATTTTAACACTATCAGAGGCTTTACTGAAACTATAAGAACGTTTTCAAAGACAAATAATTTGAAGCTAATAAGGGTTGTTTTGCAGGGGTTGGAGTTTTTTGTTGTTTCTTTTGATTAAATTAGGAACCTAGTTTAATTAAGAGGTAAATGAACACCATGTCTGATGTGCTTGTAGAGTGGTAGGCATATGCTCTCCCCTTAACTGGGTGATAAAAAATCCAGACCCATTCTTTTCATTTTGTTGCAATTTTATCCTAAGAGGGCTTGCTTGGTGGGAAAAAGTAATCACCCCAGGGAATGACCCAAATCGGGAATAGGCTAAATCCAAGCAACTTCCACCTAGTATATAAGTGTGGATACTTGAGGAAAGTTTAGGTATCACGAGGGTTATTCCGATAAGAAGGGAAGCAATGGTCTCTTGACGTATGGATAACCCCCCACGAATGAAATGCCTATACTAGAACCTTCTTGTTATAGTAAGCCAAAATCCCATTATATTTGTTGGTGCAAGAGGTCTAACCTCCAAAGTTATCCCATATTCTTATGGATTTTAGTAGAGATGAAAAGTTCATCATGGGAGATTCATGAGAACTAAAGCTTAGCTGACCTGAGAAGTGAGTATTCTGGAGGGAAGCCAGTGTGGTCAAGATTCTAATCATCTGCTAAAAGTAAGCACAACTAGAGTAAAATCCAAGTGGGAATCCATTGAATATTTTCCTACACAGGCTTAGGAATTGTACTTGTTTGATGTTTCTTACATGTGTGTTTTAAAATAACATTCAAACAAACAACACCACTCATAGAAATGTACAACCACTAATTCAGAAAAACATCAATTCAAACAATCCACTCCCTACCAACAAAACAAGAAAAATCAATCAAACTATCAGAAAATAGTGGCACTCCCCAGTTTAGCACATCCATTAACTGTTCTAGTGCATACATTCCATATTTTAGAGCATTTATGCAATTCTGTAGCGCATACCTTCCATATTTTAGTGCATCCATTGACTGTTTTGGCACATACATCCCATATTTTAGCGCATCTATGCCATTCTACATCACATACAAGCCATCTTTTAGCAGATCCGGGCCATTCTTTAGCGCATCTTCCTTTTAGCACATTTGTGCATTGTTCTAGCGCATCCAACAAAATTTGAACTAGAAATCTAAATTTGAGTTTATATCTAACAATTGAAACCAGATTCGCACATTTGTTCTTGACCAACATTCATTCCTTATCCCAACATTGTTGTTAACTTGGTGAAATTAGCATTTGCAAGTGAAAATCCTTTACCTAAACTTTGATCAAACATCTAAAAGTGCCTCATCATCACACCTATCTCTGATTAGTAGCTGAGATTTACCATCACAATTCATCATCCTTTTATCAAGATTCATCATCTTTCATCCCAAAACAAATGTTGTATAATCAGATTTAACTTAGCCCTCTTGGCACTCCTAAACAATGATCAAAGCTTAGTAAATCTTCATCACTTATATGCCCATTTCAATGAGATCCAAAAAGAAAAAACTTAAACGAAAGGAAACTGAAACTCAAGACACCATGGTTGAACAAGAAGAAAACCCCTTTTTTAAACTCCATCAAAATAAAATAGATGAATAATATATGAAGATGTAGAACAAGCACAACAAGATCCCCGATTCCACAAATTCATGGAAAGGATTTTTGAAAAAGACAGAGAAAAATACTTGTTGATGTTAGCAAACAAAGGCACCAAATTACCACCTAATTTTGATGTCAATAAATTAAAGAGAGCACCTAAGACAACAAAAAATGAATCAAGAACACATGATCCCATGGATACTTTGACACAACAGATGCAAGCCCTCTAACACCAAACAAAAGACATGCAAAGAGGAACCACAAAAAGATACTTGATACAAGACATCTACCCATATACCTTTGATCTAGTTGTGAACATGATACCCTTTCCTAAGAATTGTTAATTCCCAAAGTATGATAAATACAATGGTAAAACAAATCCTATGGATCATGTAAGGGAATTTTGAACCATGAGCCTTGAATTTTCACACAAAGAGACTTATTTGATGAGATTGTTCCCACGAAGCTTAGGTGGAAAATGTATGCAATGGTTTTCACAACTTCCACCAAGAATAAGATCCTTTGAAGAGTTGGTTAACAAATTCATCACCCAATACTCCTACAACATCCAACATGAGATAACCATGAAAGACCTTTGCAATACAAAACAAAAAAAGCGTGAATCATTCCTTATATTTTTACAAAGATTGAGAATATTATTTGTAAAATATTTTCATCCCATACTTGAAAAGGAAAAGATGGAAATCTTCATTAACAATCTAAACGATGATATGAGCTATAGACTTGAATTGCAATATCCACCTACCTTTGAGAAACTAATTGAAAATGGAATCAAAATCGAAGAAGCTTTGGTCAAGAGAGGAGTCTTAAAAATTTACAATGAAAACAACTCAGCAAAATCCTCTAATAATTATAATAACAATGATAAACCAAAGTTTTGGCAGAGAAACAAAAATGTTGGTCATAATGATGCTTTGGCTGAAACATAAAATGCAAAACCAATCTTTAACTTGATAGCAGCTACCACCAAGACCAATCAAAACAACAATCCAAACAATGCTCCATTTCAACCACCACCATATCAAACGCCATCAAATCGTAGGAAATTCACACCTTTGGGTCAATCACTCGAATCCGCATTGAAATAACTTCTTGTAAAAAATCTTATCACCTTACCTGATACTCGGGGTTTTGAGCCAAAAGTAAAATCGTCATGGTGAAATTATGCCTGTTACTATGAATTTCATCGATGCAAAGGCCATCAAATGAATAACTACATTCAATTAAAACAAAAGGTGCAAGACTTAATAGACAAAAATATCATACAAATAGAAGGACCCCAAACAAACGTTGATCATGGTGCATTCAAGGATCCCTTATGAAAAAGGGGAATCCTCTACAATGAACGACAAAGGGTAAAATGTAAACTATGTTCATGATACTCTCGTCCTTCATATTTTAGTAGTCGAGGATCAAAAAAATGACATTAAGATCAATGACACACAAGACATTGTTGCAACCAACAATCAAATTAATAACGTTCCAATTCAACACGGAAAAGACACCACCATAATTGAAAATCAAATCAATGACACCAACATCGCATCAAATCCAGACATGGCTGCAATGAACAACCAAATCAATGTCATTAAAATCAAAGGGAAACAAGACAACATTCCTATAAATGTGACCGCGAGGGCACAATCCAAATATGTACTAAAAGGAAGCACATCCAAAACACTCGCTGCCCCATCACATCAATACAACATTGTTGATCAACTGCAAAAGATCCCAGCACAAATATCTATCCCAGCACAAATATCTATATTGGAACTCCTCAAGATTTCATCCACCCACAAGGAGATCTTGGAAAAGGCCCTAGTGGACACAATAGTACCAACGGATTTGGAATTTTGTATATTCCAAATCATGGTGGGTAATTTGATTGCACCTCATTGCCTATCATTCTCATAAAATGAAGACACATCCATCACTCATCCCCATAATGCAACACTTCACATTGAGGTCTTACTACATAAAATTCAAGTCAAGCGTGTTCTAATAGATGGAGGAGTCGGTCTCAATATATGTACTTTAAAGCTCATTCGTGCACCAAGATTCTCAGAGAATGCAATAGATTCAAGGGAAAATATCACTATCAAATCCTATGATGATGAGGAAAGATCTTCACATGGACTAATTGTGTTGCCAATTTAGGTGGGACTGATTCAAAAGGACATAATTTTCCAAGTTTTGGACAAAGACTTGACATACAATATACTCTTGGTTCATCCTACAATCCATGAGATATAGGTAGTCCCCTCAACTTACCATCAGTGTTTGAAATTCCCTTGCAATGGGCAAGAGATCACCATTTCGGCTTATTCCAATAGTCCTTGGTATTGCAACACCCTCAATTCGGTCCAAGATGTCTTTGTGCCCCATAACAAAGAAGCTCTTGCTTCCACATCTGCCACCCCAAGTAATTCAAGCCAATCAAATTATTTGTCAAAACTTATTGTCACATCCTCAAATAAATAAAGCCAACCAAGTTCCTCGCCTAAACAACCAGAGAAAAAGGAAGAAGCTACCCCTTCTACCTCCACCAATCATGAATTCCAACTCAACGCTTTGTCCAAACAATTTGAGAAAAAGGTCCAAGTCAAAGATAAAGGTGTGGGTGAATATTCTATTAAGAAATCCCTATGTCTCGCAATAGTCTTCCCCAAATTCCTATGGTCAACCATCAACCTCAGCACAACAGTCCTCACAACTTGTCACAATTTTTGAGGGTTGGTTTGTGAAATCAGGCACTATAGTTGATGAAGCAAAAGACAAAGATGTCCTAAACTGGCTTTACAAGGATGAAGTTGAATCTCAAGCAGCAACAACTAATGTACAAACACAATATGGCAAAGGGTTTTCAATCTTGGATAAAATGGGATACAAAGGAAAAGGTCATGTGGGCAAGAGAAAAGAAGGCATCATGGAACCAATCCTACCCACCTTAACCAATCAAAAAGACAAGGCAGGGCTAGGATATAAAGAGGATACAAAAGAAGAGGCCACCCAAAAGAATGTTGAACGAATCCTACAACTACAAGCTAGTAATGACTATGAAACTGACTCAAATGAATATGAGTGGGATTTGTTATTTGAAGAGTCTTGTCATGACAAGGGAATTGATGTAATACAAAATTATGCACCCATACGTGAGGAGGGACAAATTTCGAGATCAAGACCACTTGAATTTGGATCACAACATATCGATGGCTCCAGTGAGGACAATCAGACTCAGATCAAGACAAATCATTCAGAGGATAGTTACATCAAAGACCTTGACATTGTTATTGGACTGCTTGAAGATATCACCATTGGGACCCTCACTTCATTTGACTTAAACCAATCTGATGATTCCCTACCTCTAGTACATCCCAAACTTATCGACTAGGACTAAATCGAGCCTCTCGACATCCTTGTATTTTCAAATGATGATGCCATTATCAACTTCCTCTGTGCTGACAACCCCAAAACATGTTCCACCACTAAGTCTCAAAATGAAGCTTCCAGTCAAGGGAGTGTCAAATCTCTCGGTTGCAAAATGAATAATATAGAAAAATCAATCTAATGGTGAAAACCATTCTATGGCAGTATTAGATTAGGAAAAAGTAAAAATAAAGAGCGCATCCAATAGTGAAAAGCTCTTTGAGGCGCCGAAGGATGAGAGATTTGACACTCTTCTTGAAAAATTTCAAGAGAGATCAAAAGTATTGGTTGAGCCCACCCAATCCATCAACATTGACATCATAGAAACAATGAAGACTCTACATTTAGCAACATCCCTAACATAACAAGAAAAACCAAGCTTCACCAAATTCTTTGAAGAGCGAAAAATCAACTTTTCTTGGTCCTATACAAACATTCTAGGGATAGATTCAGATTTAATCATGTATCATTGATCCTTACCACCAGGAGTAAAACCAGAGAAGCAAAAGTTAAGGAAAATGCATCTTCATATTGCCCTCTCGGTGAAAGTAGAACTGAAGAAGCTATTGGATGTAGGGTTCATCAAACCAATTGATTATGCCAAGTGGATCTCCAATATTGTACCAGTTCCAAAACCTAATAACAATATCCAAATTTGCATAGATTTCAAAGATCTCAATAAAGCTTGTTTGAAGGATGATTTTCCTCTACCCAACATAGACATCATTGTGGACCTAACAACAAGACATGCCATGTTGTCACTTATGAATGGATTTTTAGGATATAACCAAATCAAAATTGCACTTGAGCATCAAGATAAAACAACTTTCACATGCCCATGGGGCACATTCTATTGGAATGCCATGCCCTTTGGACTGAAGAATACATGACCTACTTATCAGCGAGCCATGACGACAGTATTCCATGATATGATGCACACATTCATGGAAGACTGTGTAGATGATCTATTGGAAAAATCATACACTAGAGAAGGACACCTAGATAACCTAGATAAAATCTTCACCAAATTGAAAAAAATCAATGTACAACTGAATCCAAAAAAATGTGTATTTGGGGTGACATCTGTAAAAATCTTGGGATATATAGTTTCAAAAAAGGGAATTGAGGTGGATCCCACAAAATTTAAGGCAATCATGGAGATGTTGCCTCCCAAGAACATCAGTCAACTAAGATCACTCCAAGGAAGATTTCAGTCTATCTGAAGATTCATCTGACAACTGGTAGAGAAGACCCATCCTTTCACTCAGTTGCTACAAAAAAATGTTTCCTTTAGATGAGATGAGAAATGTGAAGTTTCTTTCAACCAATTGAAACAATATCTAATGAGTCCACCCATCTTAGTACCACCAGAAGAAGGAAAACCACTCTTACTCTACATAGCAACAACTGAGGCATCATTGGGAGCTTTGCTAGCGCAAGAGGATTCAACAAGAAAAGAAAGGGTGGTCTATTATATTAGAAAAACATTAAATGGCTATGAAATCAATTACACATCCATTGAAAATTCTTGTCTAACAATAGTGTTCACCACTCAACAATTGTGACATTATATGCTAACTCATACCATCAAGTTAATAGCCAAAATTGATCCATTGAAATATCTGCTCAACAACGAAAATCTAACATGAAGACTGACAAAGTTGGTAATGGTATTGAGTGAGTTTGACATCTAGTATGTCGATAGGAAATATATCAAGGTTCAAGACATCATAGATCAAATAGATGAAGCACCATTACATGATGATCATCCTCTACACATTAAGTTTCTAGATACTGATGTTCTTACCATAACAACAAAACAATGGATATTATACTTCAATGGATCATACACTCAACATGGATTGGGAGTAGGAATTTTATTTGTCACCCTTCAAGGACATACCATTCCAAAATAATACAAAATGATGTTCCCTTGCACCAACGACATGGAAAAATATGAAGCACTCGTCATTGGCATCAAGGTAGCTATAGGGTGGAAAATCACAAAGTTGCAAGTCTATGGAGATTCTCAACTGGTCATAAATCAAGTCAATGATGACTATCATACAAAGGATTACAAATTGATTCCCTACAAAAGAATGATTGATGACTTTAAGAAATACTTTGTTACTATCAAATTTGAACAAATCCCAAGAATAAACAACAAAGCTATTGATGTTGTGGCCACTATTGCTTCTCTGTTACAAATTCTAGATAAATGGAGCCATTATGAGTTCATGGTGGAACAACTGTTTATCCTTGCCTATGATGATCCTTATTCCTAAGTCATTTTCCATTTACTTGATGCTGATACCTCAATCTATGGGAAGATCTACACCTATCTAAGAGATAACACCCTTCCCACAACCTATCATGAAACCAAAAATGAAACTTCATCTGTCGAGCCACCCGACACACCCTTATCGTGGATGTACTTTACCGATGAGGTCTTGATGGAACTCTCCTTTGATGTCTAGAATGCGACGAGTCTAAAATGACCTTATAGGAAGTTCATGAGGGTATATGTGGAACACATTCAAGTGGTCTTACCCTAGCAAAGAAACTCGTACGTTTGGGGTATTATTGGCCAAATATGGAGAAAGATTCTTTACAATTTCTCAAGAAATGCAAGAAGTGTCAGATCCATGGTAACCTCATACATGCATCAGAATAAGAACTCCAACTATTTGCATCAACCTGGCTATTTTGTCAGTGGGGACTTGACCTTGTGGGGAAAATCCATCCATCTTCTTTCAATGGGCACAAATTCATAATCATGACCATTGAGTACTTCACGAAGTGGGTTGAAGTTGTTCCTTATACTACCATCACTAGTAAGCAAATCACATCTTTCATCCTAAATTACATCATCTATCAATATGGTGTTCCTCAGTCCATTGTCATTGACAATGTAGACCTTTTAAAAAATAAAGACATCTAAGAGCTACGTGAAAGGTTTCATATCCAACATTAGTTTTCTACACCATACTACCCCGAGGGAATGACCAAGCAGAGGCCTCAAACAAAACCATCTTGAAGATCCTAAAGAAAACTGTCAACGAGGTTGGACGTGATTAGCATGTCCAGCACGTCCAATTGAAACCCGCTTTGTGGGCATACCATACAAGTATCTGCACCCCGATAGGAGCCACACCATATTCTATCGTCTATGGAGCAAAGGTTGTTTTTCCCATTGAGGTTGAATTACCTTCCCTCTGAGTGTCATTGAAAGGCATCATCTCAGATGAAGACTACCGAGTACCTAGATTACAAGAGTTGGAACTATTGGATGAACGTCGCTAGCTTGTAGTTGATCACTTGAAAGCATATGAACAAAGAATGTCAAGAAGCTATAATCATAAGGTCAAACCAATAACATTTCAGTTTGATGATTTGGTACTGAAGGAAAACCCACGCAATCAACAAGATAGAGAAAATAAGGTAAAGTTTGAATCGAATTGGCTGGGACCCTTTGTCATTGTATTAGTCTATGGATTAGGAGCATATCAACTATCCATGCCTGAAGGGGATCTATTTGAGGAACCTATCAAAAACCTCCATCTCAAAAATTTCTACACCTAGATCATCCAGTGCACATTAAAAATTCTTGAAGAAATCCAAAAATAATCAGAAAAAAGTCCTGAAGAAATCCAAAAAAATTAGCAAAGGTCCTGAAGAAATCCAAGAAAATCCTAAAAAATCCAAAAAAGTCTTGAAGAAATCCAAACAAAAGAAAAAAGTCTTGAAAAAATCCAAAAAAAATCAGAAAAACTCTTGAAAGAGAAAAATACAAAAAATACAAAAAGTGAAAAATCAGAAAAAATCATTACTTTGGTGAAAACGTGGAAAATAGGCGACTTGGTAACAACAAAAAAATCATAGAATCTGAAAAGGTGCAATAAAAGCAAATAGTGAAAACCTGGCAAATATGTGCTATTTGTGATGAATTGGCTTCTCCATCTGTTGGCACGTGTGTTATCCGTCGGCTTCTGCTATCATTACACATACATTTGTATCATAAAATGAGCCTCACGTACATATCTGGCTATTGCGGTCGTGTCCTACCTTGGCTTGGTTATCAATGGTACATATCCATAATAATTGGTTTGTTTCTCACTAGGGGAAAAATCCTGAACTCACTAGGGGTAACCTGATTTGAGCTTCAAACAACAAGAAAACAACATCAAGACAACCTGACAAAAACAACAATCACACCAAACATCAAACTTGACATCAATCACAATCAATCAGAGAATCAACCATCCCAATCAACATCAAGATAAATAAATCAAATCTCACTGGATGATCATTTTCTGAATCATGGTTTGATCACTTTAGCACATATGTTCAATTGTTGTATCTTGATTGTTGTTATCACTTCTCTAGAGCAACTCAAGGATGTCTTGAACTAGAGGAGATAGGAAGGAGAATGATATTTTATTTGTCTGTTGTATGTGAGTTAATTATTACTACTATGCAAATTGTTGTAGGACATGCTCTACAAAGTATCATTGATGACATTCCAAATTTGCATGGGAAAAGGATTAAATCTTGTTTGTTTTACACAAGCAATGCTCAGGTCATCTCGATCCAATTATGCATAGATGCTTGTGTTATCTTGCACTATCAAAACTCAATGGAAATTGTATGGAAATCATACTCAGGTCATCATGGTCTAATTATACCATTGATGTTTGTAATAATTTTCAACATAATAAAGGCTCAATGATGATACCAAGCACAAAAAATCGGTTGGCATGATGACAATAGTGCATGGTTAGGTTTGCATGACTAAGATAGATTTGCATCCATACTAGTTTTGCATCTGCATTTTAGATTTTTCCAAGATGGGAAAATTTCAAAACAATGTTGCCTCTCTCATTAAAAGATTGAGTACATTTGATATTAATAAAAGAATAATAATTCACATATAGTTACATAATCATCCACATGTAGTTGCATAATAATTTTAAGTTTACACCATGCATTGGAGAACATTATCATATCATACATCCATTCATGCATTAGAAAAATCCAACAACAAAAAAAATCATAAGCCATTTGTTATCATAGAATCATTCATCCATCCATCCATATGTTTATCATTATCCATGCATTTATCATACATTTGCAGTTGCAAAATCCAAAATCATAAACCATCCATCTACGCATCTATCATGCATTTACATTTGAAAAATCCAAAAAAATAAATCATAATCATACACATTTTACATTAACCATACATTTTCATCACAAAAATCTAAAAACAAAGCATTATCATGATCCATTCACTCATACCCTTAGCATACGTTTGCATTTATCATAATATTTCCATTAGACAAATCTAAAAGAAAAAGCATTTCACAGAAATCATAATTCATCCATCATGCATTATAAATCATGTGTTTACTTTATTCATTCATCCATGCATTAGATCATGTATTCACATTTCACAAAATAAATCATTTCCCATTTGTCATTTATACATTGCATTATATCCTTGTATCACAAAAATATACAAAAAAATAAAGTATATCCCATATCATTCGCATGATTGCATCTATCTCATACGTCATAATAAAAACAACATTCATACACACATAGAACCATACATCATCAACTAATTAAATGCATCCATACATAACCATACATAATCATTGCATAATCATGTAAAAAATCACATGACATACAACACATAAAGGTAAAATGCATCCATCATAATTAGCATATAGACAGCACATAGATCACTATTCATTGTTGCATCTCATATAATTGCAAAATAATAATGTCAAGTGTACAATGATATCATGAATAGAGAAAATATATATCATCAAAAATGACAGGATAATCATCAAGTCTCTAAATGAATCCATGTATACATCATCAAAATATTAACATACATCAAATATGGCCACAAAACTGCTACGTGGTACTCCCCTCGGACCTCATTGTCCTCGCTGCACTTGCTCCTCCAGCACCAGATGGTCTTGCACCTGGAGCTCCACTTGGTGGAGATTTGGGAAGTGGTTGAGTCACACCCCTACTAGTGGTTTGAGACTAACTCTAACCTGATCGGGATTGTGCATAACTCACACGCTACTTTGCAAGCACTGTCTCATGATATCTCAATTGGTAATACTCTGCCTCTTACATAGTATGACAAACCTCCCTGAGATAATCGGTTGTAGTGGTCCCCTTAGCCACTCTCTGCAATCTATAAATCAAGGCCACTGCCTACTCACCATGTTGTCTAGCCACATCCCTCTCAGTCATCAAAGCAGTAACCTGTGCCTATGCCTATGCAACCTGTGCCTATGGCTATGCCAGTGCATGTGCTTGTCCCTGTATCTATCCTTGGGCCTGTATTAGTTGCCTCTATAATTCTTGCACCTAACCCTACAAAGTCTGCACTTGTGTCTATTGCTAATGCGATGGAAACCGAATGCGAATCTGTTGTTGCCCGACTTGTACTAGATATCTCCTCCTTCTAGGTACTATGAAATCCATATCTGCCACCATCTCCACCCCCACCTACATCACCACCCCACATCATCTCCCTCCTCAACCTCTCCCTCCTCCTCATCCCCATCTCCTCCATCCCTCCTCTTTCTGATTGTACATGTGTGGCCCTCTGTCATCACCCTCCAGAATAGGTGTCGGTTCATCAGGATTGGAAATCCACGGGGAGGGATGTGTGTAAAAATACTGGGCATATTCATCCGACATTTGTGCATTTTCTATCTTAGGGTGATACTACCATAACACTGGTCGCAATCCATAATACTCCTGGGATGCTTCCTCATAAGACAAAGTAGAACCCCACTTTGGAATATCCTGTCTCCTGCATGCATAATGGGCCACTCCCTGGGGCATGCCCTGTACCCTACCAAACTCTTGATGCACTCTCTCCAGAAAGAATCTCTCAATGATGAATGGTTTCCTCCTGATCAGATATCTGGAAATGCATATGTAAGGCATCTTTGTGTCATCCTCTGGCCATGGATCACAATCTACGTACAGTCGCTAGGTGACTGTATCTAGATCATCCAACACCCGCCTCCAATACTCTAACTTTCCCAACTTATGCTGGACAAGTGGACCTGTCTAACCAAAAACATATGGTCTGTCGATTGGACAAGCCCTATCTACCACTGGTCACATGATCGCTATATGCTCCCATGCCCAGATCTACAAAAGTGTCACACCTACTGAGAGACTAGCACCACTGAGATATACAACCTGATGTAACTCGTGATATAAATGAGTGAGCATGCATGAACCCCTTGTGTATCGAACACCCTATATGATCATCTACTCAAGTGTCCGACCCCAACCAACATATAGTCCCTTCAACCTACGGTCGAGACATAGAAAGGCTCCAATGAAGCCAACAAGTACACATAGTAAGGGTTGATACATGGCTACCATCTCTTGCCATGGAATCTCGTAGCCGCTAATCTGACCATCCTAGAAAATCCTCCTCAGGGCATTTGTCCCTCCTTTCTCCTCATGATCATAAATGCCTATCTCCCTAGGAACAAGAATCCTCAAAATCAGGTATACATCCTCAAGTGTCGCCATCATCTCACCAGTGGATAAGTGAAAGGTATTATGATCACTATGCCATCGCTCAGCTAGCACAATCAAAATCCCCCTATTAATCCTATACTGGGGCATGTCAATCAGTTGAGGTCAAACCGCATCGAGCCATAATGTCTAAATCTACCTAAATTAACTATGGTATCATATCCCATGTCTTCAGGAAGCGCTCCTAAATCTACAACACTCCTAGGCTAGCCTCCTGTAATCATATCATATCACAAATCAATCAACCTATCATCGATTCTCCTTTGTCATGATATCGATCATCAATCAACCTATCATTGATCCTCACCTATCATGAGGTCAATCATCATCTAATCTATACACAACATCAAATTATTAGCTGACGTGATCATCAACCATCAAAAGCAAGAAGGAAACATCAAAAATCATCAAATCTAGACTCAATGCACTAAAACAATCTTTTTATGTGCTAAACATCTAAATGTGCTAGAAAATCTCATGGATGCACCAAAACATGGTCTCTATGCACTAATTCTTCACATGCGCTACAAAACCCTATTAATGCACTAAAATATCTACTCAATGCACTAGAACTCCCTATGCACTAAATCATTAACCTAATGTGCTACATTATCTACACTATGCACTAATTTACCCTATGCACAACAACAATTTCCAAATGCGCTATAACGGGTTCCCTATACACTAATCTAATCTTTGGGATTTCTCATACCCTATGTGCTAAATTAGACACCCTATGCGCTAAAGCAGGTTCCCTATGTGCTAATAAATCATTCCTATGTGCTAAAAAGTGTGTAAACCCGACTTTTAAATCAAGCAAAAAGTGGGAAATTCAATGTAATTTTCAAAAGCAAAGAGGTTCTCAGGTACGTATCAGAGGTCCATACACGGTTGGGCACTAATGGTGGCGAACTCGCTCAAATCGGTGGATGTGATGCAAAATCTTATCCATCCTAGCTCTCTCAATCACTCCAATTTTCAAAATGCAAATGACACAAATGAACTCTCTTTTCACCTTTTTACCTATTAAAAGGGGTAATTCAGTGAGAATTATGGTGGGATTTATTTTATTTTATTTCTAAGGGCCTTTAATCAATTAATCAAATGTGGCAAGTTCAGTATCAATTTTTCGGGAGATAAATCATTCTTGTCTCATAAAATTTGTAAATCATCAAAATTTTGAAAAATTCAAAAATCATCAAAAATTCAAAAATTCCTCGATTTATCTCTTGAGGGGGTATATATTTGTCATCACTCGAAAATCAGTGTCTGGAGTATGTCAAAAAATTATCATCATGGTTTGGCAAACTTTTTCTTTGAAGCAATGTGTAAACGCATCACTTCAAAGAGGGACAAAAACATATACTCGTCATCACTCAAAAATTAGCATCTGGGGCATGTCAAAATTTGTATCATCACAATCTCCCAAAATTTTCTTTGAAGCAATGTGTAAACACATCACTTCAAAGAGGGGAAAAATGTATACACCTAAAATTGGTCCAGAGAAAATTAATTAAATACTAGTTATTTAATTATTGAATCTTAAATTCCTCTACTTATAAATAAATTGCAAAATTTATTTATATAATTCATTTTCTAATTTCTTCTTATTTCAAATCATTTTCTTCTTGATTTAATTAAATAAACAAATTTAATTTATTTATTTTATTTGGTTAATTCCCTCTCAATTAAATTTGAATTTTTAAATTCAAAATTTGTTACATTTCTACATAATTCTCTAACCTCCTTCCACCTCATCATCCACCTCACCATGTGTCACATGAATTTAAATATTTCTAATATCTAAATGAGAATTTCCATCAACAAACTCCTAACAAGATTGGGGACACATAGCTTCTTCCTCCATTTGATGCTCTTCAACACTTGGACACTTGTTCTTCTAAAGGGAACATCCTCCATGATTCCCTCCAACTTCTTCATCCTCCACCATCGATCTCTTCAGACTAAATCCTGATCGTCGAATCTTGCCACATCAATTAATGCCTTGGAAAAATCTATAAATAGAGGCTCATTTACAACTTTTGGGATGGAGAGCACAGCATAAATCTACTTTGCAGAAATCATATCAATATTGTGAAGCTTAGCATAGCATTTTAGTTTAGCATTTTGCATTTAGGTTAAATTAGTGTTATTACGACAATTTTATTTCTAGAATCCTAATTGTTGCATTTTCATATAGCATTTCACATAGATTTTGCATTATTATCACAACATTATCTTAGCAATCATTTGAACACAACAGTAGCATAATCTTAACATCATATCATTTAGCATTGCATATCAAATACATCAAGCATGTAGATTTAGGAATAGAATACCTGCATTTCATCATACCATCTCATTTTTCAGGTTGTCATTTGATAATTCATGTGCAAAATAAATACAATATAAGAGCGTTCATGATTTAGAGGATCCTTGAGAATAGAGAACAATGGAACGGTTTTAAGGAATAGTTTTATTAGTTTATTTGTTATTTCAATTTCCTTAATGTAAATGTTTCATTGGTGTGTGGTTTGGATTGATCTTTCATTCACATATTTTATTTCCCACATACAGTTAGAAGTCTTGAATCATCAACCATAATGGCTTTTCAAACCCTTAGAGAATATAAGCTTTTGAAAGATGAAATAACATACAATTTAGAAGGTATAGGGCTCCTATAGTTGGTAGCAAGTTAGATGGATTCTGTGGAGGCATTTTAAAGTTGAAGACCATTGGACAGTGGTATGTATGAGATGTTAGGAAGGACAATACCTAATGCAAGGAGGTATGGAAGAGGTCTAATTATAAAGATAAATGGAAATAATCTTGAGAGTAGAAAGCATAAAAAGATAACATTAGTCATTCTTATACATTTTCAAAAGGAAATGAAGGACAATCATCATTCATAATTCAAGGAATATGGGCAGTAAAAAAAAAGAGGAAAATGGAATGAAGATATCTAGTTGCAACATTTCTTGAGAAGAAGTGCTTGAGATAAATGTTTCATACATATGTCATCTTGTATTAATGTTTGGTAAGGTTTCAATGAATCAATAATGACAGTTACTTCAAGCTTTTAGATAGTCATAAAAGAGTAAAGGTTTGGGAAAGGTCAACAAGATTGCATAAAGTGCTTTGAGGACTTTAGTACATGTAGTGGGCAATTTGAGTGGATTCCAAATAAAACTATAAAATTTTATTATGATAAAGATGGCAAAGGATACATACCACCAAAAATGGAGCTTGTTTTGGAAGAGGGCCTATTTTTTGTCTAGCTACCTGTGGATGAGAGGATCCACCATTGAATTGCTATGTTCTCAGTATTTTGTTCCAGTGACATTTGAACTTTAGAGCACTTCTTATCTCAAAAGAAAAGATTACAACAAGAGATGCAAGTGTTGATGAGAACAAGGTGATATGAAAATTCATTTGAAAAAGAGCAAGCACACCATATGATAGTAGCACGGTATGAGGATAGATTTTAAAGAAGCGTGGAAATCCACGAAGGCAAAGGTAGTCAATGAATCAAACCAAGGGGTAGTCATGAAATAATGATAAATAATGATAAGGAATATCAAATAAGCTATGAAAATGACTATGAATCCTTGAGAAGCAAAGAAGGAAGTCTTATAAAGGTCAAAGATGCAAAGAAAAGAGCATTCATATGCCACTACAATGAGAAGAATAGACCTATTTCAATGCATGTCAATCATATGAAGACCCTTGAGACTTAGAGGATGCAAAGATCACTTGAGAAGACAATCATCATTGTATTATAAGGACGATCATCATGTTTTCTCATTGGAGGCAGCCATGAAGAAAAGCCAAATGCACGATCATAATGAATATGAGAAAAATATGAATGATGAGCAGCAATATCAATGCTATTATGACAATCATGAGCAACAATGTAATAAATATGAACAACAATAATAAATATAAGCAGCAATATCAACTAATGGGAAAAAAAGAAGTTATAAGGTAGCAAAATCAAAATTTATAGGATAACAACTAAAGCACAAAGAGGATGCAAAAGTAGCCTTTGGTATGTGTTGAAAAAATTCTCAAGACAAACCATGAAGGACAACAATGAGTAATACTAGGGATAACCAAATGCTAAATGTCAAGAGCATGAGAAAATGAAAGACAATGATTAAATTTTTTTATGACTGTGAAACATTGACCTCGTTGGTCCTCATATTGTAAGTGCTTTATGACTATGTCTTTCATGGACAATGGTGTTAGTAATATTTGACGTTGAGTTCATCTTATCTCATATTACAATGAAGACACTCAAAGACTAGGAGAAAGGGTAGACATCATCTAGAATACATGTGAACACATGAATCATGAAGAATACACGTGAACACATGAATTGTACATTGGAAGCATGAAGCATACACATGAATACATGTAATACGTGAGATATACATAAGAATCATGAAGCATACATGTGAATACATGAATTATACACATGAATCATGAAGAATACACGTGAACACATGAATTACACATTAGAAGCATGAAGCATATACATGAATACATGTATTACATGAAGTATGCACATGAATAAGTGAAGCATATATGTGAATAAGTGAAACACAAGTACTCAAATACATGTAAGTCATGAAGTATACACATAAATACAAAGTATGCACATGAAAACATGTAAGTCACAAAGTATGCATTGGAATACACATAAGTCACAAAGTATACACATAAGTTGTAAAGTATACACTTGAATACACATAACTCATAAGTTGCAAGTCATGAAGTATATATACGAATACACATTACAAGTCACAAAGTATTCAATGTCTACTCAGTAATATTTGTCATGAATGTTAAAAAGCTATAGGCATGTGTGAAAATTTGAATGTAATAAAAATCGACAATAATTATTTAAGCATTAGATTTAAACAACACCCATGCCTACAACATTCAAGCATACAATTTACACAATACGCATGATAACATCATTCAAGAATAGCAGTGGTAAAATAAGATTTGCATTAATAAAAAAATTGTAAGGCTATATAATGATATATGTTGATAAAAGTATACAATATATCCAAAAAATCCATACAGGCTTGCTGCAAAAGAGCCATATGGACATAAAATGTCACATATATCAATAGTACAAAATATATGTTCAAAAATGCCACATATGCATACAAAAAATGATGCTAATACATATTCATTTTCCACTAGTGGAAGGAAATAGACCATTGATGCCTTTGACGGCTGGTTGGATGGAGTGTCTGTTGATTCTTTTGTCTTTCAAATGCACTCACTAGTCCTCCTCCCTTCACTCCTTTGGAGTTTCAATTGAGACAATAAAAAGTATAGATGTTAATATATATAAATTGAATTATGGAATGACATATAAAAAATAATCACTTACCACATACAAATAATCATCATGCTCATTTATAACATTAGCATGTCGATGATCTGGAGTGACAACTATCTGTAGCAACCATCAAGATAGTAATTAAACTACATACAAGTCTCATGGTGATGGTAAGAAACTAGAGTTCATGACAATGTTTAAAAAACTTGAACAAACACTATAGTGATTCTTGCAAACAGTTTTTAAAGGACAACATGTGACAAAAGATAGGGGTTTTGAAACTTGTTGAAGCCATGAAATAATGGTCGCACATCAATACAAGTATAAATCTTATTAAAAAAGCTTAGTTTAGATTAAAAAAAAATGGGATCTTTTATTCTGAGGGTTATACAACCACATAGGAAACTTTTTATTGATGATTAGGATTGCCTAAAGCATTGATATTGTCATGCCCAAAAAAAATCGATATAAAAACTCAACAATGTTTTTTTGTTATTATTATTACTACTATTATTATTATCAAACACTAAGCGGATTAAAGTTCTAAGCGATCATGTTTCAATACTAACCATGTTAGTAACACTAATATCACTATCAACAATAGTATGCTCCAATAATATTTCCCTTTAAAAAGAATCCACATTCCTATGTTTTAACTATAACATTATTCCCCTAGCACGACTGTGAAGGCTTCAAATACCAATGTAAATTTGTTGATTGATTCAAGAGAAAATTTAGCCAAGTAGGCCTTATTAGTGTGTCTCCTATAACTCATATTTAGAATTGCACCACTTCACTTAAATGAAATACAAGGGTAACATTAACATTAAGAAGGTTTATTTTATTGCAAGATAAAATATGCCCCCTAACATTCCACACAAGTTATAAGGTAAGCATTTATGGGTGTATTAATTTAATTTAATTTTATAATTTAAATCAAGGAGCATTCCCATCTGAGGAGTAATTTACAACACACATATTTCTTTAAATTAAAGACCCATAATATAACTAATTTTCTTTGGGTTTAGTAGGAATAAATTCATTATAGTTACCTATAATATTATTATTCTTGTTTCTTTGGATAATAATCCTAGATTAAAAGATAACAAGGTCAAATATACTATAGGTCTACATCTAAAATTAAAAAACTTCTAATAATAAAGTGACTATCAATTATAACACAAGTTTCTCCTTAATATTAATTTTACATGTAACACCCATAAAGATGTACTCTAATAGTAACATCTAATTTAACATAAATTTTCTAGCATTAATATTTCACCCATTTGATTGGTAATGTCAAAACTCCTAATTAGATTTATTTTTAATCCATAACAACTCACAAAATCATTTAAGATACTCATTATATAATTACAAAATTCTATATGTAAATATATAAATATTAATAATTAAATTTATTAATCTCTGATTTATTATTATTATTTTTTTATAAAATTATTTAGCATTTATATATATCTTTACTTTGTTCTATGTAATGAATAATTTAGGTTTTTTTTCTATATCAACATATTTTTTTATTATCTAAATATTAACATAATTTTTTTTAAAGATTTTAAGAAACCATATTAGGAAAGTTTCTATATTAAAATCTAAGTTTTATTTAAAACTGATTTTCTTATGAATAGAAATCTTTATTCAACACTTTAATTTTTTTCTATTTTATGTGTTTTTTTCCTTTTAATCTTTTAGTTCATTTCTTTTGTTGAGAGAAGCTTTTATTTACACTTCGATTTTTTTCTATTTAATGAATTCTTGTTGTTTTAAATCTCTTAAGAAACTATATGTTATTTGCATGCATGGATAATCCTAAATATTTTTATGATGTTTTTCTTTTGTTATTGATCATTCTTCTTTGTGCAAGATGACCCTGCTAGAACTATGACCGTTTTGAGACTTTATTTGCAGGTCTGTTACCCAGGACAATTTCATGGGTTTTGCAGCAGATAATAGATATAGTTTATTTATTTATTTATTTTAAATGGTATTTTAACTATTATTTTTATTTACAAGAAAGGATTTCATAAAATACATTATTTGTTTGCAGGTCTGAGATCCTAAAAATCTTCAGATGGAGAGTAGCAAGCTTCAGTTTTTTTATTTTTTATTTTTTTCTAATACTGTACAGTAATATTAAATGGTATTATGGTATTAGATTTGTTTGGCTAGATTAATTCTGTCAAAATATTATGTTAGATATACATTTACTACCATTCTGTTTAATTTTTAATTAGCCGATAGGCTCTTTATTGTGGGCTTTGCCCACTGGCATTGTCTCACGCCTGAAAAATTCTACCGGAAATTGCAAAATCAGGCGGCTAAAAAATCGGGGATACAAATCACTATTCACCATTAAATTGCCCTCACCCCGCCTTATTCTTATGTTAACAACACTGCAATTGTGTTGTTTCCATATCTATGCAAAAAAACTGATGGAAAACTGCACCGCTGGAAAATTCTTGCCTCGAGCTCAAGAATCTACTAGCTCTAAACCCCCGATATTTTAAGATCTACTTTTTGTTTATCTTGAAGGAAAAATCTTGTCTTGAGCTCAAGAATCTACTAGCTCTAAACCCCCGATATTTTCAAATCTTTTCGTTTATTTTGAATAGATTGAAGCAGCCGCTGTAGGGAGATTGGTTTTGGTTCCTTTCATTTTTATAAACTTTCCTAAACATTCTGTCCATTTTCACTCATCGGTATGGTTGACAGCACGGCATGACACAATTTGTGCAGAATCTTGAGGTAGGTCATTTGCCATGGTTTCAGCGAGTTTTTTTTTGGGGAATCTGTATGCGGCCAGTTCGTTTTTGCTGTGTTTTATTTTGTTATGTGTTAATTTAAGGCTATGTTTACCATGTCACGCCGTTGTTCCTTTCCATTCAATAATCTATTGCATAATGTGCTTGTCATGTCAACAACTCTATCTTCACTGATCTTTTTAACCAACGGAACAAGGCTGCAAATCAAGCATGGGCTAACATTAGGTTTTGGAAAAGAAAACTAGAGAAACAGAACACAAGTAAATAACATTTTCAGATTGAAAAAGCGCAACATAAAACTCCTTTGACAGAGTGCAATCAAACAATTGATCTTTTTAAATTGTGCCCTTCAAGTTTAAATGCAATCATGCATAACACTTTAACCAAAGATGATAACTCTATAGAGCACTAGCAATACAACAACTTTCAATTAGTTGTAAGGCAGCAAAATTATTCTGATTTAATGCCTGAAATTAGCCATTTGAAAAAGATACTAACTAGGATTATGCCCCTTAATTTGAACCTATTATTCTGATAGGTGCCCTTTAATGCATAGATCTACTCCTTTTATATTGGTTCTTTTTTCTGTTCATCTTTGCATTCTTTTATTTGATGTGGTTTTTGCTTGATTCTTTTACAAATTGTATTGAGCACAAATAAAGTCTAGAATTTTCTGAAGTATATATGAAGAATAAAAGGCACAATTCTATTGTGGTGCCTGGGTAAATGAGCACAGTTCTACTGACATGGCTGGAATAACAATTTCTCAAACCCAAGAGGATGTTGGTTGTAAAAGCTTCTGTCATGGTCCTCTCCATTAACTGATGAATTTGAAAATGCAATATTTATTAGCTCATTCCTAACACAAGAAAAATGTGTCTCAAATGATATCAAGGATAAGGAGGCATATTGATCAAGGATATTTTGATTTCTACATGTTGTTGGAGTTTTGGACTTTGGTTCAATTAATTTGAGGACGAAAACCTTCTAGGTCTAGAATTGGAGGTTGAAAACCTACAATTCCTTGGAGTGATTTTATATAGCAGTCACCATTGAGCTGAACCGTTGAAATTTCAGATTGAAATTAATATTACATTTGTGTTAAAGGGGTGCTATGACTGTTGAAGTAATTATGTATTCTTTTTGGGCAGAAATATATCAAGTTTGTGATTGTGATCTGCACAAATAAGGAGTGCACTAATAGCTGGGTACCATCTGCAATATATATTACTGTCATTAGAGCATGATAATGGTTTCCTTATGATCACTGGGTTCTGTTGATACATTCCATCGTAGGTGCAGCAGTGAAAAAGGTTTCATACAGCTAGTCACTAGCTTCCACATATATAAATTACATCATTATTTCCAAGGTAGTGTTGCAAGTTGGGGCAGAACTCAGATATATGGTGGATCCATATGATATGCAACTCTTATATCGCTGTTGTAACAACAATCTTAGTCTAGATTACGGTGCACAGCCCTTCAAAATCATTGTCACATCCAGGACATTGATCATTGCGGTGACTTCATTATTGGTCTAGGATTGTAAGATCTATTATTATTGAGGTTTTAGGACTGCTGGGATGAATATAAGTCTATATTGTATGCTTCATAACAACCTTGTGTTAATGTTCCATAGATCAGTTTTCCTATCAAATTATCAATCAAAGTATTCAATTTATTGCATTAGTATTCTTCAATTTCAGACTTTAGTATTCTGCACTGTACTATATCCATGAAATATTTCAATTTGTGTAATCGGAAAATGCCAAAATGGAGGGCATAAAATCGTAAAATACCAAAAGAATCAGAAATTTATAATTTTTTTGAATTGAGGACATACTCTGATTACATTCAGGATAATTATTGAATGGGAGTGTTTTATCTGCACAGATTATAACTATAGAATATACAAACAAATAGATTGGTGCACTAATTTTACATCACAGATCCAGTTTAACCATGTAGAGTTTAGAAGCTTCTGACTGAAAACTAGTTTCACTAAATTTCTGAGGTGATCATTTACTCAGGTATTAGATTAAGTTGGAACTAAATCCCATTCTGCGTCTTTCCATTTATTTTTTGGCAGTACATCTCAAGTTCTGCAGTTCATCCCAGTAGTCATCAAATGCACTCAGTAGTCATCAAATGCACTATCCTTTGATGAAGGTATCCTCCAACAGTCTTCTCTAAGAAGACTTTCTCCGTCTATCAACAATTGTAGAGCCTGAAATAGCAACAATAGGCAATCAATTGGGATTTTGTTATAAAAGGTTGAGACCTGTATCTAGGAAGGAAGATAGACCTTGCTCATGGATGGCCTCCAAATTGTTGAATGCCTTATGCACAGGGATGCTGTGAAAAGCGGTCTCTTCATCTCAACAATATCATATTGGCGTTCAAGCCTTGGATCTACTAGGTCTTTAATATTTCCAGACTCTAACAATGGTTTTGACTGCATACCATATAATGGATCATTCAAAATAATGTATAAAAGAGAACTTTTGGAACAATCTGGGCTGTAATCTTTTGTACTGATCATGTTTCAATCGAACTAGAATCCTCTGATGGTGTGAAGAAGCTTACCCTAATTGTCAGTACCAAGACATACAAGAAGAAATATCCCCAAATTTAAATACAAAAACAAGAATGTTCTGAGGCCTTCATTGGCTATTTTTTCTGTATTCATACATTGATTCAGTCAAAATTTTATGTAAGTTTTTTTACACAAATATTATATTTGTCATTTTGGAAGATGTTGTTAAGGAGCTTCGTTATACTGACCCAAACAAGAATGTTCTGTTCTGAAGTATCAAAAGGCTTCCTACCAGAGACAATTTCCAGCAACAACACTCCAAAAGCAAACACGTCAGTTTTCTCATCAACTATCCCTTGCAAAGAATACACAGAACCTCTTAACTCGGCCATTGCCAGTATAAAGAGTGGCCAGTCAACAAATAATAAGAAGTTAAAAAACCCTTCATACATTCATTAAAAATGGATTACTAAAGATACCTTCTCCAGTATTCCATTGATTGCAATTGCTGACATATTCAAAAAATTTCATGCGCTGATCTCCAATATTGTGTAATATTTGGGTTGCATAATAAGCTATGTTGATAAGCCACTTGAGACTTGATATTGTAGCTTTAAATTCCTGCAACATATTAGTTACAAAACAATAACTAAGTTAAAACTGGCAATACTAATTGAAGATTGCTCATAGCATACTAAAACTATGAAAAATAGCAATAATGATGAGCACGATACATTTCAGATCTCAAACATAAGACTGTTGACCAGTAAATGACATCAAAACCAGTGTGATTTATAGTTGAAAAGCCACTGAATGACAGACTAACTATGGACCTCCTATTCTCAATCATATAGCACAAAAATCACTAACACATGAAAAATTCATGAGGTTTTTAATCAAAAGAACTTGAACATTGTTTACTGAAATTTTCAAGCCCAAAAGACTCGCATAAAATTCTAGAAGGCATTCAACCTCAGAAGGCCAGGTGAAGGGTCCAATTCAAGTCTATCTGTCTTCCCCCTTTTCCCACACATGTATTACCAACCTGAAATTATAGGCATCATTGCAAGTATACTAAAGAACACTAAACTGTGTCCAAATCTACAATGGAAACTTCCCAGTTATGCCCACCAGACCACAACATATCTCATTCCTTGGGAACTGAAATCCAGCTTTTCATTCATTATTTTTAGCATCGTTTCTAGCATGTAAGCTGTCCAATTTGATATTCCTTCTTCCAAGCGTCAATATTACCAAGGAGTTAAGATTTCAAATAGGATTGCACTGCATACTGTTAAGTTTCCATCAAGCTAAAACTAATTAGTATAATTCCTGGATAATTTTAGCTCAATTGTGCAATGCTTAACAAGTAATGTTAAACCATTGTAGCAACAATACAAAGTGATCTTGAAATTTTGATAGACTTTCCAGTTCCCATATGCATGAACCATAATACACATATCAACCTGTACTAAAACAAACATATAAAACACCATCTCCCTCCACAATACATTGTTTGCTTCTCCCTATCAGATGAGATCCTCAATCTCCTCCCCTTAAACAACCTCAACCTGAAGGTCAAGTTCTCTTCCATTGGTTGAGCACTAAATATACCAAATAATAACAAATGAATGTCTTAAAAAAGCATATCAACCTTCCTTGCAATAGACAAAAGGTAGAACCTTAAAAACATTGACCAGGCAAAAACATAGAAAACAATGATACTGAAATAATTCTATTTCAGAATTTATAATGCAGAAGTATTGTCCATGACTTTTTGTCAAGCTGTCACCCATTTTCTGATTTCAGGCAGTTGTCCTCTGTATGCGTAGTGAATGCATCAAATTGCTATCGATTAGATGTCAAGTCATTTGTCCAGTGCATTATTTATGAAGAGAGTAAACATCTAGACTGAATTTTCTCTCAACTGACTGGCTGAGAAGGCTAGGAATTCAAACCTTGTGTTGCCTACAATAATGCCTACTTAGGAGTAGACAATATCCTATTCTATAGTTGTGGTTTTTTGTGGCCTTGTTAGAAACCCATATTCAATTTTATTTTTGTAATTTGTTTCCTGAATCAATACATTAGGGCCTTTTGACTTGAGAAGTTTTTTGCAATTTTTTATTTTGCGTTTCTATTGAATGTGTGAAAGAGAAAATGATTCAATATAATTTTGGATCTCATTATGTAGAAAATATGCATGCAAAAATAAATTAATTGGTGATTCATAGTAACCCACATATAATAACATAAATTCCATGAAAATCTTCTACACAGAAAGACTCAATAATTCTTTCAAACATATCTGAATACTAATGGGAAAAGCAGGCCATAAAATCCAAGTAACCATATAATACTATCGGCGTATTCCTTGCACCTCCCCTGGGTGCAAGTGCTAGTTAATTTTTTTCTAATACCTGTACGGTACAACACGCATCTTAAATGGTATTATGGCATTAGACTTATTTGGCTACATTAATTCTGCATTATACTTAACCTCTCCAGGCAAATTTTATTGCAACTTTATAATGACAGAGAGGGCGTCTAAAATAATGTTGAATCCTTTAAATGTGTGTAATAATTTAATAATGGTAAAGAGTTTATTGGTAGACCAAACAATGCAGTTGGAGGCCATTATTAGACCATCACTTAAGACGCTTGACATGTATGGTAGAAATACTAATTTCTCACAAAGTTTGAGCAAGATTTTACTGACAAAAAGGATATGCCACCAGATAAGAGATCAGCCCGGTAAACACAGTTCACTGCCAATGATTTGATAGAAAGAGGAAGGAAATCCCAGCGTTCTACCAACAACATTTAGTGCATTCCTTAGTGATGTTTATTTCTACCTTCCTATGCCATCCCAGAAGGCCCTTGTCTTAAGCCACACGTTTCCCCCACCTAACTCCTGTTACAATACTTATTGTACAGTTAATATTTTATTATGAAAAAAAACTGTAATCATTTTGGCCCAATCTCATAAATTTGATCGCTCTGCAACTCTCAATATATATAATTAACTATTTTAGGTTGCATTTCAATACCTGGGAGTAGCAACTGCAATGGGCTCACCTGCAAATTTCGCGCCATTAATCTCATTGCGTGGGGAGTAGTTACTTGCAGATCCTTTTGTTTTGTCTTATTTTATTTTTCATTTAATGAATGAATTATTATTTTTTCTTTGATTATAACACTATTTAGCAGTGTTGATAGATGCAACACAATTTGCATGCATACACATTCAAATACCAGCTCCCTGTATTCCATGGCTTCGAGACTTAGAAAAGCATAGTTATAGGATGAAATCATGGGTTGACTTATAGTCACCATTAATTAAAAATAGTCCTATGCTAATGAGCTCTATCATCATTCTATGAGCAATGAATTAGGCTGCTACCAGAGCAACGGCATAAGATGTATATAGAGCACAATTCATGCCCCAAGAGAGTAACTATGGTCTCACAACCACAGGATGGCAGAATAAGAGGAATCGGCCAACAGAATAGCCTGCACAAATTTTGCTACTTCAACCCCTCATATTCAGCACATAAATTGGACAACCTACACAACCATCTCCCCCTATTCTACCTTGTATTACTTTCTCTTTTCTTTTCCTGTTAATGTCTTACTCGTTTATTAGATTTAATCTTTATGTTTTTTAAAAAAAATGTATGTGTTATATGTGCAATAAAAAGAGAGAATCTGTTATTGTGCTGTATAATTCCATACAGAGACAGGAATATATTACATACATCAAAATTCGTTAGTTCTCTATATACTGTTAACCTTTACTTTTGTAAACAAAAGTACTACACTAATTTCATGTCCCCATGTGGCTGTTTAACTCTATTTTCTGCTTAAATTTAAGCATCAGGGGTGTTTGGAAAAAGAGGGGAGGCTGGAAATAAGCAGCAACTGCATATTTCTAAAAATCCACGTGGCTCCACAAATTTTTTTCCCTCTTTTTTAATATTTGATTTTTTTTTTCTTTTTCTAATTTTTTATTGTAAAAACTATTATTAATACTATTAATACAAATTTAAGTTGGCTGCTTAAAAATAAGCAGAAAAACAAAGCATTCATGGGGCCATCAGCTCCACAAATAACTCCTAAATAAGTTGAGCAGTGGCTGCTAGCCAAAATAAGCTAAGCAGCCGCATGGGGACATGAGGTAATTCTCACATGGAAGTTTTTAACCAAGACACCATTCATGTTAATGCTATAAAGCTTTCAAGTTGGGCCACACATTCCACCCAGTGTAATCTTTTATTCAAGTTCAACTGCACACAACTATTATGTGCAGAATAATGAGAGGAACTATAAAATTTTGTTTACATAAGATGTGATTTACCTACTCAAAACTTCACATATTAAACTTGAACACAAGGATGAAATAATTATCATGCAAATGGAATAATCTTTGCTGTTTTCATTCTTTCATTGAATATATATAAAACACATCTTTCTAAACATGCAATATTATCAATATGATTAAAGAAAAAGAATGATTTACATAACAAGAAACTTAGACTTGCTCTTTTTCCTTCTCTTTCATGTTACAACAATCATTAGTCTTCCATATTACAATTAATTATAAGAAATACAATGAATGGCATACCTTTGAATAAGGTTTGCTCTCAACCCTACCGTAATAGCGTCATGGAGTCTCATAGGCTCTAGCCATACCCCTGAGCAAAGAAATCTCTTAGCTCCAAGATGATGAATAGAGTCTTTTCAAATTTTTACAAAGGAATAAATAAAATGACATAACACCAGTCTCATGTATCTAAGTTTTCTACTCTCTACTTCCAACCATGATCCATGCACATACCACTTTCTTACAAAAAAAAAGGAAACAAAAGGGAAAATGTAAGTAAGGAATATCTTATCTCTTTTCTTTAGGTGAGGGAATTCAACTCCCTTAGCCTTCTTTCCTCTCCAAGCCAACCCATCTTGATCACTTTATCCTCAATAGAACTTCTCCTCTACTCCCCTCATTATTTCTCTCTTCTTCACCAAAGTTCTCCAAAAGGAGAAGTGGGTAATACCCCCACTCCTTCCTCCTCTCAAAATATATAGAAGTTCAACTTGCAACAATTGGATGGGGAGGTATGTAGTGTACCTACCTCCATCAATGAGAGTTAAAGAGGAAAACATGCAAAACATGCACTTGGACAACCCCTCCAATCTTTTCACCCCCATCCTCTCTTCAAAATTCGTCACTCCTCATTATGAGGACTTTTCAAAATTCAAATCATGTCCTTGGGACCCTATTACATGCCCACTTGACCCCTACCACTATGGTATAGACCCTAGGGGGTTTATTTTTGCGTCACAACCAAGGAAATTGACCAACAACCCTCTTTAAGGACTCACTTAAGATTTCATCCGAGTTTCATACTTGGATAAGGGTTCCTAATCCCCTAGTCCCATTTACACCCACATAACCCAAAATCAAATACTCCTTCAATGTCAACCCTCACCACAATAACATACCATATTAACTTTATTCATTTTCAAGCCCCAAAATGTTCAAATTTGTATCCACAATATGATGTCTTTTGATTAGCTCTCAATGGTTTTTCCATTCTCATATTGGCACCCTTATTTTCCTGCACATTACCAATGTAATAGTAAGAATGATCATGTACAAAATTAATTTGCAAGCTTTAATTTCCTAAGATCTAACTATGCAACAATTCCATTTAAAATTTCAATTCACATTTCATAATTTATGAGTTCCTAACACCTTCATGACAGTGACAATTAAACAAAATATCAAATTGAAATGCAAGAATATTGTTACATAGTCACACTATTTATCATCTGTAATACATCCTACCATCTATTTAGGGAAGCATTAAAAAATTAGGGTTGTACTAATCACATGGGAAGTGGGTTCTTACAGATACATGTATGTATAATCCCATTGTGGGCCACTTTCTCAGTGCATAATGAGACACATGAATTCTATAGAACATAATTGTAATAGAGGTATTGGTGTGGATATCATGGTTGAAGTTTCATTTAAGACATGCTTTCAAACATCATGCTTCATACAGGGCATCCAACTCAATATACATAAACATGCACCCTTACACCCCAATGTTAAAAAAAAATGGATACAAGGACAATGATCATGACCATAAGGGGTAGAGGCATAAGGGTAACTCATGGGTAAGATGCAAACAAAGGTTGCAGTCACCATGATAGCATAAGTATGACAGTGAGAAGCTATATTTGCAAACTTCAAGTGGACTCATTATTCTTGATCACAAGAATAGTCTAAATCATGCATCATTGTGCAAGATCAATAATAGTGGTTGTTGGCACAATACCCAAGATGGATAGTCATATTCTACTTGTCTGAAAATACAAAATAGTGGATGTAAGTGTCCCCCTAGCTTTTAAGGGAGATGATGTCAACAATTGTGAAGATATAAATGAGTGTAAAGAACATAAGGCCTGCCAATGGTCATACTATAGTTGTAAAAAAAAACATGGGGTAGCTATGAATGTAGTTGTAAATATGACCTCTTATATATAAGAGACCATGATACTTGCATAACCAAGAAAACAACCAAAGGTTGGTTGGGTTACAATGTGGGTGTTTCTATTTCACCTGGTAGCTATTGTTTTTGGAGGTTGTGTGCTTTTTAAATATAGACTTAGATCGTATATGGAATAAAAATTAGAGCCATATTGGACCAATACAAGCCTCTTAATAGCCAAGGAGAGACTCCCAATCATGTTCATAAAGAATGGTAAATGGACACTGCATGAGGTTTTTTGGTGGTAATGGTAAATGGACTATGAGATATGATGGTGGATTTCCATAAATAGGCAAAAAATACTATCATAACATGGATAGAGGGTAGCAATTCCACAAAGGGATGAAGATAGTGAGAAGTCAGCTCTAGGATAGAGTAGAAAATATAGTCAAAATGAGACATCTTCAAGGTGAGGGTGAGGTAGTGTTGTTTGCTGAGAATCAATATGCATCCACATTCACCAAAGATAGAGCAAAAAACATTGAAAATAAAATTGGAACATGAAGAAGAAGAAGTTAAATTAATTGAGAATGAATATTGAAGAAATGAAAATAATGAAAGATAGAGGCTCAAATGAAACTCAAGAGTGAAGATAACATCAAGTTATTAAGAGCTGAATTCAAATATAAGTTTGAAGAGTATGCATGCAACTAAAATGAGTTTATGGAGCTCAGGAACATAAGGATGAAGAAAATGTCTTCTACAACACAAACGAGAGGTTGAAAGGCTAGGCAGAAAACTAGAGGAAAATGAATCTGAAGTTCAAAATCTCAGAAGCAATCTCCTGACAAAATCTTAGGAATCTTGAGAATGCTAGTAAAGAAATCAAGATAATCCTTGAAACATGCTTGGTCAAGGCAAATGAAGAGGTTGCAACCACGTCAATGGTATTAGAGAATGTGTAATCTTATGGCATACCCTTGAGGTCTGAAAACACAATCACATAACACAATAAATTAAAATGTCTCTACAAATAGATGCCAATTGAATGAACTACATGGATTGATCTCAAACAATGAAAATGACAGTTTTCAATCATAAAGAAGATACTTTCATCAAAGACAAAGCTATAGGATAGAAAAATTAATATGTGAAAGGGTTTGAGATTGAAAGGAAAGTGAAAACAAAAACTTCAAAGCCAAAATATATGATGCATTATTTAAAAGTCTAATGAATTCTCTCACACCCTCACTTTAAAGAATCTATTTATCTAAGTTCATGTAGTTTCAAGCATTATTTTATATTTGTACATGCAAAATTACCAAAACTAGCTAACATTGTTTTACAACACTATTAATGAATATTTAGGTTACCTAAGTGAAAGTCGTTTGAGGACGTGAATAGTGAGGTGTAGAGGTTGAAGGTCCACCATCAAACTGTTTGACATACAAAGCGTGTCATGAGACAATCATTCAAATAACATTCAACTATTCACATGTAATAATTGTTTCTTTAATACTAGTTGCATACCTGTGGACTCAACGTTAAAAAGAAAAGGGTTTGCAGGAATGGTGCACATATCATGAACACTCTGACCCTGAATTTTCATCATATTGATTTTACTAATTTAGTTATTCTTACATTTCAAAATAGAATTTAATAAACAAAATTAAATGAACTTGCTGAATGTTACTTAAATATCAATGTTGAATGTTTCATTCAACAATGCATCTGTCATAACCAATTCCTTTGGAGTTAATGTATGTTATTTAGTTGCATTCTGAGCACTCTCACCATCATATTCATGCAAACAACACCACAAGAGCCACAATGGTGGGGTGGAACTCTAGGCCTAGAAGTCTCATCCACATTAGGATCTACTGGAGGCCTCACACATTGTACAATGCTATGAGTGAGCGAGCTAATCAACTCTAGTGTGTCCACCTCGACACTGTCCTTCACAACATAAGGAAAGACGACATGCTCCACAATGGGTTTTTCCAAGGGTCTCGTTGCCAACTATCGATTATTTTGTGCACTCAGTCTATCATGTGTGGAGCCCCCACCTCTACCATAAAACTAAAATGTCAAAATAATTTAGCACCTTATTGAGGAAATACTCACAATAGAGTTTCCAGGAAACATATTGTGGTACCTTGTAGTTATTGCATGGAGGTTGGATAAAAACCATCCACCACCGCTCCCAAAACTTATTTTTTATTAATTCATGGTGGCACCAATGGATGGTGAACTTGTTGCATGCATGTGATAAAGGTGTGTTGGTTCCTGGGTCTATAAAAAGGGCATACAAGCCAGCTTTGCTAAATTTTCTTTTTTCACATCTGCATATGAAATTCCACTAGCATAAAATTGTTTTAATTCATCCCTATTATTTTACCAAAAAATAATTTTCTCACTCATTTCTCCTACATGTGATACAATCAACTTTAGTGATTCGACAATCCCTCCCTTATAAGGGTGGGTTTCAACATGCTCAGTTAATCTTCCAATCAATTGTTCAATCTCTCTTTTGTTGTTTTCAATTTGATTTAAGATATTTTCTTAGGTTCCTTGCAGATGCCTATGAACTGACGAAGGGGTTTGAGGTTGTTCTTGTTTAGGAGGATCTTCGTGAGGAGGTGATTGTGAATTGTCAATGTTTGGAGGTGAAGATTGTTTTCCTTAAAATTAAAACAAAGTTTTTTTAAAAACCCTATTTGAATATACATTTTAATTCAAATTTAAAAATAAAACAATAAAAAATATATACCTCTTTGATCTCTTCGACCTCTTTGATGTATTGGCAGCATCCTCATGAATAATTGCAAGCTAAGAGTGCAAAAAATGAAGGAGATTTGGCGAGCATGAGTTGCAGAGCTAAAAAACCCCAAATAGAGTCGCGGGTTGAGCAACAAATAACATTTTGAAGTGTGTGTGTGTTTTTTTTTAATTAAGCTTTTCCATTTGTTGAGCACCAAATTTTGTGCTCACCAAAGGCTTGACCATTTGACAAGAGCCAAATTTATGTGGGTGTGTGCACAAATCTATGACGCAAAAAAGATGCCAAATTGTAAAAAAATGGCCAAACTCTCTATAGTTCTCTCGCCAAATTTGGCGATATTTTTTCCATTTGGCGTGCACCAAATTTGGCGAGAGAACTATAGAGAGTTTGGGCATTTTTTTACAATTTGGCATCTTTTTTGCATCATAGATTTGTGCACACACCCACATGGATCGATGGTATTTATAATAGGTTAAAATGGTGGTAATTTCTCTTATTTGTTTTTTCATCTTAAGTTTTCTTTTAATTTTAGTTTTTTTTACACAATCGCTTTTATTGTCTTTATAGGTTTAGATGAAAGACATCAAACTAAAGTTAAGAACAAACAAGTTTGATTGATGACCCATGCCACATTTTTGGAAGTGACACCCAACAATTATTATGTAATTCCTTTTCTAATATGGTAGTTTATAAGTGCTTGTAATTGAATAAGCCTACATGACAAGTTTGATGATGGCTAAAGATCTATAAAATACACATACATTGCAATAAACATAAAAAATGTGATATTTGATTAATGTCTCTAGGTTAAGGTACCATCTTTGTCAACCCACTATAAGTACTTTTGTGCCCTTCATTTTAGCATTTATCATATGCTAAGTGTTTGCACATTCATTTTTTCTAGAAATAATCTTTTCCACCCTTAGTGATGTGTTTTCCATGACAAACTCGTCCAAGTTATCCAAACACATGTGATTAATTCTAAAATCATGATTTTCTCTTAAGTTCTTAGCTTAGTTATGCCCATCTTAGATTTTTTAAATTCTTGCCCTTGCCTCTAATTATCAAGGTTTCTACAAATATTCCAATTTTGGTCATTTTATGAGTCTAAGTTTTTGATAGAATGCTACATAGTTTGTGTCATGACACACTTTCTCTCTCGAGATTAGTTCTTATTTGTATCTATTGCTCACCCTAGTCCTAATATCCTTGTGCCACTTCATATACCCCATATATTGTTTTGAAAATTGACCCATTGTGTGAACATCACCAAATAAGGAGAAAACTATTAACTAGATCTTGGAGCTCTTAGGAGCTAATTGCCTACACTCAATCTTGCTTCACACTTTGAAGAAAATGTAGCTCAATATGTGGATGTTGTTATTTGATTAGACTTAGTTTTATTTCAAAAGTTATTTTTTATTTTGTGAAAGATTATCTTCTTTAGAGAATTTAATTTATTGACTTAAAAATTGTTAGGAAAGGAAGGTTTGATAAAAAATAGTTTTTGTTGTTGTTGTTTATGTATTGCATTTTTTACTATATTTAAATCATTTTTTTCTAAAAGCTAGAAGAAACATAGAAGAAACACCAAAACGAATCATCAAGAAACATACTCCTAGAAGATTTTCCCTATAGTGTTTTCCTAGGCATTCTTTGAGATTTCTTAGAGGTAAGTTCTAAGGAAACATTTGGATTGTTCTTAGTGGAGTTTAGGTTACCTTCCTTGGAAGTATTCAAAACAAAATCAACAACCTTTTAAAATTTAATTAAACAAGCTTCAAAGCTTTAAATTTTAATATTTTATTATTTATATTAAAGAAACAACTTATTAAATTTGAAAGGAAGACATGTTTATGTGTGCTTATTTGGAGAATTATTTTCTTTATTGTTTATTGTGCTTCTATGAAAAGGAATAAATTAATTTTTAGAAAGGCAAAGTTTTATATATAGTTGATGATTATACTTGTTTAATCAACAATGTAATTTATATTACATTAATTAGAAAAATCTAATTAATTTAGCATAGTTGTTTTATTATTTAATTTATTTTTTTAACATAAAACAAAATAAATTGTAAGCTCTCTAATTAGTTTAGACATTTAAAATTAGAGTAGTTCATTTTATTTAATTAGATGAGTTACACTTTTCATTTAATATAAACAAGATAAAAAGTAACATAAAACATAAAAAGCACAAAAAACAATAAAGTATCCATTATCCGACCAAATAAATACATTTAAAATCAATATTAACAACACTTGAAACAACACTTTCAAACACTCAATGATGCAGATTGATCAACCAATAGCAATTTAAATTGATAATTTTATTTGTTAATTAAAATTCAATTTAAAATTAGGGTTGGGGCCCTAGCTCGGTTGGCTAAATATTTCCTATTGCAGGAGGTTGGTCACGAGGTCTAGTCTCCCCCACTCCCGTGGTACCAAAGGGCGTGTCGCACCAACATTGCCGATCACATTAAAAAGTTTACCAGATGCACTGCAGTTTATAGGAGGTCATGCTACCCGATTCTTGCAATCTAATAAAAAAATCAATTTAAAATTCACAAAAACACATGAATGGCAATTTAATCTTATTAATATAATCCAATTTCCATCTTACATTTATGCAATCTACACTGTCATAATTTTAGTTTAATTACCTTAGTATACACTCTCTATTTCAATTTTTGTGAACTGAATTTATTTTTTCACTTACCCCATCCCCATCCTCTTCTTCCTGCAACACTTTCCATTCAACTCTATTCATCTCCAATATGCATTCCTTCTGCATTATTCATATGAGTAACAACTAGTTTGAATTTTCTTTGCACCTCTCCTTTTGTCCCAACGTACCCATCCTCATCCTTGAGTGTGGTTTATTTTTTCATTATAAATACATTTCTTTGGTTTGTTCATTAGTCTTCACTCAAACATGGCTTCACCCCTTCATCTATTTCTCCATGCAACATATTGATTATATGTAGCTAACTTTTCATTTATGATTCTTTTTATCTTCTCCCACGGAACCCCCTCTACTATGTGGCATATGTTTTTTTTTTAAATTTTATGTAGCCTCTTTGTCTTCAATCATGTTGCACGAATCTCCACCTATTTGAACTTTTCTTTGATTTGGAAAATCCCTCTCTTAGTCGTGGTCCTTTTTTTCACCTTATAGATTGGAAAATCCCTCTTTTCCATTGGTTGCATGCATTCCTCCTTCCTCTTTAAACCAAAAATTCATTTTTGCACAAAAACTTGTCAAGTTGTGTAGAATGGCATTCCTAAGCTTTCCACCAAGCCATTTTTCTCCAGCACTAATAAAAAATTAGAAATTATTTTCTCATAAATCATGAATAGATCATTTTAAATTCTCCCAAACCACATGAGATATGACTTTGAAATCTTCACTATTAAATCTAGGATGCTTCTAAAACTCTTCCTATGCAAGGATTCGCCATGAAACTTCACCAATTTATCAAAACAATTGTTTTGACAAAACTACCTATTGTGCATCGAAGCTAAAATATGACAAAAAATTAACTTTGTCAAATTTGATCACTCCATATGTATCCCAAGACTATGAGATGCCAAAACCAAACCCAAGAAAATTAAAATTGAAATAAACAAGTGAAAATCTTTTTTTTGGGTGATGCTAATTACAGCGTGTCCAGGCGCTCTTGCATCACTCAATGAACAATCAAATTTATATTTTACATTTGTTAGAGGTTGTGACTTGATCTTATGAGAGAGGTACTAGGATATTTTTCTCTTGTTCTCATCTCTTCTCCTTAAACAACTTGGTATCATAACATAACTACCCATGAATAAACATAACCATCCAATAAATTTCTAGAACTTCATGTCTTGTCCAAACAACACTTCTATTATTTATCATCCACTTATTACTACCATGAGGATAGAAAGAACAAAGTCAAAAAAATAATACAATCGCCCATTCAAGTCAATCAATCAACTTGAATGTATTCATATGTGTCCATTTTGATACATACAATGTTGGATGTGTAGCACCCCTCCATTTTGCTCTTTTGATCAAACAGTGTTCTTCTCTTTTGTTATGTTTTATTTTCTATTAGTACTTTGACTTTGGTACTTGGTTATTATTTGATCGCTATCTATAAAGCGATGTGAATGTTATATTTTGATGTGATGGTATTTTATTCTGATGTTATCATTATGGCATGCTTTGGATTAGCTAAGTGGATATTTGAATTAATGATGCTTTATGCTTTTGATTAAATTATTTATGTTAGATACGTCAGTTAGTAACACTGTATTGGTGAAGGGGATGGAATTGCACCACTCACTTGCGAACACCCTGCGATTCCACGATTTCCTCTTCACGGTTTGTTTTATTATGTGATATATATGTACATGCCAATATATTCTTTGTTTACAAGGTTACAGGTACAAGACATCGACTCCACCTGGTTTCATAGGTTTGAGCGTGTACATTGCCCAACGACATTCGATTAGGAGATAGTAGCTAGGTTCTTTGTGCCAAGTCATCACCCTGGTCATAATGTGTCGTCGATTTTAGTCTAAATCAGTTATTTTAATATTGTTCAATTTGCCTTGATTTTATTTAAATTGCAAGTTAGAAAAAGGTAAATAAATGGCTTATGTAGTTAAGTTGATTAAATTAATCTAGTTATAATGTTAGAAATGTTATTTAGTTTAATTAATTAGTTTAATTTAATTAATAAAATAATTTAATCTTAGATTAGATTCATTTTATTGATTAATTAAATTAATTGTGTTGAATTGAATTAAGTTATTCATTTTGAAATTAATAGATATATTGTTTGAAATTGGAAAATTAAAAAAAGGTTTTAAATTTTTATTTTTTTAAAATTTTCAATGCAAAAATGAAAATTGAGATATTTCCTATTCTGTTTTTGAAAATTGATTATGGTGGTTGAATAGATATTTTTCATTTTTTTTTATTATGCGGTTTTTTGGATGAAGTTTTGGGAGGATGAAAAATTGAAATTAAGGAAAGGAGAGGATTTTCTGGTTGTGTGTTTGGATTTGAATTTTTTTGGTGAAACTCAATTGGATTGCTGGGAAGGATCTTGAATATGAGGAGAAGACTTTGCACCATTGTCAACTTATCAAGCTTTTGGAAACCAAGTTTTCTTTTATTCAATTAGTTCATTTAAAAAAAGAAAGAAGGAGATTCACAATTTTATATGATGTTTGAAATTATATAAGCTTGGTTTGATTTGCAAGTAAAACCCATCTTAAATCTTGTTTTCAAAACTTTGAAATTTGTATTTGGAAATGAAATTTTTGAAGAAAAAATTATGTTCTTGGTCGTAAATGATTATTTCAAGTATTATTTGCTCAATTTATTTTACAAATCTCTTGAGGGAAGTTTAAATTTATATATATATATATGTATATGTAATATATATATATATATATATTTATATATATTATTGAGTTGGGGGTTATGTAGTCAATTTTTTTTAAAAGGCACCCTATGGAGGATTTCAAAATCTGCAAGGTTTGGGTTTTGCATTTTTTATTTTTATTTATTTATTAAAAAAAAAAATTATGGAGGGTTTGGGGGAGGGTCACTAGGGGCTCACCCCACCGCACCCCCCATGGGAGGCATTGTGGGGGTGCCGTACCCAGTGCCACACCCACACCCCCGCCACCACTACCGCCACCACCATCCCGACCACCTACATGACCACGTCCACACCCTCTACCTCTTTCGCATCTGGGAGGCATAATCCTGCACAGACACATCAAGGTATTAGGCAAGGTACACAACTAAAATCTTAATGGGTTCATCATAATCCCAGAGTGCCCAGTGTTTAAAATCGGGCTCCGATACCATGTGTAACGCCCCACCACGCAACCCTAGAGGAAGTTGCAATTAACTACTCAAATGAACTAATTTTTTTTTGTTTGTTTAAGTACAATTAACATGTAGGTTCACTACCCATTGCCAACAACCCCTAAGGTTACGAGACTGAGTTTACTTTAAAACCCAAACAAAAAACATGAATTGAATCCATAACATTTATTTACTAAATAAATTGAGAACACATACACTCCATACATGATAAATTACATCATCATAATAATAGATACAACCATCCCTTGGGTGGTGGTGCTAGTGGTGGCGGGGGTGTGTTAACACAACCATCCCCTAATACCTTGATGTGTCTGTGTAGGATTATTCCTCCCAGATGTGGAAGAGGTAGAGGGTGTGGACGTGGCCGTGTAAGTGGTCATGATGGGAGTCAACATGACTCTCCTCCTCATGTTCCACTTATTCCAGATCAGGAAGAACATTAGGCATCGTAGAATGCCCTAGGGGTCAATGATCAACAACAGAATCCTCCAGGGATTCAGGTTGCGCGTAGAACACCTAAGGAGGCATTGGCACTCCTTGGTTAGAGGTCGGCCGAGGTTCAAGGTAATCTTGTTGAGAGGGAAGTCCCATCTCATTCAGAGGCGCATATGAGAGATTTTCTCAGGGCACATCCACCAGTGAATGATGGAGCAGGCACTAGGTTAGAGGCTGAGATTTGGTGTATCGACCTTGATAGGTGCTTTGCTATGCATCCTTACGACAACAATACCAAAGCGTGGTGCACTATCATGCATCTGCAAGGGTTCACATCCATATGGTGGAGGCTGGAGGAGCAGAAGCTCCATAATGATATTAACTCAGTGTCTTGGGAGATTTTCCTAGAGCGGTACAGAGCTCATTTCCTATCCGAGCATTGGCATCGGTGTTAAGGTGATGAGTTTCACGCTTTGCATCAACTAGCCTTATCAGTTGAATAGTATGAGTGACACTTCTACAAGCTCAAGAAGTTTGTGGTTATAAGAGACGATGAGGGGATGTTGGTTCACCACTTTGTTAGGGGCTTAAATGCTCGTCTTAGCAGAGGTGTGAGGGTTTTCGAACCCAAAACCATGGAGACAGCGATGGAGAAAGCACATCTTGTAGAGGAGAATTTGGCCGTGGCACTAGGAGGCCACATGGGTGTTCAGATTGGCAGTAGTTCAACAGCAGGGTCTAGTGCTCGAGGAGGTCAGCCTTAGGGAGGTGCACCTTCTAGGTCTCAACAGGGACCATTGTAGAGTGGTCAGCAACAACAAGTTTCTCAGGGGAAACATAAAGGTTTCTAGCAGAGGCAGGGGGACAAGAACTGGAGGCGTGTGAAATGCTTCAACTTTGAGCAACCAGTGAAGAGTTCTTAGTCCACTTTCAGGGGTAGCGTGCAACAATCTAGCGCACCACTTGGAGGCAGGGGCTATGGAAGAGGTACTAGGTGTTTTGCATGTGGCCAGCAGGGTCATATAGCTAGAATGTGTCCTAATAGGGGCACATTTGTATTTTCACAAGGACCAGTGGCATTTGAGCCAACAATTGGGAATGCAAGCAGAGGGCATCGTGTATTCGCAGCGGTTGATAACCGCTAGTTAGAGCATCAAGGTACCGTCGTCGAGACATATGGTATGTTGTTGGGCAGCCCAATTATCATCTTGTTTGATTCTGGAGCATTAGAGTCCTTCATTTCTTCTTCTATCGTGACGCGATGTAGACTGGGTGTAGTAAGGCAAGTTGATAGGTGGCAGGTTGAGTTAGCCTCGGGCGTGAAAGTCGCATCCCATTCCCTTGTACCAGAGTGTAGATTAGAGGATGGACCTCTCCATACTACAATGGACCTCTGAGTTATTCCATTGGGTTCTTATTACATTGTCATAGGGATGGATTGGCTAGAGGCGTATAGTGCGGTCATAGATTGTCAACGTAAGTTGACTCGATGCATTGATGCATCTGGAAAAGGAGTAGAGATAGTGGGAGTTCAAAGGCCGATTTCCTTGAGAGTAATCTCTGCTATGCAGTTGAGAAGGTGTGTGCGTCAGGGTTGCCAGTTATTTGTTGTTACAGTGGATGATTTGAATTTAGGAGGTGGAGAAGATAAAGTTTCTCTCGATAGTCACCCCATTCTTCAAGAGTATTCTGATGTCTTTCCAGATGAGATTCCAGGGATGCCACCTCAGAGGGACATAGACTTCAAGATAGACCTTGTACCTGGATCAAAACCCATTTCATGAGCTCCTTATTGTATGACCACCCAGGAGTTGAAAGAGCTTTGCTTGCAGCTTGAGGAGTTGTTAGAAAAAGGCTTCATTCGCCCTAGTATTTCTCCATGGGGAGCACCAGTTATCATCATGAAGAAGAAGGATGGTTCACTTCGGTTATGTATTGATTACCGATAGTTGAATAAAGTGACCATTAGGAATCGATATCCACTTCCTAGGATTGATGATCTATTCGATCAGATCAAGGGTGCCACGATCTTTTCAAAAATTGATCTTAAGTCAGGATATCATCAGCTTCATATCTTCGATTCAGAAATCCATAAGACAACGTTTCGAACACGGTATGGTCACTATGAGTTCACAATAGTACCATTTGGGTTGACAAATGCACCCTCTGTGTTCATGAGTTTGATGAATGGGGTATTTCGTACATACTTAGATAGATTTGTCCTTGTGTTCCTTGATGACATTTCGATATACTTTAGGACAGTGGAAGAGCATGAGGAGCATTTGCGATAGTTATTACAATGCTTATGGGATAATCATTTTTATGCTAATCTATCGAAGTGTGAATTTTTCAAGACTGAGGTCCAGTACCTTGGTCATGTGATCTCAGGGGAAGGTATTTGAGTGGATCCTACAAAGATCCAAGCGATCTTAGATTGGCCTGCACCCATGAATGTCGCAGAGATACGTAGCTTTATGGGGCTAGCAGGTTATTATAGGTGTTTTGTGCAGGGATTTTTGAGGATAGGGTATCCTATCACTTCCCTTCAGAGGAAAGGAAAGAGGTTTGTGTGGTCAGAGAAGTTTGAGGCAGCATTTCAGAATCTTAAGGAGAAGTTGACTAATGCACCAATAATTGCAATACCTGATCTGACTAGGGACTTTATAGTTTGTATAGATGTGTCCTTGGAGGGATTAGGTGCAGTGTTGATGTAGGAGGGTCTTGTCATTGCATATGAGTCATGAAAAATAAAGGATCATGATTTGAACTACCCTACACATGATCTTGAGTTGGCGGCAATTGTTCATGCATTGATGAGATGGAGACATTTCCTTCTTGGCCATAGGTATGAGTTGCACAATGATCACATAAGCCTTCAGTATATTTTTATGCAACCCAACCTTAATGCTAGGCAGTGACGTTGGATGGAGTTTCTCTATGAATATGACTTCGAAGTGAAGTATATCCAAGGAAAGGAGAATGTCGTAGCAAATGCACTCAGTAGTAAGAGACATGAGATATCTGAGTTGAATCTTGTTGTAGATTTATAGAGTCAGATTCTTTCTGCCCTTCCAACGGATAGTTGGTATCAGGAGGTTAGGATGGAGATAGAGGCAGACAAACCTCTTGAGGGAAGGTATTTCTGATATTCTCTGGATTTAGATGGGATATTGAGGCACATGGGATGCATATACCTTCCTTCATTAGGTGCTCTTCACACCTTGGTCATGAATGAGGCATACCGTGCACCTTATTCAGACCATCCAGGGGTGAAGAAGATGCATGCAGATCTATGTTAGTTGTATTTCTAGCCAGGAATGAAGCGCGATATTGCAGATTATGTGTTGCGATGTCTTGAGTGTCAGCGAGTGAAGGCTGAACATCAACATCCAACAGGGATTTTGCAACCACATTTAGTACCAGAGTGGAAGTGGGATATAATCTCATTGGATTTCATTGTTGGTTTACCCAACTCTTCGAGACAACATGATGCGATTATGGTGACAGTTGATAGGTTGACGAAGGTGGCACACTTCTCACCTATGCACTCTTCCTATACTACATCGTCCATAGCCAGAGTGTTCATGGAGGACATAGTGAGGTTACATGGTATTCTGCGTCGGATTATTTTTGATAGGGATCCAGTGTTCACCTCAACTCTTTGGACTTCATTATAGCATGCGATGGGGACAGAGTTGAACTTCAATTCAACTTATCACCCAGAAACAAATGGACACACCAAGAGGGTCAATCAGATCCATGAGGATATGTTGTGTATCTATGTGATGGACCAGTAGACATGATGGGAAGATTATCTCTATTTGGTAGAGTTCGCCTCTAATAACAGTTTCGAGAGTTCTATCGGCATGCCTCCATTCTAGGCATTGTATGGGAGACCATGTCGCACTCCCTTAAGTTGGGATCGACCAGAGGACAAAGTTATTTTGGGTCCTGAGATGTTGCAGGATATGGAGCAACAAGTGGATAGGATTAGAGAGCATTTGGTGGCAGCTCAGGATAGGTAGAAGAAGTATGCGGATGCACATAGAGTGGATCGATAATTTTCTGTTGGTGATAGAGTTTTCTTGCGGGTGCATCCATGAAAGAGTCCAATCCATTTTGGAAAGGGCTTTAAGCTTGCACCTCGCTCTGTCGGACCCTTCGAGATACTCGAGAAGATTGGTCTAGTTGCTTACCGTCTTGCTTTACCGCCCAGTTTCTCGTGTATTCACGATGTATTTCATGTTTTAGTTTTTTGGACGTACCATCCAGACATTTCTCATGTCCTTGATTGGAATGCTTTACAGGTAGAGGGTGGGCAAGCCCGTGGCCGTAATGGAGCACAAAACGCTCACTCTTCGAGGGTGAGATATTGATTAGGTTAGGGTCCAGTGGGATCCTAGGGATGACACATCATCCACTTGGGAAGATGCAACTAGAATGAGGGAGCTCTACCCCTATTTGTTCATAGGCTTCCAAGAGTAAGCCCGACCTTAAGGGGGGAGGATGTAGCACCCCTCCATTTTGCTCTTTTGATCGAACAATGTTCTTCTCCTTTGTTATATTTTATTTTCTATTAGTACTTTGACTTTGGTACTTGGTTACTATTTGATCGCTGTCTGTACAAAGCGATGTGAATGTTATAGTTTGATGTGATGGTATTTTATTTTGATGTTATCATTATGACATGCTTTGGATTAGCTAAGTGGATATTTGAATTAATGATGCTTTATGCTTTTGATTAAATTATTGATGTTAAAGATACGTCAGTTAGTAACATTGTATTGGTGAAGGGGATGAAATTGCACCACTCGCTTGCGAGCGCCTTGCGATTCCGCGATTTCCTCTTCACGGTGTGTTTTATTATGTGATATGTATGTACATGTTTGATATATTCTTTGTTTGCAGTGTTACATGTACAAGACATCGACTCCACCTAGTTTCACATGTTTAAGCGTGTCCATTGCCCAACGACATTCGATTGGGAGATAGTAGCTAAGTTCTCTGTGCCAAGTCATCACCTTGGTCATAGTGTGTCGTCGATTTTAGTCTAGTTCAGTTGTTTTAATATTGTTCAATTTGCCTTGATTTTATTTAAATTGCGAGTTAGAAAAAGGTAAATAAATGGCTTATGTAGTTAAGTTGTTGATTAAATGAATCTGGTTATAATGTTAGAAATGTTATTTAATCTAATTAATTAATATAATTTAATTAATAAAATTATTTAATCTTAGATTAGATTTATTTTATTGATTAATTAAATTAATTATGTTGAATTGAATTAAGTTATTCATTTTGAAATTAATAGATATATTGTTTGAAATTGGAAAATTAAAAAAAGGTTTTAAATTTAAAAAAAAATAAAAATTTCAATGCAAAAATGAAAATTGAGATATTTCCTATTTTGTTTTTGAAAATTGATTATGGTGGTTGAATAGATATTTTTCTTTTTTTTTTCTATTATGGGGTTTTTTGGATGAAGTTTTGGGAGGATGAAAAATTGAAATTAAAGAAAGGAGAGGATTTTCTGGTTGTGTGTTTGGATTTGGATTTTTTTGGTGAAGCTCAGTTGGATTGCTGGGAAGGATCTTGAATTTGAGGAGAAGACTTTGCACCATTGTCAACTTATCAAGCTTTTGGAAACCAGGTTTTCTTCTATTCAATTAGTTCATTTAAAAAAAAAAAGAAGGAGATTCACAATTTTATATGTTGTTTGAAATTATATAAGCTTGGTTTGATTTGCAAGTAAAACCCATCTTAAATCTTGTTTTCAAAACTTTGAAATTTGTATTTGGAAATGAAATTTCTCAAGAAAAAAATTATGTTCTTGGCTGTAAATGATTATTTCAAGTATTATTTGCTCAATTTATTTTACAAATCTCTTGAGGGGATGTTTAAATTTATATATATGTATGTATATATATATACATATATATATTTTATATATATTATTGAGTTGGGGGGTTATGCTGTCAATTTTTTTAAAAAAAAGGCACTCTGTGGAGGCGCAGATTTCAAAATCCATAGGGTTTGGGTTCTGCGTTTTTATTTTTATTTTTTAAAATAAAAATTTATGGAGGGTTTGGGGGAGGGTCTCTAAGGGCTCACCCCACCATGCCCCCCATGCGAGGCATTGTGGGGGAGCTGCACCCAACGCCACACCCACACCCCTGCCGCCACCGCCCAGGGGACGATTGTGTTAACAAAACCGTCGCCCATTGTAAGGGTCGGCTATGTTAAATACAATCGTGCCCAAGCATGGGGTCGGCTCTGTTAAACACAACCACCGAACCCCAAACAACGCGCACCCCAACAAAGCGCGACTTGACCTTTTTTATTTCAATTTTTTTAATTATAAAAAAATATATATATTTTAATATTTTATTATTATATTTTTATAATATTAAAATATTAATATATATAAGATATTAAAATATATATTAATATATTAATATTATATTATATAATATTAAATTATTAACTTATACAAATATTATTTATAAAATTTAAATATATATATATAGTTGAGATATTTATTTTAATGTATGTATATATATATTTTGAGTATATACATATATTAAAATATTGATTTAAATGATGGCAAGATTTAAATGTAATTGAGAAATTTAAATTTTGTTTGCATAGTCAAATTATTGATTTTTTTATTTTAAAATAATATATTGAAAAGGGCAATTATTGGATTTATAAGTAATGTGTTTAATAGATAGACTATTGGATTTTAAAATGATTTATTTTGCAAGGGTAAATAGTTATTTTAAAATGATATGTTTTGAATCGTTATGTAATGCTTATTTAATTATTAATTAAAAAGCAATTAGGGATTTAAATATTTAGTTTAATAAAAGAAGTGGATTTAGTAAATCCAAAGTAGATTTAATTTATGTTCAATTGCTCTGTTAAATGTAAGTTCCTCCTGTTATCGCTTTGGGGGAAATTAATTAGAAGGGTTGTTAAGTCTTCTAGATGGGTTTCTTTAATTATGTGGGCTGTCATATTATGGTAGTCAACCTTTGGATTGCCTTGGGTAGTGCATCTAATGTATCTAGTTAGATACCCGGTTATCACGAACGAGATTGTGTTGACTGTATGTTGTGGATAGGGATTTAATATCCTTAGGTCGCACCAGTGTACCCTTGGGTTGTGGAGTTGTTCTACGTGTGGTCTTAGAGGAGTGGCTTGCAATGAGGGCCGACACACAAAGTGGTGCCAGGATAACTCATTGTGAGTTAGTTAATCCAATGATAACATAAATAAACTTATTAAAGGAATGGATAATATCAAACACTTAACAAAGCTAATTGTGCCTCGCTCATGGACACAAGGGCTTGTATAGACTTGGGATGAGACGAGAAGGCCTGGAATGACAAGATCATTATCTTGTCTTTACAAGAGATAACTGATTCCACATTGGTTTGCATGAGGGGCTGAAAGTCGTTAGAGGTTTCTAGGAGAACCCGAGATGGGGGCCGAGACCTAGGAAGACTTACCAGGATAACCCATGTAACATTGTGCTGACACTTCTCCTAAGTGAACAGTATGTTTGTATCAGTGATGCAATTGTTTAATTAACTCTAGAAGCAATGTAACCATGGTGTTAGTGATGTGTTTGTATTTGATTCGTTTCAGTCATGTTTTAGCCTGTGTCTAAAGGTAGATGGTCTTCTTTAGGAATCCTTTTTACTATCTCCTAGCACGGGGGGTGGGCCTTCACGTACCACTTGGTTGGGTGGAACATGCACCTTACTCCGTTGGGTTTTCTTCTTGTTCGTGTTGACAAGACTTCCAGTTGGAGAGCTCGTGGGATCTAGCTTCATTACATGCTTTATTCATTTCAGTTGAATCTTGTAATTTATTACCCCTCATTTGTTATCGAGGTGGAATGTTGTAATTTGTAAACATGTTTTTTGGATTGAGTGATGTAATCTCCTTATTAAATTATTGCTATTTGAAATCATATTGTATCTATTATTGTGATGATGTAATTTATCATGTATGGAATGTATGTGTTCTCAATTTATTTAGTAAATAAATGTTATGAATTCAACTCATGTTTTTTGTTTGGGTTTTAAAGTAAACTCAGTCTCGTAACCTTAGGGGTTGTTGGCAATGGGTAGTGAACTTGCATGTTAATTGTACTTAAACAAAAAAATAAAAAATTAGTTCGTTTGAGTAGTTAATTGCAACTTCCTCTAGGATTGCGTGGGGGGGCGTTACAGGATGTTAGATTCACACAACATGAAACCAATCCACATTAAAAACATGATTATGCACAACAATGCATATAAAATAAGAACATCTAATTTTCTATACCTAATCATTAAATTTTATACTACATGCAATCTACATCTTTGTTATTGATATAAAAACTACATATCTGAATCTTCTTATATATTATTCGCTAAATCTATGCCTTATTATAGTTGATAATTATACTTGTTTAATTTATAGTTGATAATATCTAAACCTATACTTAATTATTAAATTTTATAATATATTTATTATAGTTTTTATTTATTTACTAGACCTCATGACCAACCTCCTGCAACAAAAAGATTTAGCCAACCAAGCTAGGGCCCCAACCCCTAAACTATTTATTATAGTTGATACTTATACTTGTTTAATTAATAATATCATATTATTTAATTTATATTTCATTAATTAGAATAATCTAATTAATTTAGCATAATTATTTCACTATTTAATTAGTTCATTTGTTTAAAACAAAACAAAACAAATTCCAAGCTCCCTAATTAATTTAAAAATTTAAATTAGAGTAGTTCATTTTGTTTACTTAGATGAGCCACACTTTTCATTTACAAATAAAAAAGATAAAAAATGACACAAAATATAAAAAGCATAAAAAATCAACAAAGTATTCATCATCCAACCAAATAAATACATTTGAACTCAACATTAACAACACGTGAAACAACACTTTCAAACACTCAACAGACAATGAAAGTTATATTTCACATTTGTAAAGGTTGTGACAATCTTATGAGAGATTTTTCTCCTTTTCCCATCTATTCTCCTTGAATAACTTGGTATCATAAAGAACTATTCATGAATAAACATAACCATCCAATACATTTATAGATATCCATGTCTTGTCCAAACAATACTGAACTATTGTTTATCATCCACCTATTACTACCATGAGGAAAACACTAACAAAGCCAAACAAACAAAACAATCACCCATCCACCAAGATCACTATTTCACCAACTTTTGCCTTATCAACAACAATAGATGTCAAGTCAATCAATTAACTTGAATGTATTCATATGTGTCCATTTTGATACACGTAATATTGAATATCAAATTCACACAAAGTGAAATCCATCCACATAAAAAACATGAATTTACACAATAACATATTAAACACGAACATCTAATTTTCTATACCTAATCATTAAATTTTATACTAAATAAAATCTACATCTTTACTATTAATACAACAATTAAATATCTAATTTTTTTTATATTAATTATAATATTTTATAATATCTTAATTTTTATTTATTTTAATCTAAATTAATTTATACTAAATTGTTTGAATTTATTCATGTGTAAACGTTACACCTTTATTATTAATATAAAAACTAAATATTTAAATTTTTTATATTAATTATTTTATTTTATAATATCTTTTACACCTTTATTATTAATATAAAAACTAAATATCTATATTTTTTATATTAATTATTATATTTTATAATATCTTTAACTTGCACTTTCTATTATTAGGTTTTCAAGCTTAGTCAATATTCTAAGGAAACACATTTAATAATAGAGAATCCATGTGAGGGATAAAGTTGAGTTGAAATTCTCACCTTTGCTCATACTTATAAGTGTCATAGTGATATTGATATTTAGGTTTTGGATAAATAAGGCCGGCATCATGGATTTATTCAGAGTTATTATTTTTAATAGTTAAAAGTTGATTTGAAAGGTTTAAAGTTTAAAATATATATTTTATATTATTATAAAGATTTAAAATTTTGATAAGTATGATGTGATATATTTAAGAGTTTGAAAGTTAAAAGTTGATTTAAAAGATTTATAGTTTAAATGACATTCAATTTTGAATAAAATAAGAGACTCTTATGTATTTATGTTTATTCAAAGCTATTGTGTTTAAAAGTTGGAAGTTTATTTGAAAGGATTATAGTTTAAAGTATGTTTTTTAATTTTATTATTAAGATTTAAAATTTTGATAAGTATGATTTGATATATTTAAGATTGGAAAGTTAAAAGTTGATTTGAAAGATTTATAGTTCAAATGACTACGAGAGACAATGACATGCTTTGATATTATTATTAAGATTCAAAATTTTAGATAAGTATCATAATGTTGTATATTAAGAATCAAATTTAAAGTTTAAAAGTCCAAGATCTAATAGTATGTTCTTTGATATTATTTATTAGATTTAAATTTTGAATAAATATTGTAATATTACATGTTAAAAGTCAAATTTAAAATTTAAAAATAAAAGACTACTTAATATGTTCTTTTGATATTATTTATTAAGATTCAAATTTTAAATAAACTAAAATCTTAAAAATCAAATTTATTATAATTCAAATTCAATTTAAAAAAAAAACTAAATTCAATTCAATTTCTTTATTTAAAAAACACAAATTTCAGATCCATTGAACAGATTCAACTTCTTCCTACAAACAATTAAACCAAATTCAACTCTCACCTAATTATGGCGTACTGAATCGCTTAACCAATTGACTGACGGCTTGACTGAAATCCTCATCCAATTGACGGCTTCTCTGACATTTGACACATGCCAATTAGTTTCCATTAAAAAAATGTATGGTTGGAATTTGAGATTAGCTAGAAACAAAATTGTGCTGTGTAGGCGCGCTTTTGGTGCATGAAAGAAGTCTAAATGAAATAGGTTACGCACCACTCGGAGGGGGATTTCAAATGGTCCTGTCACGAGTTCAGAAGCCTAGCCTATTTAAGACCAGCTTGAGGTCCTGCCGTTGCCATTCCAGATGCAAATGTTATTGCTTTAGGTTTTTTTCAGTTGTAAAATCTTCCCTGCTTTTGAGATTCTCCACAGATGATAATAATAATATTACATTAACTTTAACATTGCCTCACTCCATTCGTCGGATCCGAACAAGGTACTATTTCATCTTTCTCTGCCTTGTTTTTTCAGTTCGATTGAAGTTTTTTAAAGAAAATACTGCTCAAATGAGGTACACATGATGCTATTACAGTACACATTTCCTTTTGTTTTCTTCGTTCTTTGTTAAAATTGAGTCTTCGTAGTTTTCTTGGAGTTTTTTTTTATTTTGATTTTGGTAAGCAGTTCTCTTGATTCTTGTCAACAATACACATATTCTTTGTTTCCACTTTCTGCCTTGGCGCTTTGCTCTTGTAATGATGTGAGCTGTTTCTGAACTGAAGTTATCAGGATTTTCGTTCTGTTTGATTTGGGATAATGGTACTAGGAGGAGTTGAATCCTATTCTCTCTAAGTTTTCTGCCTGTTTATTTTTCAAATTTTTGATTTATTTATGTTGTGGCCGCAAGGACTTTCACTCTTTCTTATTATCATTTTTTAATGTGAGATTGTTAACGAGTTTTTCTTACCTGGTCTGATTTGTTTTATATAGGTTACACCGAATCTAATAAGGTCACAATTTACCCAAAATTGAGGTTTAAACCGATTTGTTGCGATGGCTTCGGCAGTTCTGTCATCTTATTTGGTGCCATCAAACAGGAGTGGATTCTCTCATAAGAGTTTCGGTGTAGTGCCCTTAAGTGTAGGGACAGTGCCTTTAAATTTGAAGATTGTAGCTCAGGAAGGAGACCTTTCTTCTAAAAGGGCTGAAAAAGCCTTATCTTCAACCTCTGTCCCAACTGTTGAACGAGAATGGAGTAGATATGCACTTGAAGTGAAGAAATCTCTGCTGCCTTTGCCAAGCTCATTCATCTCACGTTATGGGGATACCGAACCAAGGAAAGGAGCAGACATAATTGTAGAAGCTCTGGAGCGAGAGGGCATTGAGCACGTGTTTGCATACCCTGGAGGGGCGTCTATCGAGATTCATCAAGCACTTACTCGATCCAAGGTCATTAAAAATATACTCTGTCGCCACGAGCAGGGAGAAATATTTGCAGCAGAGGGTTATGCTCGATCTACTGGGAAGGTGGGCGTGTGCATTGCAACATCTGGTCCAGGTGCCACCAACTTGGTAAGTGGTCTTGCTGATGCTCTGCTTGATAGCATTCCTTTAGTTGCTATCACCGGTCAGGTGCCTCGCAGAATGATAGGTACCGATGCCTTTCAAGAGACTCCAACTGTAGAAATCACACGCTCCATTACCAAACACAATTACCTGATTATGGATGTTGAGGAGATTCCTCGTGTTATAAGGGAGGCCTTCTTCCTTGCAGCATCTGGAAGGCCCGGTCCGGTTTTGGTTGATATCCCAAAAGATGTTCAACAGCAGATGGCAATTCCCAACTGGACCATGTCTATCAAACTTAACTCATATATTCAAAGACTCCCAAAGTCTCCACAGATTCCTGAGTTAGAGCAGATCCTGCGCTTGATATTTAATTCGAAAAAGCCAGTCCTTTATGTTGGTGGAGGTTGTCTAAATGCAAGCCAAGAACTCAGAGAATTTGTCGATTACACAGGCATTCCAGTGACTACTACTTTGATGGGTTTGGGATCTTTTCCATCATCAGATGAGAGAAGCTTGGAGATGCTGGGAATGCATGGTACTGTTTATGCAAATTATGCAGTGGATAAAGCTGACCTGTTACTTGCTTTTGGTGTACGGTTTGATGATAGAGTAACTGGGAAATTAGAGGCATTTGCAAGCCGTGCTAGCATTGTTCACATTGACATAGATCCAGCTGAAATTGGAAAGAACAAGCAACCACAAATCTCCATGTGTGCAGATGTACAACTTGCACTGCAGGGCTTAAACGATCTAATGAAAAATAGGGAAGACAGGCCAGATTTCCAGTTGTGGAGGGACGAATTAAAAGAACAGAAGACAAAGTGGCCTATGAAGTATGTGAAATTCGAGGATGCAATTTCTCCTCAACATGCCATTCAGTTGGTTCATGAACTCACGAAGGGGAATGCAATTATTGCCACTGGAGTGGGTCAGCACCAGATGTGGGCTGCTCAATGGTTTAAATATGACCGTCCTCGACAGTGGTTGACATCAGGAGGTCTTGGTGCTATGGGCTTTGGATTGCCTGCAGCATTAGGGGCTGCTGTTGGTAATCCTGGGACGACTGTTGTTGATATAGATGGGGATGGTAGTTTTCTAATGAATGTTCAGGAATTGGCTACCATTAAAGTGGAGAACTTGCCAGTGAAAATTATGATATTGAACAATCAACACTTAGGTATGGTTGTCCAGTGGGAAGATCGATTTTACAAAGCAAACAGAGCGCATACATACCTTGGAGATCCCTCACAGGAAACTGAGATCTTTCCCGATTTCTTGAAGATGGCAGAGTCGTGCAATATTCCTGCAGCACGAGTCACTAATAAAGCAGATCTGAGGGCTGCTATTTCTCAAATGCTAGAGACACCTGGGCCATACTTATTGGATGTGATTGTGCCTCATCAAGAGCATGTGTTGCCAATGATACCAGCTGGTGGAGGTTTCAAGGATATCATTACAGAAGGTGACGGAAGAATTTCATATTAGAAAACTCTTAAATTGCCCAATGTATCATACCATCCTCAGTGCTTATGATTTTGAGTCCTACTAAATTTTGTGCTTGATTCTGCTTTAGTTTTTCTTATATCCTGCCAGAAGCTGACTTCATTCATAAGGATGTTTAATATATGACCTATATTAATACACAAATGAAAAAGTTTGAGATAGGACACTGACATTTGAGGTAGGTTTGACTTTTGAATTAGTGAATAGCTATATTACATCGACTGTGGGAAGAGCGTGACATTTCTTACATTTCTATTATTATGATTTCCAATGAAGGAGTTAAAATTATATCTATACAATTGCTTGAGATGAAATGCATCATTAGCAACTTTTACCTTTGCTTTTCCAAATGCATGGTAGTGTAATTTTACACTTTTCCAGGTATGGAAGCCGCCATTATCTCTATTGAATGCAATTAGATCATAGGGATGGTAAAAAGCAGAGTGATATTGCATATGGTTATCACTTATTGGTAATGCTTAATACAACCCAGAATATGGTTGATATAGTGTTGCAAGGAAAGTAGTCCTTTTTTCAGTTTTTAATTGCTATCATTGTTTAACTTGAAAATCCTCAGTACACCATAGACTATATAGGGTTTCTTATAAATTTTGTTTGCATTGTTTTGGAAAAAGATTACTTGCTTGTCTTTGAAAATGATTGTTTAATATTGTTAATCGTTCATGAATTTGGAATTCTTAAGAGATCTTTACCTGCTCTCTTTAACATTTCATTGAGTGGAATATCTTATTGCATTCTCTTGCATGTCCTCTTTTGTGTAAACATTTAATATTAACACACAGCGAAACACAATAAATCCTTTTTTGTTAATCGATCCAAAATAATATTCTGGTTAAAATTCATGCCATAGATTCTTACGAGTCTTTTTGACATTAATGCTGCTAGTGTCTGTCAGAGCACATAAAACGCCATAATCATCTTTTGTAGCAAAATTCAAAGAAATTCTAGTTAGGCGTAAGTTTTGAAATCATATCAGAAGTTCTTAATGGCACTGTATGGTAAGAGCAAAGAAATGAGTATATTTATCACTAAAGTTTCACCTTCTTTTAAGTTGATTTGTTCTGGTACTCGCATTATAATTTCTGTTACATGCAACATTTTATCAGAGAAAGTACATTGGACTGTAGTTAAATCGAACTAAGCTAATGATGTGACATTCGATATCAAATTCATCCAGATTATTTGTAGAAACTGGTATAAAATTTTGTATAGATATACATATTCTTTGGAAGTCTCTGATTTGTTTCTCAAGGCTGTATATAGCATTCCTCACCTTTTTAAGAGGCTTCAAAGTTCAAACAGTTAGTCTTAGCGTTATCAATGATGGTAATATGAACAATGAAGGAAATCATATGCTAGTACTGTGCCCTGTTTCCAGGACGAGATTTCTGAATTATAACACCACTACTATTTGCAGAGTTTTAGCCTCATATAACAGAAAAAATTATTTATCAAAAATGGAAAATGAATGACAACGCATTTGAATTAATAATTTGATGAGCATGGAATGTTTGTCTGTAGGCCAAACAAAGCTTGCAATACAGAAGAACCTGGAATGGATTCTTATCTAAATTGTGTCTACAATTTTGTAGCTTATAGACTTTTCAGGAGCTAAGAAAAAATGCAGAACACAATAGTTAGTATCATCTTTACCAAGCACATTATGATGCTTACATCAGCAAATTTGATTTGCCTTTATAATTTAGTGTTGCCACGGAAAGCAATAATCAGCATACATAATGAGGCATAACAGTGGTTCTAGCTGAACAAATGCATACATTAAAAGGTAATGCCTTTATAATTTAGCGTTGCCATGGAAACTGGAAAGCATTAATCAGCATACATAATGAGACATAACATTGGTTCTAGCTGAACAAGGTATAATACTGGTTCTGTGATATATCTCCTATTAGTATTAAGTAGGCCAAAGCTTTAGTGTGCATGTTTATCGTTTGTGGGATTTGACCCATGTAGGTTTTAGATACCTCAAGATGACCTAAATGATTAGTCATTACACTACTGATTTTTTTTTCTGTTTACGCTGGTATTAATCAAAAGTCAGGGGGGGACACACTTAGCACACAAGCACATTTAAGCATTTGTTAGTGGGGGGCTAAAGGTGCTTGTCTGTTAAGTGGGTCCCTTTTGCCATGTGATTATTACAAGCATAAATGAGAAAAAATGTTAGTAGTGTAATGATTACTCATTTAGGTCATCATGGGATGACTAAAAACTGCACAAATTTAATTCCATAAAAAATAAACATTTAAGAGAATTGCGTAGTTCCGTGGAATTTCTTGACGGGGGGCGTGGGGACAGGTTTTGGGGATGGGGACCAAGGGCCTAAGTTTGGGGATGGCGGAGGGATGGTGGCGGTGCTGAAATATGTATAGTACTTGAAAAAATAGTTATAGAAGATATACAAGTATAAGAATTACAAATGGAACTTTGGAAAACTAGTTTTAAACATTGAATTTTGAAGTGAACAACTTGGCTTCACTCCTCTTCTTGCTCTTCATCCCCTTCTCAACCCTCTTGATCTTCATTCTCACTCTTTCACCTTACACTTGCAGCTTTCACTCTCACACACTATTAGTTTCTTGTTGATTTGTTTTTGCGAATTGAAATGAGGATAGGAGGTAGTTTATAGTGTTTGTGGGGTTTGAGTGGGGCCAATAAGCCATTAGTGTTTGGCCTTGGACACAGAGTTCAAAGAAAATTTTGATTTTAAAAAAGAAAATTGCTTTTTGGTTGTCTGGTCACAGAAGATGTTTGGAGGTCTTTGAGACAGTTCAGAGACTCCTAGGAGTGCCTTGGATGTCTCGAGGATGCCCCGAAGTGGCAGCAGCATCTTTCGAAACAGCGGCATAGTAGTGGGGTGGTGGTGCTAGTGGTGAGGCTGCAGGGGGATGTCCCCCAAATCCCCAAGTCTCCAAAACGGGGACGTCTTGGAAACGCGGGGTTTTGGGGGAAGGGGGATGTGTTCCCATGGAACATGGGAGAATTGTACATGAAAGCTTTCTTCTATTTAACATAACTACATGAGTAGTTCAACAAGAGTGATTTTAAAAAAAACATTAAATGCTCCAAAAACTTTGCCAATGGGGAAAGAAGTAGATTGTAAAATGTCCAGAGTGGTGACTACATTCACCAATCCTTCCACCCTACCAACAAATGCTTAAAGGTGGTTGCATGCTGTGTGGGTCCCCTTGCCTCGTTATTATTACCAACGTATTTAGGAAAAATGTCATTAGTGTAATGACTACTCATTGAAAAATGTCATACATTGACGTCATCTTGAGATGACTAAATCCTATCTGGTTTAGATCCTACAATGTAAAAATTAATTAAGACTAATAGGAAGTAGTAAAATTTGGTAAGTGAGATCGTAAACAGGATGATCATTTGGAATTAGACCTTCTCATCGGATGCTGCATGGAACTTGGTGAACCTTCAAACAAGTTCAATAATTAATCTTCCTCGGTTCCTAGTCTTCTGTGTGTATTTTATATACCTTTAAGAATGCATTCCACTTTCCAAGCAGCGCCAGATTTTTTAGCCAGGAGTTTCTCTGCAATAACGATATGAAATAAGAAGGTTAAATGAAACTAAAACAATCCATGAATATCACAAGAGGTTCAGTATGTCTTCCTTTCCTTTCCTAACACAATGTAACTTATTTATTTTCAATCCAGCAACTTTTAGAATTATGTTTCATTGTGTACCTTGAAAGCCTAAAAATCAATCGGCATGCATTGAGAGACCAAGCTATTGTCGTGCGTCTTGGGAAGCACAAAAGTTAACTGGCATGCCATGAAAGACCAAGCTATTGTCATTTAAGCTCAAGTCGCTGAGGAAGTCCAATTGTGGAGCTTAGCTGGTCAAGAAGGAATTCAATCCAATCCTTAAGAAATGCATTTGGCTAGAGAGTTATGTTGTGTCTGAAAACCTGATCAAGACATGTACCAAGAACAAGGGCAACCCTCAGCTTCAACATGTGTAGCAACATCAGCAATTTCCTCAATAGCAACTATACTTCTTCAGTTTTCTATACTTCTGTAGAATGTTTATTAAGTATTCTTTAGATTTGTTCATTAAATTTTCTGAGTCATGATCAGCAACACTAAATAAGTAGATGAATATGCACTTTTAGTTTACAATTCCATCATGCATCTGCCCTTTCAATCTGTATATATCCATATTTTATCAGCTTCATTCTATTAGTGTGGCTATTTGGAGGAGTGCCAGTTGAACCTGTAAGAATATGAACAGTTTGCATACATTGAAGAAGCAGGGATGTATCCAAGACATTTGGTTTGAATTTCACCGCATGAATCTGAACAGTGTTCATATATGTCCAATTGTGTTTATGTCATGATGGTTAATGTAATAGATGTTGATATGGGTTTTGGACATCTCAGTTATACAGTCTTTCTGCAATGTAAAAATTAAAGTTCAAATGCAATAAACTGTGCACTCAGCACTGTCATCCCATCTATCTTTAGTTGCAGGTGATCTGTAATTTCTGTGAATATAATAATTTTTTCCTTTTCTATGAATAAAAACAAGAAATCAATGGTGTCATCATTTCTTCAGAAATAATTTCTTTTTCCTTTCTTTTGTTTGGGTATGCTTGAGTCTCAGCATTCCGGCAGGATATATAAAGATCTGATATGGAAAGATCTTGTGAAGCCGGTGGCTATGGCATGCTTATCCAGCTGATCCATGATTACCTTTGTTCTTCAGTCTGTAATGGTGTCATCTTAAAAAAATTATGTGATTCACAATGATGAACTCATTCCTTCATTTATATACAGACATTATGAACCTCCTCCTTTGGAAAGTCTTTTTGTTGTTGTTGGATTAATTCGATTACCCACACTGGCACACAACTATGCTACTTCATGGCACGATACATAATAAACTCTGCCTTTATGAGCTCAATACGGAAGATGTTGAATACCAACAGATGATCAGTTGATGTATAGATTGCTGACTCCATTCTCCAAATGCCATATTTAGACCCTGCATTGGTGATTTTTTTGAGATTGATAGCTGTACCCCACATATTATCAGCTGATATATAGATCCACTGGCTCCATTCTCCAAATACCATATTTAGACCCTACATTGATGACTTTATTGAGATTGATAGCTCTACAGACCCTCCCAGCGTGGAAGACAACTATGATTTTTTTTTTTTAATATTCTCTCAGATTATTCCTGTAACCATGGACTTTATTATATAATGCCTCTGCACCATTGAGCCGACCTTTCATTGTTGCTTTTGTTTTATGTGGTTACATTGCATTTCTGGAAGAGAAGCTATAGGCACCACGTGTTGCCATCATGATTCATATGTTTCTACTCTACCAAAATTCGATAACCTACTTTGATCATATATGGACTAATATAATTCCCATCTTTAACTAATTTCAACAAATAATGTCTTGGGTTCTCAGATGCTACTGTGCTTAATGTAAACTCGATTCAAAACATTAAGGGAGCACTTAAACTGTTTTTCTTTTCTTTCTCTGTTCTAGTATTAGAAATGATCTATATATTTTTTTGGAAGTTTAAATTCCTTTTCAATTCCCAGTGTAATTAGACCTTTATTTGAGATTATTAGTTGAATTCTAACTGGTAATAATAATGTTCTGCAAAAATGTCATTTTAATCATTTCCAGATTCTTTCACCAGTGACAGCTTGTGTTCTTTGGTCCCTTTATTGTTCATTAATAGTCTCCCCATAAGGATTATCTTTCAATAAGACTGTATCTAGCAATTTGAGCTTTGCTTGATAATTTATGAAGCTTGAAGTACTTTTGATGCCTCTACATAATGGTGAACTATCAAATTATCATTGAAACTGGAAGTCTTTGCCTTTTGAAGGTCCTCCTATATTTCTTCCTCATCTAACTTCATTTTACCATGCGCTTCTTTGAATGAGCATGTGTTTATGTGAAGAATGTAGTGAAGAAGTATTATTACTATTCTCTATTTGCACTCTTGTATAAAGAGTCCACATTCAGACCTCAAGAATGTTCTTAACAAAACCATTTTTGCTTTCTCTTCCCTCTCTACTTTTAAGTTCCTCCTGTAATTTTTCCTACCCAATCACCTTTTGCCATGCTTTTCTTTGAATGCACCAGTCTCAATGGGGAGGGACCCACATAATAATTCTTCATGCTGTTCTATAAGAGTCATTTTAATAACTTAAGAATGACCTCAATTCCATTTTTTCTTATCTTCCCTCTATTTTGCTGTATGTGCGCCAGGGCCTGAAGTAACTGGTCTGTTGTGTGAGCATGGGGATCATGCCTCCTCTGGTTTGATCTCGTTATCAGGCTTAAGAATAAATCAAACCTTTACAATCTGCCTTAACAGTCAAAATGAAAAAAAATTCAGGTCAATTTCTGTGGGAAGCTCAATTCATCAAATTTTGTATGATCTTCACAATATCTAGCCTGCAGAGTTCTCAGCATTCAATGGTGCCAGTCCTTTGTTTCCCCTGATCCCCTGATCACTAAGTTTTGTCTTGCACCTTAATGCTACAGGCTACACACACAGCTGCAATCACAGATATCTGTAACAGCTGGAAGTTGGACCATTGTCCCTGTCCAACTGTCTTCTTTTTAAACTACTAAATGTTGCATTCTATATTCATATGCTTGGACGGAGTTCAATACAAGTTTTTAGCTTTATTTACTGCATAAGACTTCTGAATTCTTATTCAATTAATGAAAAATACAGTCCCACTTATTGTTTTGTGTAGTCTCTTTCATTTCAGTTTTAGTATTTACATGATCTCAGCCAACCTTTTGCATGTTTCTGTCACACTTCATAACTTATTGACCTTGTAGTTGATATTTTGCCCGTAGTAGACATCCTTGGATCTACATCAAAATGGTGGGGGGATCTCATGTCTGAAATGATCTAGGCATGAATCACTAGCAAGTTTTCTTGAAGGCTCTTGTGAATCGAAGCCCCGAGTATGCTTCATTTACATCTAGGAGAAGGTGGCTTAGGTAGGAATCCCCCAAACCATTTGGTGCAAAGAGGGTTGAGAGGATTTTTGCCTATGGCACAATCATATACCCCAACCCTCCAAATGTTAGCAATGTCTCGCTTCAATCAAAGAAACCGCTCCTTGCACGCATGGCACTCCAAAAATCCATTAGGTTGGTATCCCGCTTCGCCCAATGGTGGACAAGATGAACTTCCCTTACAATATAAGCTGGCTGCTTACTTGGCTAAGACAATCTCACCACTATTGGACAAGTCTAGTTCCTTTATTATGGACTTAGTCCATGGTTGAAATAATATGGCAACATCTTGGTCAGCTTCAACGTTGTTTCTCTATTCACTGAAGTTCTAGTTAATGACTCCATTGAAACAATTAGATACAAGACTAATGATAAGGTTGCTTTCTTCATAAAGTTGTGCCTAAGGTCCATGTTTTTCACCTTCCAAGGAGTGATCTATGAGCAGTCTAATGGGATTGCTATAAGATCCCATTTATCCTTTGCCATGGCCAACATTTAAATGGAGCATTTTGAAGAGCTAATTAGCCCTTAACTCCTTTTCTCTTAAGGCCTAAATGGGGGAAATGCTATTTTGATTATACCAACATATGCTGGCCTCGTGGCCTTAAAAACTTAGAAGAATTCCATTCATATATCAATGATACTATTGATTGCATTTCTTTTATCAAAGAACTTGAAATTGGCAATCAACTCCCCTTCTTGGACATTTTGCTCATTACAAAACTTGATGGTACCTTGGTTTGTTGTGTCTTCCAAAAAACTACCTACACCAATCTCTATCTCCATTTGTTCTTCCATCATCATCACTCCAAAAAGCTAGTATCTTAAAAATATTGGCCACTAGGGCTTATCACATTTATGATGCTGAGCACATTAATCAACACTATCTCTCACCTAATGAAAGCTTACAAATTAAATAGATACAAGAGCAAGTTCATTTAAAAAAGTGTTTCAACAAGTCAAACTTGGGAGCAATTTTAAATACAAGGACGAGAACTTTGTTAACATCCTTGTTGCCAATCTCCCTTACATTTAAGATTTCCACAGTTCATAAAAAAGGTCTCAAATGTGCATTCAAACCCTTTTCTATTGTGATAAGTCTTATCCCTTGATCCAAGATCCCAAAGATATTCTTCTTAATTTTGAGGTCTATAAGATTGTTAGTTCTTGTGGGATGCCCTATATTGGTGAGATTGGTTCTTCCATTAGCACCAAGATCAAGGAGTGTAGTGCTGATATTAGACATGATTGTGTCTCAAACTCCACTCTTGTTGGATACTCTACCAACACCAAACACCAATCTGTGTGGAAAATACTAAGATTTTGGTAAAAGAACATAACTATCTCAAAAAAAAAAAAAACTTAAAGAAGTGAGAAACCGAGAACCACCCTACCAACCTTAGTTGTGATGATAGATGGAGCCTAAGTTTCTCTTGGGCCTTCTGTTGGAATCTCTTGTGCCCTCCCCTCTAGGTTGTTTGAAGCTAACTGTGTGCTTTATTTGAAGCTCTTTGAAGACTACTAACCTTGGGGTGATATCAAAGGGAGGGCAACAAAATTAGGAGGTTTCAATTGTGAGGTTTCTTGGCTATCATTACCTAGGAAAATTGAAACCTCCTTCAATGCAACCTTCTAAAGCTTTTCCTTTTAAACCTTTTTCCTCCATATCCTTTGATCACATTTTTTGGCAAGGCAAAAATTAGCAATGTGTATAGTTTTTGGGTAGTTCTCATATTCAAATTTTTGATCCCAACTACTATACTTAGAAGACAAGATGATAGCCGACAAAGATTCCTTATCAACATTAACATCTTGTAAAAACTAGATGTCTTATGAATTTAGTAACAACATCAAAAAATATGAATTGTCCAAACAATTTCATTATTCCCATCATGACCTTGTCTTCCTAATATTCCAATGATAAGCCTAGAAACCTAACCCATATAGACACTTGGTAAATATTCTCCTCCTCAATTAATAATAGTTAATGCTCTTAGTAATTATAATTAAATTGTATTTACTATTTAAACATATTAATAAGATTTCTACTTAATAAGTTTGATTTTATTTATTTATTTATTAAGATACATATCATTATCTTTATTTATTTTAATTATAAATATTAATTTCATTTATATTAAGATAAACTTCAATCAATGTTAAGAAAATTTATTATATTTATATTAACTTTTAACATTTTATCAATGTATTATTAAATACAAATAATATCTCTTTTATAAATATTTATATATTTTTTAGTTTAACATGAATAACTATTAATTTCACATATATCAATTATAATATTAACTTAAATATGAAAACTCTTTTGATGTTGTTACTAAATCCATAAGACATCTAGTTTTTGCAAGATTATATGTTAATGTTAATGTTGATAAGGAATCTTTGTCATCTATCATCTTATCTTCTAAGTATGGTAGTTGGGATAAAAAATAATAATATGAGAACTACAAAAACTAGACACATTGCTAGTTTTTGCCTAGCCAAAAAGTGTGATCAAAGGATATGGAGGAAAAGGGTTCAAAAGGAAAAGCTTTAGAAAGTTGCATTGAAGGAGGTTTCAATTTGCCTAGGTAATAATGAACTAACAAGATCAATAAGTTCTAAAAAAGAAATTATGGATTGGTTGAGAGAGATCGTAGGAAGGAATATTAATTGAGCTCTTGAACCCCATGGTAAAGAGGGCTATTTAAAGGAGTCCACCCCTTTCACAAGAAAAAATCTAGGAGATAGTGAAATATCACTAAAAAATTAACAAAATATTAGCAAAACAATTCCTAAAGGGGAACACTACAACTAAGGTAGCAAGGACAACAAAATATAGCACTAAAACAATAATATACATACATTCATACACATATACATATACATATGCATGCATGCATACATACATACATATACATACACACATACATATATACATATACACATATATACATATATATACACATACACACACACACACACATACACATACACATACACATACACATACACACACATATATATACACTTTTACTATGTCGAAATATCTAATGCACCTGCTTCAAACCTTAATTTACGACAAGATGGAGGAATGCTTGGACAATATGGCTCACATCATTTCAATGGTGGCGATGACATGCATGTTAGGGGTTGTCAGTCATGGCCACCTAGTTCCCCTTCAGACGATTTAATTTACAAAAAAAATGACAAGGAGAGTTGCCCTATCCCTTTTTAGGACACAAACCATATTCTAGTGATAAGCATTGAAAGATCCATCCATGATAGGAAGGAATTTTTGGAGGACCATGTCCTTATTTGTATGTTTGTGAAAACTTGGCCAAAGCTCAACGACCTCCATGATTGGATCATAATGAATTGGAAAAAGAACATGGATGAAGAAATTTATATTTATCCCTAATCCAAAAGGTTTTTTATCCTTGAATTTGACTTCCTTCAAGATAAAGAGGTGTTAAAAATGGCCCATGGATTTTTCATGAGGATTTCTTATGCATGACAATCTAGTTTCCATCCTTTAAGCCTCAAATAGAAACTTCCTCTTCGACATATCTCTGGGTTTGTTTACCTTATCTCCATTTTGCAACTCTAGGAGTTTGAGAGCTTGCAAGCCATTGGAAATGGTCTAGGTAAGTATTATTGCGCTTCAAAAGAAATAGCTAATTAGGAAAGTTCTACTTGTGCATGTTTTTGTGTTGAAATGGATCTCGCCAAAGGCCTCCCTATTGAGATTTCTTTGAAAGTAGGAAGTAGATGCTAGAGGAAACCAATTGATTATGAAATAATTGCTCTCATAATATGTAGGAAATGCTTTTCTACTAATCACTTTACTGCTTACTGTCCAAAAATGAAAGCTCGTGATTTGTGAAATCATGAATTGAGTGACACACCCACCTACTAGATTGGGGTTGAAACCCACAATTATGTTATTCCATCAAATGCACAAGAAGACTCTGACTCCTCCCATGATCTCTTGCTGGCTAGTCCAAAACCAAACATTTCCATTTTATTTAAACTGCAAGACACAATTGTTGGGGATCCACATCTGGCTTCTATTAATAGAGGTGCTTTAGAGGACTCAACAATGCTACAAGTTAAAGTGGGCACCAAGAACACAAAACACCGACAACTTTTCTATGTTTGTGGTTTCCCTATTGAGTGTGGGTTATGGGGACAAAGATGACAAATCAAAAGAAAAAAATATGAACAAAACACAAACCCCATCCTCAAATAGATCAACAATGGATAGAAGTTAAGAGAAAGAAGTCACCCTCTTTAAGATCCATGCATTAGATGATGTTGAGACCATATACCAAAAAGGAAAATATTGAAATGTATTTAGGCATCCTTGTTTAAGGGCTACTATGAATTTTTATTATTATTTTGATTTTATTTAAGGGAGTAGACCTCATGTTTAGAACTCATCAAGCAACATACATACATACATACATACATACATACATACATACATACATACTCATCAAGCAACATACATACATACATACATGATAAAGAGAGGTATTTAAAGCAGTCCACCCCTTTCACAAGAAAAAAACTAGGAGATAGTGAAATATCACTAAAACATTAACAAAACTTTAGCAAAACAATCCCTATGGAAGAACAATACAACTAAGGTAGCAAGGGCAACAAAATGAAACACTAAAACAATAATGGGGCAACAAGCGCACAAAAAAGAAGCAATATTACAATAGGTTCAATGTTATAGTGACCTTCTATTCCTCTATGAAAAAGTAAGATGTTTATTTACAAATTCATTGTCATCTCGTACCTAGGTCTTCTTCTCCTTGGTTCTTCAACTAGTACTTGCTTTGGGACCAACTTGTCCAAATGAGTATTCAGGCCTGAAGTGTTTGTTGTGAGGTCCGCTCCTTTCCCTCTTCTTCTCATCTTATTTTAATGGATTAGTTTATGTAAAACACTCGTGGATGTATAATTTTATCTTATTTTGATCATAGATGATGTACTGATATTATATTTAGAATAACAATTGATTACAGGTTGTGAATATGAATTGGTTGATTAACTATGAAATTGTTCATTTTTTATATATTAAAATTATAAATCATAATTATTTATCTTTATGGATTGATTTTAGAATGAGTATAATTGTGTATGATAAAGCTAAATTATATATTTTTAAATGCCATTTGTTTATGTGAATTTGTATTAATATAATGAATTAAACTTGTTATTATTCTTATTTAATTATTGAAAATATTGTTAATTTATGATATATGTATCAATTTAATTATGAATGTTGATTCAATTATTATCTCAAATATATTAATGTTTGTTTGCAATGTGTAGATAAAATTCCATGACCAATGGAAAAACCTTGGAGGTTCCCCAAGAAACTATTGTTGTGTTTCCTTAGTATATGCTATCCTTATCCTTATGTAGAAGTGTCTGAGTGTGATTGTGTTGGTACATATTTTTTAATTTTTATTATCTGATGTGGGGTGTGGTTGAATTCCCTTAAATGACAGATTTTGGATTTGAACTTAAGAGGGAGATTTTGGGATCAATGTTGGCCTCCTCTAATGGTTCAATAACTAAGCCCTTAAAGCTATAACTTAGAGATTAGATATCTACACCAAGTAGTTATCTTTCTTATCATGAAGGTTCATTTCATTATCAACCCAAGGACGTGAACTTGAAATGGGTTAGCACTGTCTATGCACTAGGACTCAATTGTAGTCATCCTTATCCTATAACTAGAGAGAAAATAGTACTGAAAGTGAAATTCTTGAAAGGAATCAACATAAGTACTGATAATAAATCAACAATTAAACTGAACTAAAATGAATTACAGAAACAAAAGTCTCAGTAAACAGACATGAAGTTACTCTGTTTGCCTTGGCTACAAGAACAGACATAGAACGAAGTTCCAATGGTTGCAGGAACAAACAACTGCTAAGGCTGTAACTAATTGTTGAACATAAAAGTAACTACCGAAATGAATTGATGGAATTCTCACCAAGTGGCCCCCCTTGAATGAGTCTTCCCAAAACTAACTCAAATGCAACAGATTAAAGTATCATTTTATTCATTGAAAACATTGTTACATAATAACAACAACATGATTGTATTCCTTGAAACTAAAGATAAAAGTACAATATCAGAATGTCCAACCTTGTGAAGAGGAACACCTGATCATTATTTATAGAAGGAAAGCTTCTAACCAACTCTAACTAACTGGGCAGTCGATTCCAACAAACTAGGAGGACACCATTTATTGAAATAATAAAAAAGAGGAAGGAGGTTATGCATGCACAAGATTTAGTCAAACTAGTCTTGCCTCAACAAGGATCCAACATAACAACACCTCCTAAATCTACTCAACTAGTAGACATGGCCATTTAAAGTTAAGTTATCACTTCCACATTAGCTGAAAGTTTCCAACCATTGACCTCTTCAATGCCCACCTCTTTTTGACTCTTTCAACAACCAAGCAACTGGCATGATTTTCTTCCACCTTGCAAGCTCCATTTATATTTGCATCTTAATATGAACCTACATTATTACATTCACATGCACAAGACAATTGTATATCCATAATCAACTTAGAATAACATTCATTCAATCACATGTAAAATTAATATAGATATATCACATAGTAGGTTAATACCATAAAAAGTTGCAAGGATAAGTTCATGTCCAGAGTTCATAAGTTTAGGGAAATAACATAGAAATTATTAGTAACTTAGTAACTAGGTGCTAAAACCCCATAGTAACAATTTAAAAAAAATGATAAATCCTAACAAAAATGAGTCATTATTTGGACTCATCATCTCCCCCAATCTAATGATTTGCTGGTCCTCTAGCAGAGGGACCTCAATTCCTCTGTCTTAATAAAGCCTTGAAATCACCAATTTTTGTTTGCCCTGCAGTTTATGAATTTGGATCTCAATAGAACCCCTGCTTGCTTTCCAATCCGCCCATTGGTCTCTCTGTATCAACATCGTACCGATAGGTTTTGTGGTCTAGTACTGGCCACACCAGAATAGGTGGCTGAAATATTAATGAGAGCCAATATTGCTGCTTTGTTCTCCCAAGATGCATATACCTGATGCTTCTTTAGCAAGATGCATAATAATTTTTCAGGGAATGGGGTTCAACCTATTTTAATGGATCTAGCAAGTCATTCCATCTCTGTGATAAATATACCAATACTATCTTTCCTATAGTGACAGGTAGCTATTCATATTCTATGTATGCTTCCTCCCTAAATTGCATGATCCTCTCTTTATACTCTGGATTGTAAATAAGTTTGCTCCATGTGTAGTAGATATCTGCAGGATTGCTTGATTCAACTCTTAGAGATAGGGGCTATGGAGCTCTTTTTCTCTGTATATTTTGAATTGTTTCCCCCAACTAATTTAATTTTGAATCCATGACATTAATGCCCTCAAGTGAACATCCCTGATATATAGAAATGGATTCCATTCATGGTCATTGGGAACAACATATTTGTGCAAATACAACTCACATAGTAAATTCTTAACTTCAGGAGGAGAAGACTGGTAAACTTGGAAAAATTCTTATGGGGTTTCAATGGAAGAGTTTAGACTGGAAATGACCCTTGACAACTTAAAAATGAGATTGCATTCCCTTAAATGCAATGCATACACCCTTGGGGGAGTCCTAAATTCCATAATTTGTGGTACTAGAGTCACCACATTGTTTACCTTATCCTTTAATGCAGTAATCTTTGCATTCTTCTCCTTAATTTCTTCATTTCTCTTATTGATCTCTTCTTGTAGCCTAAATTTTTCTCTATTCCATTCTTCTTCTTTCTCCTATATTACTTTCCATAAATCCAGAGCTACTGATGCCCATGAAAAAGTAGGAGATATTTGATTGCCTACTATGATCTTCCCTTGCACTGGTTCCTAATATTCAACTTGCTCTGCAACAACAACGAGTTCTGCCAATCCTATATTTTCCTACCCCTAGGAGCTTCCGCCTTATTTTTCAGGTTTCTCTATGAGTCTATGGATCATTCTTGGAGGCACAATAGTAGCCGACTCAATCAATTTTGATTTCCTTGGAGGAATTTTATTTTTCCTAGTGGCTGCAGGATGCTCAATTTCTTCAGTTTTTTGGCTTCCTAGGGCTAGGATTTACCTTTTCTAGTTTTTGTTTCTTATCCTTCCCTTTGCTAATTTCTACTTTTATCAATTTTTCTTCCTCCTTTAAAATAACAGCCCTAGTGCAAACTGTGGTTTTAGGGGAAACATCGACATTAGGGTCTGAAGATGAACTATCTTCATATGTATGCTTGGATTCAGAGGATATAATTTCTACTGTAGGTTCTACTACAGGAGGGTTTGTGCTAGAAATTGCCCCAAAAGTCGAATCTCCAGGAGTGAATTTAATAACCCCCTTATCCCCACTAACCCTATGAGTTAGGGGTCGACCTCTAGGACCCACATTTTCTAATCTGAACTTCTTAATGTTAAAAAAATAATCCCATGACATATTGGACGCATATTGCAAAGAATTTTCTACCTGCAATTTAATCAAACAATGATGGGAAACAGATTTTTCCCTACCTTTCTGTGTCTCAGCAGCCATGTTTGCAAGAAGATTGTACAAGATGTTTGGTACATTCATCCTCCTGCCATGTCTCATGTGATTCAAAAGCTTGAAATGAATAGAATGAAGAAAAAATTAGCGACCCTCGCAAGTAATGTATTTCAAAATATAAATAGAAACTTGCTTCCATGTTTTCGATAAAGAAATTCTTCTTGTTCCTTGTTTCTCTATAACAAGTGGAGGATCACTAGGCTCTATGAACTCCGCTCTACCTGATCTAACATCCTTAGAAGCAAGGTAGGGTTCTCCTTCAACGGGAAAACCCGACACTTCAACAATCCTTTCTTCGATGGCTATAAATTTAATCCTTTCACCATTGCCTCACCATTAGAAAATGTTTGTGCAAATTCTAAGGCAATGTCGTTATTGAAACTATTTAGCTTCAAAAAATAATATAACCAACCACAATTCCTGAATTTAGGCTCACAAAGTGCATCTTGTAGGATTACCTAGTGAACTGTTGGTTCACTTTTGATTAAACGACCTCCCATTGCCTCCACTGACACTCTGGTAAAGCCTTCTTTCTTGCAATCCTTCATCTAAAAACCCAATTTCTAATGCTTCTGCAAAATCAGTACCATAAGTAGTGAAATCATCCATATAGATCTCCATACAATCATGTGAAATATCCGATCTAATATACTAATAACTGCTCTTTGGAAGGTTGCAGGTGCATTGCATAGAACAAATGGGAGTACTGAATAGGCATAAGTCCCCTAAGGATAGGTGAAAGTTGTCTTTTCTTGATCTTTAGGTGCAATCTATATCTGATTATAACCATTGAATCCATATAAGAAGGAAAAATATTGCTTACCTGTAAGTGAATCCAATACTTGGTCTATAAAAGGAAGAGGAAAGTGATCCTTTTTGGTGGTAGAGTTTAGTTCTCTATAGTCAACACAAACTTTCCATTTACCTCCATTTTTAGGTACAATTACCAAAGGGGACACCCATTGGCTATCTAAGATAGGGTAGATAAACCTTGCATCCAATAACTTATGTAGTTCTCCTTTCATAATCTCCCTCAATGTAGGTTTGATTCTCCTTTGTGGTTGCCTTACTAGTGTGAAACCATCTCTAATGTAGATCCTATGAGTACAGAGTTTGGAATCTAATCCTTTCATGTCATGGTAATCCCATGCAAATGCTTGCTGATGCAATTTGAACACGTTTTTCAGAGACAACTACTACTATTGACTAAACTTGTTATTAATATTCAAATGTTTCCCTTCTGAAACATGTACTTGTGTTATCAACTCAATCATGGCTATTTCACTGATGCTTGGAAATTTCAATTCATGCGGTAAAAATGTATTAAGCATATCTATTGCTACAAGAAATTCAGGTGTAGGAGAAGCTGGTAGAACTATCTGCAATGGACATGCAGAACTAGATTCATGAGTGGGTGGTTCTTCATGCACTTCACAATGGCTCTGAATTATATGCGATAATATTCACTACAAAAAATCCATGTGATTTGCTCCATATTTTGCTCCATAGTTTGCTTCCACCCACTGCTTTAATGTATTTTTTGCCAATTTTTTGAAAATGTTGGTGCTATTTATCGAGATGGCGCTATTTTTGGTGCTTATTTGCATTGATCATAACAAGTCGATGCTAATTTGCACCAAAATTAGAGCCACCTTTAGTGCCAATATTGGCTTTGAGTGTGGCACCACCATTAGCGTTGCCTTTGGCTCCAAGTTTAGCACCACTTTTAGCTCCTGACTTTAGCTACGACTTTAGCTTCGGGTTTAGCGTCAGTTTAGACACACCTATGTTGAAGAGACTTATTTGTATGTCTCATCGACGATGTAAAACAATGAAATGTTAGCAAGATACAGGTATATCAAGGAGAGAATCACTTACGCCACATCAACAAGGTATATCTACAAGTGCTCGACGAAACACAACTCTTGAATATAACAAAGTAATGTCGATGAGACATTTAGATATCGGTAAGACAAATGAGATTGTCTCATCGACACTCTTCAAGTAATGATAAAAAATCATACACCATTGTACCGCCAGGAAGGTGAGCAAGATATGTGGTAGAGCGGTATACACCGCAACCTCGGAACAAAAATCATTGAGCAAGGCGGTAGTGCGGTAAACAATAGAAGGGAAGACAAAAACACCGCCATACCACAACAGGTATAATAAGAGACGACGGTAGTACATTAATTGTGGCATCATTACAATTTACAAAACTAAATGCAACAAATCACATCAGTCACAATCCATTTGAATAAATAATTTAAGGAATCAAGAATATAGCCCACCAAAATACTCTAAAACTCTAATAAACATACTCTAAAAATTTTGTCGAAATCTTATTTTTCAGGCATAGCCCACCAAAATGGAGTTTTCATTTTAATAAACATACAATGAAACCTTTGTTGAAAGCTTATTTTCAGGCGTAGCCCACCAAAATGGAGAAGTGTTTCAATAAAGAATGACAAAGAATGGTAAGGAGATGTGCGTGATAGGAGGCATATGATTCATTGTTGTTTATCTCATTCCTGCTTTGATCAGCAAGGGCTACAATGTTCATGCTACTATTTGTAATCCGAGTATTTAATTGACATATGTTTTCATAATATCAAATTCCTTCAGATGCTTTTGAAGTTTCAATGTATCCTATATAGGGTTTAGAATGACTTCTTTTAATTTTAAAAAATAAATGAAATTGTTTTGGAATATCAATGTGTCCTATATAGGGTTTAGAATAATTTCTTTTAATTTAAAAAAATAAATAAATGATGTATTTTCCTGTGATTAGATAATGTGGAGATCTCCTAAATCTACCCTAGCAAATTGTCCTCTTTCACATTGTGTTCATTACTCTAGCTGCTAGGGTTTTGCATTTGACATCTTTAATATCTTCATGATAGTGGATTTTAAATAGATCTCAATCTTTGCTTTAATATTTATCATGGTAACCCTTGAGTTCCATAATCCACCTTCAATCTCTTCTAAGAACGCTGTCTTAAGCTAGACTGCATAGTATGCATATAAAGCAAGTCCTTCATACCTGCCATTGTTCCAAACCACCACTCACCGCCTTGCTTAAAATGTTGCCTCCATAAGCACAATAACATGTTTTAAAATCATGGTTGCCAGTGATTGACCATTAAGGTCACTACTTTCATCAAGATACAATGAGATTTTTGTCTTCAAACTTAAGGCATTATGCAGGATAACATTGTGAATTGTTTGTTGTGTACAATTTGATTTTCTTGCACATTTACTGCTTTGCTAACTGCCTTTAAGACTAGATATTGCACCATCAGCTGCAATCTCAAACAACTCACTCACTGTCACTTGAAGATTCCTTTCATGAGAATCCTTGTATAAAATCAAACTATGCCCTATAGACTGCCTACTTACTAATATAGGGGACTCATTGTTTCATGGTATTTTGATTTTTTATTTAGAAGGGGTTAATATGTGGCATTTTTATGTCCAGGAAGAATAGATTGTGATGCAACGTTCAGGTATGGATGGTTCAGGAAAAATTAGATTGCTATCAGTGTCTTAACCAAGTTGGATTGTACCTTGAGCCAGTGTGGAACACTTCCGGGTGTTTTCCCTCCGAAGCAGAGCTTGTGTGTAGGAATTTCCAAATATCTGACAAAGGAAGCTCCTACATTCTAAAGATAAAATCATAAATCCGCTTACCCAGTTTATGATCCAATGTTACATCTTTAATATCCAATAGAGAAAGTTTGTATATTCTAAAGATAAAATCATAAATCTTCTTATCCAACTTTTGATCTAATTTGAGGTTGTGAATATTGAATAAAGAAAGTTCCTATTTTCTAAAGATAAAATGATAAATTTTATTGGTCCAATTTGAGATCCAATTTTAGGTCGTGAAGCTCCGACAAAGAAATTTCCTACATTCTAAAGATAAAATCATAAATTTGTTTGGTCCAATTTGAGGTCCAATTGTAAGGATTTTTCTTTTTAATTATACTTTCTAACATTTGTCTTGATACAAATTGTTACTTTAGAATTATGGTATTTATTTTCTTCTAATGTTTTCAACACTCATTTTAGGGAAGAGCTCTGAAGATGGTTCCTTCAGATGGAGACTACACTTTTCCGCTATAGGTTCCATCTAGAAACACCAAAAGATCAGGTACTATCATAGTCAGGTACAACAGAGTTTGAGGTTACCTTGTTCTCCTTGATACAAAATGTTGTCCTTCAATCCCTCTTAAGCAACATTCACTATTATGGACTTCATCATTGTACCTTTCATGCATTCAATTTAATTTGTTATGTGGAAACATGTTGTCTCTATCTTTGCAAGTGATGACTATTGTGTAAGCTTTTAATCTACATGACTGCCCCTCATGTTCAATTCTTGTGACTGTTATGATGCTTGGGGCTGCTTACTTTTAACGAGACTGTTAATGAAAACTATCTTGGAATCCTTGATGATCAGTTTTGTCATAATCATGGCCATGTTGATAGTGGAATGTTCTTAATAATAAGGATAAATCTTTATCAATAAGGAGACTACCCCTTACCAACATACTCCACTATCCTTGCAAAGACTGATCTTTAATGCTTCATGGCTGGTTTACTTGTGATTATCCTTCTCAAATGAAACAATAGGGCAACAAGCTGGGCTCAACCATTGTGGGAGCCACATTTCACCCAACATGCTATAACGAAATAAACAAAATAACAAACTAATTTTATCTATACCTGCACAATGAGAAAACATGTTAGATAAAACCGAGCATATGATAGAAACGTTTGATAACTTTCTTGTTTTCCTGGACATCTATGGTATGCAAGTTATTTGAATGCACATGATGATCAAATTATATGTTTATAGATGTATGCACATATTTAGACTAGTGATCCTTCATTTCTCTAGCAACACTCTTCTCACTCAAATGTAGGGAACCTAGGAGCAACAAGGAAGACATCAACTTGGAGGCTTAGACAAGCGAGAAGACTAAAGATGATGCAAAACAAAGCAACTGGGATTCATCATTGAGGCAATGACGGGTCCCCTTTCTCTTTATGTGCAATTTTCTCTTTTGTATCTATAAATGTATAGTTTTTTGATTATATGCATTCAAATAGTCAGTTCCAGAGCTTGTGTGGAACAAAATACATTTACATTATCAATAAAGACTATATTTTTGAAAGGATTGTGCAATATTTCCTATATTATATGCATCTGCATAAGTGCAATCTAGTAATGTAATCTTCTGATTTTTTTAATGCACATGAATGTAATGTAGCAGAAATAAAAATGTACCTTACTCTTCATTTGAAAATCACAAAATCTCTACCTGATTGAGCTAATAACTTTTGTGTCTTCACGAACATATGTTGATACAAAATGAATGGAAGAAGCATCCAAGTAATCCTAATTTTCTCTGTCAACAATTCATACCAAAGATTGAACAATTTAAGGATATTGCAATAGGTAATTTGTATCAACACAAATAATATTACTGAAGCATTTCAAAGTTTAGGCCATAAGAACCATCCTTTTTTAAACATGGATTATGATGTAGCCAAAATTCCTTCCTAATTATTTTTGCATACTTCCATTTTCACTCATCTCTTACATCCACCATATGCATAGAATTCTTGTCATAATAACTTAAATTTAATAAAATCCCTCACGTGAGCTTCCAAATAAAACCCTTGATCACACCATCAAAGTGTATTCCTCCTTTGAAATACTCCTATGATTGCTCATAGCATATCGCTAAGACAACACCATGTCGATGAGAGTTACTCCAAAGCCTCCCTGACATTAGCACAAAGAATAGATCAGAAATGTAGATGAGACACCTCTATGTCAAAGAGACTTATTTATATGTCTCATCGACGATGTAAAATAGTGAAATGTCAACAAGATATGGGAATATCGAGGAGAGAATCACTTATTTCACATCAACAAGGTATATCTACAAGTGCTCGGCGAAACACAACTCTTGGATATAATGAAGTAATTGTCGATGAGACAGTGGCATATTGGAAAGAGACATTAACTTGTCTCATCGACACCGACAACCAACATTGGAGGAACATAAGATCTAATGTCAAAGAGTCATTGAGATATTGGTAAGACAAATAAGATTGCCTCATTGACACTCTTCAAGTAATGATCAAAATCATACACCGCTATATTGTCGGGAAGGTGAGCAACATATGCGGTAGAGTAGTATACACCACAGCCCTATAACAAGAAGCCTTGAGCAAGGCGATAGTGCAATAAACAACAGAAGGGAAGGGAAAAACACCACGATACTGACATATCGAAGAAACAACGAGAATTTTAATTAAATTCTCTTCGACACTTATGAAATGATGATTAGTTTGATTGATGTGACTAACAAAAATATCGATGAAACTACCACTATTAATGAAGAACTTGATCATAAAGGTGGCGTGATGAAGTGTCCTGAAATTTAATAAATACGTCCTCAAAGAAGTTGAAATCATTGTGAATTCTAATTGAAGGATTTGGAGAACCAAGTTGGACGGTAGTAGGCAGCTAGAAATTTGTAGCATTTATCCAAGTAAGTGGTCTAGACTCAACTCAAAGTATTTTCTCAGTAAGTAGATGAAAGCATTGCATGAGTAGGGTTGAGATGGAAAAAACCCCCGGCAAACAGAAATAAAAAAGACAAAAAATTGAAGCCAGGCAATTGAATCAAGACTTAATCGATCAGTGTCTTGGGTTTGGGCCAAAATCTAGAAGAATAACACAACTTAACCCATTGTGTGTGACATTAGAAGATAAATAGAAAAAATTGGGAGATGTATGGACTTCGTGTAGGGGTTACGACCTCTTTATTTATCATTATAAGAAGAAATTTTGGCATAGCCCATGTCAAACCCGTGGAATTTGAATTTGGGTAAACTTGTAGTACCCAACGTCTTTGTGAACGTAGAGTTAATCAAGGTGTTGGCAAAGAATTACAATCCAAAGACAAGAGAAATTCATTTTCCTGATGGGTCATAGTTCATGGCCATAAAGCTAGATTATATTTCCATGATTTTTCAGCTAGACACTTCCTTGAAAACAAAATTATGAATCAGAGACTTGTTGGAGGAATACTGCACCATGGACACAAGTTACAAGATGTGGAAATTGCCTCTACATAGGGTTAAAGGTTTGGGTAACCAAACTATGAGGTTCTCTAGTGAAGATAAGCCCCCATTCTTTGTGGCTTTGTTTGAAGAATACTTTCAATACACTTATTACTCAGCTAGTCAAGTACTGGGAATTGATGTTCTTGAGAACATGACAATTGCTCCCATGGTTTTAGCCATAGACATCCAGAGCCATAATGCCCGACCCTATGGTTATGCAAAGTATTTATTAGAGGCCATCAATAATGCCCTCAATATCATCAATAATGATAGTGAAGCCATTAATTTCAAGCACTATTCTCTTTTCATGCACATTATATTATACGAAGGGTAGGTGATGGGGATATGGGGTGAGGAATTAAGAATCAAAGACTTAGATAATGATGGAAATTCAAGGCCTATACAAATGTGGACATTTGTGTGGGACAATAGGTGTGGGAGGTCCCACTACCTATATTTTGAGGAATATGTTGTCAAACCACTATACAAGTTGCTAGCCCACAAATGTGACTACAACCTCTCCCCAGAGATCTTAAGATTTCTCCAACCAAAAGATATGGGTCATGAAGCAGGGATAAATCACAATTGGGGGGAGTGTTACATGTTTGGGGATTGTATTGTTATCAGGGTTTATGGATTTGAAGCTACACCTTAGTTTTTACCTAAGACTGTGCTAGACATAGTTGATTATTTAGAGATCATAAGGCAATTTCCATTTTCATCTTTCATGCATTTAAAGAGCTATGGGAGGTAGAATTTCATGCCTTCCAATTTATGCTTTGGTGATTTCACTATTATCTTTGATTCAGGCTATGAATTGGTTAGTGGTAAACTAAATTATTATGGCTTGCTGATTGGCAACAAAAGGGAAAAGTTTGATCTTGACCACTTCATTTGTGATGCCAATTTTTTTCAGAAATTGAAAGGGTATGAGCATAGTTTCGTTTTAGAAGATGTCATCAGAAATTGTGAAGAAAAAAAACATGATGAGAATGAATGCCTACACTAGGGTTATGATGGTTGAGGCTTGGAAGGTGAATAATAACCTAGGCTACGTAGGGGATTTGCCTGAGGTACAAGATCCCAGAAAAAGAATTGAATAGTTAATCCTCCATGAAGAAGAACTGATAAGAGATGTTCCACTTGTGGCATTTGAAAGAGGAAGGGGCATCGGTCCTAAGAGGCAAGTAGAAAATATCACACCATTGGATCACTTATCACCTCAGCCTACTCCTGAAGTGAATTTTTTAGTTGGTTCCCCATCCATGGAAGAAGATAACACTGAGGAGGAAGAAGAAGTATCACATTTTAATGATCCTGTTATAACCCAATATGAGATGCCATTGGAAAGAAGTGTGATCACCTTTGAAGCCTACGATGAGCTATTAGATGATGTGAGACATCGTGCAAGTCAAGAATTTGTTGTAGATGATACTTTTGTGCAAACCCCTAAATTTAAGTCCTTTATATATGAGTATAAAGGAAGAATAATAAGAGAAACGTTAAAGCACATTGACCCTGATGAAGAGGCTTATACTTTGAAAGAGTTGCAACATGAAGTTGATAGGGGAATTATAAATATGACTACTAAGAGAGGAAGAGCATTATTGCAAGAAGCTGGAGTTATGCTCCTTCCTAGGTGGGATATTAGTTCAACCATTGTGTTTGATAACTTTTTGAAGAGAAAGAATAAAACTTTGCAAACAACGAATGAAGTAGATGACATGGTCTATACAGGGTCAAGGTATAATCTTGATAATACCACTTTGCAAATTTGGGCTCTTTACCCCCCAGGCAAGAAGCCTTTTCTCATTGACCATGATTATATTTTTGGACATCTCTTGGTGCAAAGAGTAGGGGAGACATATCCCTTAGAGAGTGTTGACTTGAATGTGAATGTAGCCAAATTCACCAAAGCCCAGATCCAAAAGCTAGTAAGAGATAACCAGTGGCTGATAGAGGAAAATGATAGGTTGAAACAAGAATTAAGCAACTACAAAGATAGGCTACCTGCTTCTCCAAGGCTTTACTCCTTTAATTGAACATGAAAGAAATGTGTTAGAGGCCATGTCTGAGATTGCTCAATGGAAGCATAAATTTGAAAAGGCTCAAAAGGAACAGGAAGAACTAAAAAGAAAATTGAAGGCTACTACTTTTGAAGTAGCACCAGGGATAATTTATATGAAATTCAAAGATATGTGCCAACATGTAGATGGTGTCTAGCGTGCTCACAGTGGAACATACAAGGCCTTCGTGGAGCATGGAAGACTACTTGATAGGATGAAGGAAATGGAATCCCATATCAAGGAAAAAGATGGAGATAATAATTCTTTGCTCCAAGAATGTCAGAGCCTCATGAAAACACATGAAAACTTCCAGAACATCTTGACACAGGAATTGAGTGACTTCAGCCAACCACTATCTATGGCCATGCCAAATTTATTTAAAGAAACAAATTTGAAGGATCAAGAAACTTGGAAAAATGAGATATCAAAATATTTGCTAGGCATCCTTGATGACATCAATGATGAGGATGAGGTACTCAGGAAAACACATAAGCAACTTAGGAGGATTGTTGGATTGGAGAATTTAATGACAAACACTCTACAAAATGAAAACACTTATGCCCAGGAGAAATACATTGATCACGTGTCAAAGGTCATATTGTTCCTTGCACGAGCTGTATGAGGAGGTAGTCAGAGTTTGGTTGTTGTGAATGCATTAACATGGTGCTTGAGCCTTGAACAGATCTTAGGTGGTCATGAGCGCTTGCTAATGATTAACGGATTGTGGTGCATCCAACAATAAACTCTTTTTAAGTTTCTATGTTATGTTAATTATGCTTTAGTTAAGAAATGATGTAAATTTTGTGAACGAACCTGAAGCTTGTTGCTTCCCATACAAATAGGGAAACCAAGGTCAGATTTTGATCATCATATCATCATCATTTCAATCAATTAGAATAGATACTAGACCATCTCATCCACTTATTCATATCAAAAGAACTCATGTTATGTATGTTTATATTTTGAGCAATATAATGGAGTAGATACATTATAACTCGTAATCCATTTTCAGTTCAATTGTTGTTTCAATTTTCATGGTTATTTATTGCTTCTTGTCTCCAAAGTGGTCTGTTCAAGTTGTTTAAATCTGCAAGATTTATCAGGGCACATTTGATGTTACTGTGTGGATGCTTTGATTGGTTTATGGTTAGGTGTGAATTAAATTCCTTTCAAATAATTTACTTTAACTGGTTTGTATTAAGGATAAAAGTCCTCTTGGAAATTGGCACCCTCTTATGGTCTAAAAACTTGCGTTTTTGAGACCCAACGGATTGCAAATAACTTTGAAAATTTAGAAGTCTATTGAATAGTGTATATATTCTATGAAACAATGTATATATTCTTGTACTTGTAAATATTCTTGTACTTGTATATTCTATGAAAATTTTCTCATTTTCTATGAGACAGTGTATATATTTTTGTACTTGTAAATATTCTTTTACTGTTATGTCTATTAAAGAAAACAAAGTTTGAATAAAAAATACTTCACCCTTTTTTGTAAGTGAGTATGTGAATTATTATTTAAGGAAAAATCTTATAGTTTTTACATTTTCAATTTACTAGTTTCAAATCTTCATTTTCAATGTATATAAAATTGTATGTGCTCTTTATCTCTAATGGCATAAAACAGTTAGTCATTAAAATCAGGGTTTTCAATTTCAGCACCATCATTGTCCACACTTTTCATATCATGTTCACTTTTAAGTACAATCATCAAAATTTATTTTTATTTCTTGTCCCAGTTAATCTTGATTCCTTTTAGCACAACATAGTAGGTTGATGTTAAATTTCAAACATTTTCTTTGCATTTTTTTGTATATATTATTTTCTTAGTGCATCATTATGTAACAAAAATTTCACTTCTGAGATATACAGTAAAAATAAATGAAAGCACATGTTTTCTTTGTCAAGGGAAATGTATGGTGAATATCCTATGTCTTTTAGATAAGTGTGCAAGCGAAATAAGACATAACTGATTGAATCTGATTTTCTATTGTACAATTGTTTTTTAATGTGCTTTTTGCTTTTTGCATGTGGATTAGCCTTAGAAAGAGACTACTTATCTTTTCTTAAATGAAGCCTTTAAATTTCTTGTCTATGAAAGGAATTTACTGCTTGACAATAGGTTTGTGAACTTCATACAAATTAAGATTGGTGTAAAAGGCCATCCGCACAAATATTGTTTGGCCTAGAATTATAATGGAAAATAAAAAAGCTTTCTAGGAGAATAAAACAAGTTTTCAATTGTCCAAGTACAACATAATATTGTTGAAGCATTTCAAAGTTTAGGCCATAAGAATCATCCTTTTTTAAACATGGATTGCAAATAATTTTGAAAATTTAGAATTCCTGGTCATTAACATAATTGTCTACTACAATGCCATCCAGTGTATCATTTTCAATGTTCATATGTTCTTTCAAGTATTTAATATTATCATCATCCTCATCTTGACCTACATCATCTTCATCATCATTGAAATTTGACTGTAGACCATCTATATTGTTACCAGATGCATTTGGATCATCATTTTCTATACCATCCATATTGTTGTCTTCCATAACATCATCTAACTCTGGATTTCTGTCTTCTTGTACCTAAACATAACCATCTTCAACATCATCATGGATGTCAATCTATTCGATGTTCTCTAATCCCTCTCTCTCATTTTGTTGGCCATCATTTTTTTTCTCAGTATCCACTAATGCATCGTCAAATACATGCCTTAATTTTGGATCATAATGTATGACAAATATCCATTTTGGGTCCAAAATATCTTCATAGAAAAATACTTGCACATGAACAACATACATATATTAGACGTATGTTATAACAATTTTATTGATTAATAAACACATGTATATATTTGCAATAAGATATGAATTAATAGATTAATGATCACTACCGCCTCTTGTTTGAGTTAAAGAAATACCTTCTCAAAATGAATTGGTAGAACATAAGGCTCCTTATCCTTTGGTAGGAATGATGAGGAATATATAGAGAACAATCCACTATGGGTATCATGTCCTCGCATCCTCTCAAATGATTTATACCATCTACACTTAAAAATACAACATTTAAAAAGAGTGGTAATCCAACTCAATAATTTCTTGTATTTTCCCAACATATTCTAGATTCCCTTCAATTACATTCTTATATTTTGAGCTTGATCGACTGGATTGCTTGAAGTCAACCATGATGCCACAATCGAAGGATCGTCTCTTTACATCTACACTTTCTACACAATAATGTCAACCATATGCCCACATTGTTGGATATTTCCTCGCCCGTGAAAGACCATTTATTTCAATGAAAACAAATATAATGATGAATATTAAAATAGTTAATACTGTCAAAACTCTAAGGAAACAAAATTTTGTAAAATTCCAACTGTACCTTTCTTTCACATCCTCTAGACATGATTTCATCTTTTGTTATGTTTGAATTTGTACTTGCATCTTCTATTTGATTTTGAATTTGTTTAGTAACCCATTCTAGTGTGCAATCTTTGCCCCATTCCCCAAGCAGATGAGTGGGAAGTGGAGTATTCCTTGGGTTTGATCTCTTAAACTGTCTCCTTGCTTCTAACACTTCTTCTCTCTTTTTATCATACAGATCCATCCATTTGCTCATAAAGTCACTGTGGTACATAATGAACTTGTCGAGTATAGAAATTTCATCTACACCTATTACATGTCAATGTGTTTATTTCAAACTCCAAATGTCATGTTGTTAATTTGATAAATAAATTATAGAGTAAATGAATGATTGCAAGAAAAACAACCACACTGATCGTGAATTTACTTACTAATTTCTACTTCAACACCATTAGATTATGGTTTTTCTCCATCAATAATATCTGATACTCGTTGTTCATATCAGACACGTGGGCCATCTTCAAAATCTTTACCAAGGAATTCACACAGGAAGAAACATGCTTCATTCAATACATACCCTTCAACCATGCAACCCTCTGGATGTGCCTTTTATCAAACATATCTTTTAAGAGTTTTCATATACCTCTCAAAGAAAAACATCCACCTCGTTGATACAACACCCGTCAATTCAATGTCATTGACTACGTGTATAAGTAAATGGAATTTTAGGTCCATGAAACTTGTAGGGAGCTCCTTCTCAAATACACATACACTTTCTACAATTTCCTCCTTCCACTTTGGCACTTCAGATTCATGGATCTCCTTGGAGGTCACCCACCTAATATAAGAATAATAAATTAGTATGAACCTTTAGTCATAAATTAAAATGCAATATAATATTTCTATGTCTCTCACACATTAACATTTCATATAACCACATACCTTGTAAATGCTGACAATTGACTTACGGCATTCCTTAAGTCAACTGTAAGACAAGAATCCCCCCTAATTGCCAATGTCATGATATGCTATCAAACACATTTATGAAAAGGTCATTAGTAATTTTTTTCTCACACAACAAAATATCAAAATAAATTTAGTGCTTAATCAATGTTACCAGTAAATGTTAAATGTTGATATATAATACCTTCATTAAATTATGAAAATCATGTGTTTTAAATCCTATGATATGTCCATCAATTGTAAAAGATTTAGCCAATGATGACCCATAGCCAGTAGGTGTCCTTATTGAACAAATGACATTTTTTAGTTGGTCTAGCTCTTTTTTTTTCAAAATCCATAGAGCTTCTTCATATGTTTCATTTTCCCCATTTGGCGACAAATTTTTTCTATCAAATTTGGTACACAAAAGAGAAATATCTCTCCTCGAAGCCAAGGTGTTCTTCTCTTTGCCTGATATATGTCAAAATATAGAATTTGGGACATTTTTGAAGATGTGCATAGGATCTAATAGGTGAGATATTAAAAGACCCTTCCAGTAAGGGAGCTCATAAAATATGGATTTCCTTTTCATTCCTTTTGGCATATTAATGACAACTTGTTCTGGTTCTTCAATCGAATCACCCCAATAAAAAAAATCCTCCCAATCTTTCAATTCAGCATCTTCATACTTCTTAAGCCAATCATCTAGACCCATAATCATGGGAGGGCCTCTATTTTCAAAATTTCCATCAAATTGATTTTCAGGTGATTTCTAAACCTATGATCGAGTGGTAGAAAAACCCTATTATTTGCGTAAATAAATTTATGTAGATCTTTAGAATACCACCCTTGAAATTGTTTTGCACATCTTGGACATGCAAATATCCCCTTTGTTTGAAGCCCTGCAATTCAAGAAGTAATGTTAATAACATAAAAAAAATAGTATAAAACTAAGTATGAAAGTTGGGATGAAAATAAATTATGAGTGTAAATACGTAAATATTTTATCTTACCAGAACAAACACCAAGTCCTAGGAAATCATGAATAGTCCAACATAGCACACCATACAACACGAAGGACCTATTTGATGGAGGACGCAATATGTCATACATTCTTATGCCTTTCCATAGTAGTTGCATCTCATCAATAAAAGGTGCAAGATAAACATCCATGTTTTTAACTTGATGTTTTCCTAGAACAATGAGAGTCAACATAAGGTGCTCCTTTCTAAGACTCATCCATGGGGGAATATTGTATACTATCAATCTGACTAGCCAAACACTATAAATTGAGCTTAGTAAAGAGAATGGGCACACTCCATCAATTGCAAGACCAAACCTGATTTTATAGGGTTCATCTTTGAATTTTCTTGGCCATTTTTATTCTATGTGTTTCATTGCTTTGAAGTCGGCCGAAATTCGCATGAATCCTCTTTACTCCTGTTATTTGCATGCCAGTCCATCAATTGTGCTAGTGAATTGCAACAAAACATTCGTTGAAGTCTAGGTATAATTGGCATGTGACATAAAACCTTCTTTGGAACTGTAGGACCTTGTACATCTATATGATATCTCTTCTCTTTGCATACAGGGCATTCTACCTTGTTTTGATATTCATCTTTTTATAAAATGCAATCATTTTTACATGAATGAATTTGCTTATATTCAATCCCCAACTCAACCAACAACAGACGCGCCTCTCTGCAAGTTGATGTCAACACATTCTCTTCAGGGAATATTTTAGTTTTTAGTGCCCTGTAAGATTTCCAGAGATTAAATCAATTGAATGTTTGACTTATGATGAACATGTTTGATATGTCAATCTATACTAGAAATATTTATATACAATATATGGTTTTAAAATCCCCTTAAAGAAATATAAATGAAGTTGATGAATGTTTACAAATTATGTACACCAATTGACAATGCAAATTAAGAAATAGATTTCAACTCACTTTAGTAGGGTAGTGAATCCTTTGTCCGACTAACCAAATAGTGACTTGATTTCTAATAATATTAATGTGCATGCCAGTTTTGAGGTTCTACTTGCACCCGATTTGAACATGGGTGTCTTCGCTGCTTGCTTGATGGAGTCTTTGATGTTGTTATCATCAACATTACGTTGGAGGTAATTACCTTTGCTATCATCGTTACTGTGAACCATATCATCATTATTGTCATCATTGTTTCCATCCCCAAAGAAACCTATAATAATTTCATTCAACCCTTCTTCATGCACTACATTTTCACTATCATGATCATCACCATTAAGGCTAGGTGGCATGTCATCAATGTATGCGAATCTCATCAACTCTTCAAATTTCTCAAGTGCTTGTGTTCTCTTCAATCTTGCTCTTGTCACCCTAGTGTGGTTTAAATGATGGGTTGGATCATCTCGTCCAAATATTAATAACCTAGTTGGATCTTGGGTATTAGTATGTGTTTCATCAAAATCTTCTACCTATCAACAAACACAAGCATTATTTAATGTTTGGCAACAATTGGATAAATCATAAATGTATCAATTTCAAAGAAATATAATCAAATATGGCTTAAAAAATAAAAATAAAAATTGTATGAACATATATACATCAATTGAATAATGGAACATTATTTTATATACTACCTTTTTTATACAATAATTTAAATAAAACACAAATTTGAAAACATAGTTTATAAAACATCAATCCACACTCATTTATTATTCTTTGGTTTTAATCGATTGTATGAGGCATACTATCGATTGGAAGCTCATCATATATGTAATGTCTTTGTACAATCACTCATTTGAATTTTTTCTTTCCACGACATACAAAACATCCAAAAACAACAATTTTCTCAAAGTATTCATCCCATGTACTATAGTCCTGACTTACCTCTTCTTTAGTGCAATCATTTGTTGTGTCTGCAGTATACATTGTCATATCCTCTTCCACCCACTGTCATCTATGTGGTTTTATAGTTTTAGGTTCAGGTCCACGTACATATCTTCCTCTTTTGCTAGTTGAACGTTCAGGCTCTACATTTGCTCCAATATCCATCTAAAATAATCAACAACATGCATTAATTTATGTCAAGATTGGATAATACATTATAAATTTCAATAATACTATGAAAAAATATGGACGTATCACAAAATGCTGGCAAATCATATTTTCCTAAGTTAAGTCAAAATTTGTCTACCTGATGTCCCGCTTCATCTATTGTGTCCTCATTTGATATGACACGATTTGTTGTCATGGCCTCGTCTCGCCCCTATAATACACAACATGGTAAATAATGTTTAGTAAACCAATTATATCATTTCAACGAGTATGTTATCCAACACAAAACCTCACTTTAGTCATATATTTGATATATTGATATCTCCTCTATGTTGTAGCATTTGTGAATTCATAAACACCTTCCTCCTTTGGTTGAGGTTGCTTTCTCTTCTTACCTCTATTGTATCTGCAAATTTCATTGTCTCATCTATTTCCATCCACTTTCCTCTCAACGATTTAGTATTGTTACACTGTCCATGTCCTCTCTCTATGGCTTGCTCTGTGGATAAAAATATTGCCACAAAAGATTTCATCGCACTACCACTGAGAAGGAAGAAGCAACTTGAGGGATTACGGTAAAAACTGCTCTACCACACTAAGCTGATGAAGGAGCCGCGAGACAATGATGGTCACCGCACTGCCGCATGCCTTCGATAGAAGACTTGCAGGAGTCACCACAACACTGCCAGGAACAAAAGGAAGACTTGCAGGAGTCACCACAACACCGCGAGGAACATAAGGAAGACTTGTGTTCCGCCACAAAAGCTTTCAACACACTACCACTAAGAAGGATGAAGAACCTTGTTGGATTGTGGTAAAAAATGCTCTACCGCACCGAGCTAATGAAGGAGCCACGAGACAATGGTGGTCACAAAAACAAGGCAGGAGTTTTAATTATTTCCAACACTTTGGATCCTATGATACAGAACAATGAAAATAGTCACTATACAACAATGATAGGCACTCAATTAGGTGCACTTGATGCTGCCTTAGGTGCCCCAAACATATTACATTAACGGCCAAAAGTTGATGCTAAAGTTGGCGTTAACTAACACCGACTATTGAATCAAAATCCAAAATTAAAAAAATTCCCGCTTGAAGGAAGAAATCAAACGACAAAAAAGGGAAAAACGCTGCACAAAGGAAGAGAGTAGGGTGCTACCAACAACTAATGAGAAATTTGATTTAGTTTGTGACACCATAGGTAAGGTTACAATTTTTTTTTTCTTAGTTGAATTCATGATTGTTTACTGCTCTTTGTATTGCATTTGAATTCATGATTGTTTACTGGTTCGTGGCCTAACCTGTCCAGGAAAACTCTAAATTGTCCCATTATTATAAATTGTAAAAACTTTGAGAAACCAACAATTTTTTTTAGCCTACCCATTTAAGCTTTGGCTCAAAATATTATAGCACGAAGCTAGGATGCCTCCGTATTCTTTCCCTAACCTGGGTATCAAGGAAATAGTGAACTGCTTGGCAAATCTGGGAATTGGGTCGGTCACTGCTGAGCAACTACTGAAAATAAATGCAGAAACCGCTTGGTTTTGCCTAGTCACACCATAGTCACAAATTCCATGACAAATTCATGCAAGATTGCATTATGAAAGAGTTTTCATGATAAGGTTATCAACACTAAGCAAACCCAACAAAAATATTTGCCCTAGGTTGTCAACACTAAGCAACCCAGCGAACATATTTTCCCACAAAACAAAACTTTCATACTTGACAGTGTGTACTTCATTTGCCTCCATTGACTGGACGAAAATAATTTGCCTTAGGTCATCTTAAAATTTTGAGCAATAGAAGGAAGCGAGAATTGTCAGCAAATTCTAGCCACAATGAGGTAATTCATTGTCAATTTATAGATTTGTAAATGTTTCCATTGTTTCTTTCAATTTTACTTTTTACTTTTTTATTTCTAAATATAAAAGAAGAAATATAATTAATATATATATATATAGGGACATGAGACTGACAAAGATAAAGAGGAATTGTAGTTTTTAGTTTTTTATTTCTAAATTTAAAAGAAGAAATATAATTTATATATATATATATATATAGGGACATGAGACTAACAAAGATAAAGAGGAATTGGCTTCCATATTGGGGGTAGAGGCAGTGAAAAAATTGGTTAATGTGGACTGGACAATGCTTGTCAAATACATAGAAAAACAATCCGGTAATACCTCTCAAACATTGCAAACAAATCAATTGTGTGAAAGGGAATCAATTGATTCCCCAAGTAGTCCTGGATCGAGCAAAACATCTAGGAGGGAATCAGTGACAATAAACTCTAAGAATGTGGAATAGGGAAGAGAGACTCCCAATGTCCCAACCACTCCTGGGACACAGACTTCTTCCACTATGCCATGTTATGAATCTTGCATTGGTATCTACAATACGAAGATAGAATACGAGGTGGTTTCAGGGGAAGTCTGAATGATAGATGCTAGGAAAATTTTTGTGAATAGGTTGAAGGAATCATGCCTTCAACGGCTCAAAGACCATCTACATTTTCCATTCTCACAGATACCCATGCAACTGAAAAAATAAGTTATCCATGACATGGAGACTAAATTTGGCACAGGTTGGTCTGTAAAGAAGATAAAGATACAAATGTCTCAAAACTGCAAGAGATTTCGGTGCAACCAAACAAAGAAGATAAAAAAATCCCTTCTGAGCTAAGGCAAAAAAGAAGGCCGATTGATGTAAGTGTGAAAGTATGGAAAGAGCTTGTAAAAACATATGAGAATTCCGATGCACGAAGGAAGTCTGGTGAGGAGAGTACGTAGGTATTTGAATTTTCTCATAAGATTATATCAAATTTATTAAACGATATTTAAATTTTATTTGTGCATAGTTAAATTGAATTAGTATATGTTTCAGGACAAGGCCTCCAAGGCTAGGCTTGAGAAACTTTGTGCCACGCATCGCAGTGGCCACAAAGGTTTACAAGCCTTGATCTATACATTTGTAAGTATATTTAATATGTTAAATGATATTTATATTTTATTTCCTTGGAAAAATTAAATGATTGCATATTAATTAGTTTAACTAGTCCATGTGCCATGTTTTGACAAGAGGAGAAATATGGCCACCATCCAAAGCAATTTGAAAAGAATATGTTACAAAACAAAAAGTGGAACGATTTTGTAATCTGGATGGAGAACAAGGTATCAATAGTTGAGTTTCAATAACTTAGTTGGATATTGTTGTGTTAATATGTCAATTTGGATCTCCTCACTCACTAGTATTAGCTGTAACTTTTTTGAAATGATATTATGGTATGTGCACTTTGATACGAAGTAATATGATTATGGTTTCATCTCATATGTTGTAATATTAGATATATAACAAAAGATAAATTATTGCATGAAATAAATAATAATTTTTCATTTTAAATGTCTTTTTTTGCAAAACATAGGTCTTCCAGAAGATCAAGATGATCCTCAACATGATATAGATCCACAAAATATTGGTTCTGCTGGTACAAATCACATGGCAGAGGATGATGATGACACATATATGGATGACAATGATGATGACGACGATGACGACGACGACGACGATGATGATGGTGATGATGATGTTGATGATGATGATCACGATCGTGATGATGATGATGAGACAGTTGGTGATAGTAACCAATGACATTCATGATCATATAGAATACATCATGGATCATTGGTGATATATCGTTATGATAACTCTTTTCATGGTTACTATCATATGTATCATTTTCATGGCCTACAGTACTATATTGTTGAGTCATATCATATTGACATGTATCATTTTCAATATATCATTTGGACATGTATCCTCTTGACTTGTATCGATTTTAGTTACATAATTTATCAATTTTATATATATCATTTGTACATGTATCATTTTCACTTATGTCGACTATTGGACATGTATCATTTAGACATGTTTTTGATGTACTAGCATATTTTACTTTCACTTGTTTTAGTTATATATGATGATGATCTTATCAGTATTGAATTGTCAATTTATATATATTAAAAGTGGTCGATGATTTTTGGATGGATATCTATTAAGTATGATGATTTTAATTTATTGCTCAAGATGGATGTTGTCAAATTCAATTAAATAATAAATATTTGACTCACTTGTTTTAATTATAGATGATGATCATGTTACAATAATTATATTGTTATTTAATCATGTGAGTTAAATAATTAAATTACTTACTCTATAATCATATGAGTTATTTAAGAGGCACGATATATTTAACTAATTAAATTGAAAAAAAACATATTAAATTAATAAATGGAAGCAAAACAAGAAGCATTTTTAGAAGCAAAAAAGGAAGCAACAATGGAAGCCAAACTAGAAGAAATCTTGGAAGAAAAATTGGAAGCAAAACCAAAAGCAAACCTGGAAGCAAACTTGGAAGAAAACCCGAAAGAAAAATTGGAAGCAAAACCATAAGCAAATCTGGAAGTAAATCTAGAAGCAAAACTGGAAGCAAAATCGGAAGCAAATCTGGAAGCAAAACCAGAAGCAAACCTGGAAGCAAAACTGGAAGCAAAACCGGAAGCAAAATTGGAAGCAAAACTTAAAACAAACTTGAAAGCAAAACTAGAAGCAAAATCAGAAGCAAAATCAGAAGCAAAACTAGAAGCAAACTTGGAAGCAAAACCAGAAGCAAAACCGAAAGAAAAACTGGAAGGAAAATTGGAAGGAAAACTGGAAGCAAAACTTGAAGCAAACCTGGAAGCAGAATTGGAACCAAACTTGGAAGCAAACTTGGAGGCAAAACTGGAAGCAAAACTGAACGCAAATTGGAAGCAAAACTAGAAGCAAAAATGGGAGTAGACATGAAAGCAAAATCGGAAGCCAAATTGGACGCCCATCTCGACACAATTTCCGACGTTACCTCCCGACGTTATTTTAGGCACTAATAGAGGCACTTTGATTTTTCGGCCCTAAAGATGACGCTAGATCTGGCGGTAAAATCGACACAAAATTCGGCGCCAAACTAACAATGCCTGTTTGCGCCAACCAAATTGTTCAATTCATTTGCTCAAAATACACTAAAATATGAAGTAAAAGTTGACACTAATTGCCTATTGTGCTGTTGTGATTTCATCCTCTTCCTGAAGTTGCATAAAATGACTTTTGCCTATCATCATGAGTTGTGCCACTGAATTGACCTCCTCAGCCTCTTCTCCAACATGTGGTCAGATGGGGTGGTCCATATCATGGGATGGTTGAGCAGGAGGATAAAGAACAAGATTTTTAGTGCTTTTCCCATTAGAAATATTCATGTCCCCTGACCAACATCCAATGTAAGTATTTTTTGTAGCTAACTATGCTCGTCCCAGAATAATGGGATACCCTCCTAATGTAGCTTTAGGGGAAAGGAGCATGAAGCTAGCTGGACATTTCCAACGATCTAGAATAACAAGGTCTTCTACTATACCATTTGGTTTGACAGTGGAACTATCAACAACTTGCAGGACAATAGAAGTAGGTCTCAGATTTGTAACATTAAATTGTTGTAGGATATCCTTAGTCATCAAATTGATAGCTACTCCCAAGTCTATTAGAGCATTCTTTACTTGGATTCCATTTATAATGACTCCAACTACAGGACGACCTGGGTTAGTATATTTAGGAACAATTACTTTCCCAAGCATGATATCTGCCAACTGCCCCACCACATGAACGATGGTGGGGTCCTTTTTCCTCGGATTTTTGAGACATGCTTCTTTAATTAACTTACTATATATGGGGTCATCTTTTATGGCTTGGAACAAAGGTATCTTGACACATATGTGTTTTAATTGATCCAGAATATCAAAGGTTGTTTCTTCCTTTTGTTTAACAACTTCTAACCTGTAAAACCCCAACCTCAGATGTAATTAATACAACCATAAATTGTTCTATGTTTTCTTGAATTTAGATGATTAAGTATATTGTGGATAATAAATAAGGTGGTCTCTTGGCAATGTTCTTGCATATCATTTTGATATTTTGTACTATTGTCAATACTATGAAGTTGGATTGCACTCATATACTATGGGATGCAAATTGAGATTCTAAATGGATTATGGTATAGTTAAAGATTAGAATTTTTATCTAACATAATAATGTGTTACATAATTGATACTTACGACCATGTTGGTAATGTGCAGGAAGGCAATGGTGTTAGCATGAGAAAGGAGAGCCATCAAGAGTGAATCAAAAGACTACTTCATGGGGATATAAATTTGACCCCATTCAAGGCTTATAAATAAGTGGAGTTGATGTATTGGAGGACTAAGGTTGTGAGGGAATTTAGTTGGGATTCATGTGAGGTGTAAGTGGGGATTAGGTCTTGGAAACCCATAACTAAGTTAGAAACCCGGATGAAACCTTAAGTGGGATTTCAACAAGAGTTGTTGGTAAATTTTTTGGGTTAGGGTGCAAACATAAATCCCCTATGGTCTATACCATAGCAGTAGGGGTCAACAGGGCATACAATAGTGCCCCTATGAAATGATTTGACCCTTGAAAAGATCTCATTATGGAGAGATGAATTTTGAGAGGAGGATGGGGTGGAAAGTTGGAGTGGTTGTCCAAATGCATGTTCTCATTAATGGGGAAATGACCTTCATTGATGGAGGGAGGTACTCTCCACACCTTCCCATCCAAGAGTTGCAATTTATGAAACTTCTATATATTTGGAGAAGAAGGAGTAGGGTGTTACCCACTTCTCCTTTGGAGAACTTTAGTGAAGATGGTAGGAAGAATGAGTACAGGATGGGAGGAGTCATGTTGGGGAGGGAGTGATCTAGATGGCTTGGTCGGAGAGGAAGAGGGATAAAATAGTTGAAGGCCAACACTTAAAGCGAAGAGATAAGTTTTGATATTTCCATCCTTCCTTATTTAATTGTTGTAAGAGAGTAATATGTTTGTGAGTGTTTTTTGTTGAGTATGGTGAGTAAAGAGTCTACATGTAAGTAATATGGATGTTTATTTCCATTTCTTTTGTAAAAGTTTGAGTAGACCCCATTCATCATGTTGGGGGTTGTAATATTTCTTGCTCGGGGGTATGGCTAGAGCCCACGTGGCTCCATGATGCCATTATGGTAGGGTGGAGAGCAAAAATTTATGCATTGGTTTGTCAGTCATTTAATTTCTATGTATTGTAGTAATAATGAGAGTTTATGTAGGGAAATGGTAATTGTTATAAAGAAGAAAATAATTTTTCCTCCTTTAAAATGCTTGCATCATGATGATACTTACCTTGTGATATTCTTGAGAGAAATATTGGAGTCATTTACTTTTTTTGAGACATTGTTCGGTAAAGCATATACATTGTAACGTTGCCATTATATTTCTTGCAAAAATAAAAAGGAATAAATGGTTGATCATGGCTTATAGAAACTTTGATTGTTGTGGTTACTGGAATAAAATAAATTAAACAACTTTATGTTCATGGTAGTACTAAAAATAACAGGAACTAAACAAATTTAAATTTAATACTCCTACAGAAATTAAAGGAGTTAGGGGAAAACCCCCAATTGCCGCCCACGATCCGATACCCGTTCACTCCATGCTCACCTGACCCCCCAATAACCGTTTATATTTTAGTCATTACATTATTTTATTTATGCCAAAAAATTTGTACACATGACACCAATATATGTTCACTACTAAATGTGTAACTAACCAATAAAAAAAATAAAATCTAAACATCTATTGGTACATATATGTTTTGAATAAAGATAAATTGCAGACAATAAAGTAATTTTTGCATTTATTTTAAGTACATTGATGTTTACAATTACCACTCTATGCAAGTGGCTCAAAGCTTCAACTACATAATATATAAATGTATATTTGAACAATTAATGGTGCACAATTTCACATTATATAAACCATTATGAACAGTTAATGGTGCACATTTTGATATAATAGCAAACATTGATCAACTTTATGAGCTATCAATTGCACATTCACCCACACTTCCTATCACATCTTCATGTTTTATCTCCATCAACTTGTGGTACCTGCACACATAGTTAATGGTGTAAGGCTCCCTAATAAACCAAAAAACATATTATAATTCATATAAATGACTGAATTTATGCAAGCCACGTATTTTATCTATTCAACCAAATTTAAAATTGAATTCCTAAAGGCCACGACAGAACTCAGGCATAAATGGCCACTGCAAAATGAAATGACAGATTGTTTCCCACAAAATATTCAAATTTGAAACTCAACCACCATAATTCAATGCATTCGAATTTCAAATTCAACCACTATAATTCAATGCATCCAATTCGAATGATTTTATAAGAGGGAATTTTCAGGGTCATTACCATTACGAATTATCCTCTGCTTTCACTGAATACCCTCTGCAAAATTCAAAGCTTCCTAAGGCAATTTATCCTCTGCAAAATTCAGAGCTTCCTAAGGCAATCTCTGCACATTCGTCTTTAAAGGGGGAGCCTATTCGGGTCGGTACACCCATAATAGGTAAATTCATGTTTTATATTATCAGTTACCTGTTTTACATTTATTTTATCTGTTTTCATTATTCAAACTACCGTTTCACGTTTTATATTATTAGTTAGCTATTTTACATTTATTTTATCTGTTCTCATTATTGAAAATACTGTTTTATATTTATGTACTCACTGTTTACATTATTTTCAGGCATACTATTTTACATTTATGTTGTCTAATTCATCATTCAATATTCTGTTTTATATTTACGTACTCAAAATATTTACATTTTTTTCAAGCTATGTTGCCTATTTCTTTATTGAATATACTCTTTTATATTTGCGTACTTAAAGTTTACATTCTTTTCAGGCATACAAATTAATATGTTTTTAGTCAGCTGTTCAACTTAGCATTTTCCATTATTTAATCATATCATAGTTACATTTTTTTCACCTACATTCATCATAAATCAAGATAATAACAACAACATTACCCATTTTGGAATCATATCACAATTATATTCTGAATCCCTCTTTACTAATCATGAAGTTTAATGGGTTTATAGTTTTTGTCCCAATTTGTTGAGCAGTTTATGGATTACAATTTGCAGACAAATACATATATATACAGTCATGCCATGTAGGGTTTCATCATATATATATCTGATAAGAATATAAAATTCTCTGCAAATACAATGATACATTCTCATAAGAATATATCATTCTCTGTAAATAGAATGATATTTTCTTATCATAATGTATACATACATTCATATATATATATATATTCTTATCATATTACATACATGTGACTGGTACAGATTTGATCCCTCGTGAATTAATGTGTCTATGCAATCGAGGGTTTCCCTGCTATGATTTTATTTGACATTGTTTTATGAAATAATCACATGTAATGTGATTCAAACAAAACATTGACAAAATTTTGACCAAGTATAATAATGAAATTTTATGGGTTTCTAGTTTTAACCCCAAATTATTGGGGGTTTCAGCATACGGGTTAATGGGTTTACATATTTTTTTGATTCTCTTCGAATCCCTTCATCAACCCACGAGAAACTTCTAACCTAACCCCCAGTTGTTGGGCAGCTTTAAGCCATAAACTCATCATCTCCCGCAGTTTTTCATTGTCGTCTCCTCTCTCCCGCCATCGACGCGAGCTCGTGCAGCCATGGTGACTTTGTCCGACACCCAAACGCTACAGGTAATGTCTCCACCTCTCTTCACTTGCAAGTTTGTTTGTAGAACAGTGGGTTTTCGTTGGCGTCGACAGTGTTTGAGTGAATTTATCCGTATGGTGCTGTGATAACTGACTGTAATCATTTCATTTTACATGTGACTATTACAAAATTGATCCTACAAAATTGACTGTCATTACAATTTGCAGACAAATACATATATATACAATCATGCCATCGAGGGTTTGCCTGGGTTTGACTGTAATCATTTTGTTTTACATGTGACTGGTACAAAATTGATCCCCCGTGAATTATTTTGTTAATGCCATCGAGGGTTTGGCTAGGTTTGACTGTAATCATTTCTTTTTACATGTGACTGGTACAAAATTGATCCCTCATGAATTATTCTGTCAATGCCATCGACGGTTTGGCTGGGTTTGATTGTAATCATTTCTTCTTACATGTGACTGGTACAAATTTGATCCCTCGTGAATTAATATTCTTTGTTGCACTATCAAGTTATGCAAATTTTACTGTTTGTGCAGGTTAAGTGGAATATAATGGCACTTGCTAGAAGACTCTCTAAAAGGGTTGTAGGAAGAGGACCATGCGCCATTAGAGTCACTCGTGGGGTCCACTTCGTTGATGAAGATCCTGTAGAGGAAGTGTATGCAATTCCTGCAGAAGAAGACGTTCTTGACTCTACGGATGAAGCCACCAACACAACATAAGCCAAACCACCTGTTGAGCCAGATGTTGAGCCAGATGCTCAGCCCAATGTACAATTTCCCTCACCTGTACCCATTAGGCAATGGACATATGCTGATATGGAAGGAGCAGTCAAAAGTGTCGAAGAACACAACATGTCACTCAGGGCAACGATAATCAAGTGGGGTATGCCACCTAGCAGTTTGAGGGCGTGGCTGTTGGGAGTTACCACCACCAAGAATAGGGTCCACATACCATATTATTTGACGAGGAGGAGGGTGAAATTGTCCAATGGTGCAAGGACATGGCAGATTTGGGCCACGGATTGTAGGTCAATCATCTGCAATCCACAGTTGCCCAAATCACTACAACTCGACCCAATCCATTCACAAATGGTGTCCCCGGGAGGTCATGGTGGGCAGGATTTCGAAGAAGGCACCCATATTTGACAATAAGAACTACTGAAGGAGTGGACAGTGATAGAGCAATTATGGTTAATCCTTCAGTCGTGCAAGCTTTCTATGACAACCTTGAAGATATGATTAACCTTAACCACTATGGAGCAAGCCGAATTTGGAACTACGATGAGATGGGTATTCAAGCTAATAGGAGCTGTGGAATGAGAGTTATTGCAAAATTGGGTGTAAAGAGTGTACCACATTTTGCTTCAAAGAGCAGAGAGTGGATCACAGTGCTGGCTTGTGTAAATGCAGCTGGGTTAAGTATTCTTGGGTTCTACCTATTTAAATCAAAAAGGCACATGCAAAATTATATCGTAAATTGTGAGATAGGTGCATTGATGGCAATCCAAGAACATGCTTAGATGACAAAGGAACTATTTGTCAAATGGTTAGACCATTTTGCAGGTAATATCCCCGGTGGCATTTCACCAACAAACAAGGCCCTTCTGATTTTTGACGGCCATGGCAGCCACGTGGCTTTCAAAACCATTGAAGAAGCAAGAAAATTAGGAATAGACCTGTTAACACTTCCTGCTCATACCGGTCACAAGTTGCAGCCATTGGATGCCAACATTTTTGCTCCATTCAAGGCATATTTCAAAGAGGTGTGAACCATCTGGCAAGCTAACAACCCACATATCAATATTGGGCGTGAAGAGTTGGAAACTCTAGCAAGCCAAGCTTTCAAAAAAGATTTGACACCATCCAACATTATTAGTGGGTTTCGTAGAACACGCATTTGGCCACTTGATCGGTCAGCCCTTGACAAGGACATGGGGCCAAGTCAAGGCTATATTGTTGAAGACGATGTACCAAGTCCTAGAACAAAAGGTGATGCTTGCATGGTGGAAGATGAAAAGGATGTTATTGCAGCAGAGACATGCTTGCGTCTACTTGGTTACAACCAGGAACAGATTGATGGTTTTGTGCGGCAATGCAATCAGGAAACTGAAACTACAACACATTCAACCAGAAATTCAGCCAGTTGTTGCAGATTTCCAAGTAGAAGTCCAACCTCTTTTTGCACACTGCAATGAAGATACAAAAACTACATCAGACCACAATGAGAGCACAGAAACTATAGCACACATTCAACTTGAAATTCAGCCAGTTGTTGCAAATTTCCAAGCAGAAGTCCAACCTCTTTTTGCACATTGCAATGAAGATACAAAAAATACATCAGACCACAATGAGGGCACTGAAACTACAACACACATTCAAACAAAAATTCAGCTAGTTGTTGCAGATTTCCAAGCAGAAGTCCAACCTCCTATTGCACCCTGTAATGAAGATACAAAGACTACATTAGCTGGTCTGAGTTTGCCAACTCAAGTTAGCCAACCGGATTGGATGCATGAAGAAGCCACGAACCTTGGATGGAAATTAAATCCGATTGAGGAAGAAGTCAACCTTTCTATGCCTTCCCCACCACACATTGATCTGGTTGAAGTGATACATTACTTCACTACTGCAAGGAATTGGGAAGAGCATAGTGATGGTCAAAGTGAAGATGACAATGCATATAGTGACGAAGAAGCTGAGTTTGTGCCATGCACCCCACATGATGGACAACAATCAAGAATACAAAATAGAAAATGCTTGAAACTTCCTGTGTAGAGGGTGCAAGGATCATCACGAGGAGGTCGTTCTGGAGTGCTTCGCCTTAGTAGGCAGTCCCAAGTACTAACATCAGACGCCTTCATCGAAATGTATACTCAACAAGAGGCAGAGAAGAAAAGGCAAGTAGAGCTGCAACAACGTAAGAAGGACCAGATGTTGAAGAGAAAGTCAGAACGTGAAGCAAAAGCAATTGAAAAGGAAGCAATGAGGGCTGAGAAGCAAGCAAGGAAAGTGATAGAAGATGATTAGAATGCGAGAGAAAGCAATAAGACAAGAGCAGGCCAAGGCTGAACGTCTACGAAAGGCAATTGGAAAGAAAGCACAACAAGCAGAGAGGATAAAGCGTAAGTCTACAACGGGACTCCTATACCCCCCGAACACCCTATACTACTCGATATGATGAACATATTGGCACCAGCCTTTACAACTATCAACAATATGCAAGTTGGGAGTGGCTCACAACAAATGGGACTGGCTATAGATGCAAGCCAGACATTGCTTGCTCAAATAGCAACATGCCTTCAAACCTCAATTAACCAAGTGTCACCTCCTACAAGCGGAACAGACTCAGCTACTGGCAGATATCTCACGCCACCTTCTTTTCCTAGCAATATGGAAAACTAAATATGCTGGTAGTGAGTTTTGTTTTTTGATCGATGTAGCAGTATATTTTGTTGATCTGCTTTGCATATCAGATCAAAATATCTGCTTCAAGTTATAACTGTGATATGATTATAAGATGTGACAATACTGCTATTATTATGTTTGGAACCTCACATATGTTTAAGGTGAGAAGAAGTTTAATACAAGCACCCAGTAATATTTTGATATGTTTCAAGTATTTTTTAGTCATGTTTTTTTGTCGCACCACCCAATGAATTCTTGCAATTTGATAAAAAATATAACTATGATATGATTATAAAATTTCCTAATGCTGATGTTGATATTTATTCAAACCTCATAGTTAGGTCTCTTATATGTTTTATGAGGGTTTCAACGTTGTATTTTCTATGGTATTATTAAGTACACTATGTTTCAGTGTTTGTCAATAAAAACATCAGATTGTATGTATATATATTCTTATGAGATTGTATGTATGTATATTAATATATACATACAATCTGTTAAGAATATATCATTGTTTGCAAATTGTAATCTGACAAGAAATCCGCAGGAGATGATGAGTTTAGGGCTTAAAGATGCCCAACAAGCCGTTGTAAGGTAAACTCATACGCGTGGTTTGATGAAGGCATATGGGGCACGTGGTTAACAATGTAATGTGGTGAGGTTGAGATTAAAGTGACCACCTCCTAGTAGACAATGATATATTCTTTACAGATAATGAAATATTCTTATCAGATTGTATATATGTACTTGCAGACATTGATATATTCTTATCAGATTTGTATGCATGTATATATATATATACATACAATCTGATAAGAATATATCATTGTCTGCAAATAGTGATCATTGTATTTGCAAACACTGATATGTTCTTATCAGATTTTATGTATATATTTGTAGACAATGATATATTCTTATCAGATTGTATGTATATATATATATACAATCTGATAATAATATATCATTGTCTGCAAATTAAAATCATTCTATTTGCAGACAATGATATATTCTTATCAGTTTGTATATAGTTGTCGATCTCTAGTTCTTTCTTAATGATTAATGTTTCACTAGCACTATAGCTTATACCATCAATTTTCACAATCTAACCACATTGAACCACTCGTAGCTGCTCTATTAGCCTCTAAGAATACCCTCTATAGATTTCATATTATTTCAAACAAATCCAATTACACATGACCCTAAAGTTTCCATAATAATATGTTATTTTCATTTCATTCAAACACAATAACTTTGCAATAAAACATAATACTAATATTATATTCTTACTTCATATTATAATTACCCTAATAGTTTGTTCATCTAACTTTCAACCATATATATAAAATCACATAGTTTTCTGTATTACTAGGTCATTGCCAAAGTAAAGTCAAAGACTTTACTTGTCATTAACGCTTAATACCTTCTGTTGATTGCGGACGAATCCTCGCATGCCTGCCATTAAGAGTCCAGTGTAGTTAAATATATTCCTCGAATCAAATAAGCATTAATAAGAACAAAATATGTATAAAACAATACAACATAAAATATAAACATATCATAAAGCATTAAGAGCAAAATGTCCCTATAGAGTTTATTGTGTTAACAAACACAACTTCCATGGTATGTTGATAATCGACATGCTTGGTTCACCTCTTCACGCTCCCGCTTGTCTGCAAAAAAATTGTAATAAACGGGGGTAGTACTCGATACTCGTAACATTCCCACATCAAATCATCCTTACAATATTGCATGCACAACAATAAGAGTTTTGATTGGAGCATTAAAATCCACAATGTTATGATCCAATGTATGAAGCTGAAAATAACAGTGTATATAAATTTGTATATACATATACATGTATGTATATGTACATGCATATACATATACATATACATATGCATGTACATGTATATGTATATGTATATGTATATGCGTTTACATATATATACATATGTACATGTATATGTATGTACAACTACATATGCATCATGCATGTACATGTACATGTATATGTATATACATATATGTAATGTGACTATTGAAACACATATAGCAATTGGAAGAAAACAAATTATATCACATCATACAATGATGTGATATGATTACATAATGGATAATGCTCATTTGAACAATTGACTGAAAATTGAATAATTTGTATGCCTCAAAATACTGCTAACACTCAGTACATAAATATAAAAGACTATATTGAATAATGAAACATACAACATTAATGTAAATCCAATAAGCTGATAAAGAAAATCATGTATGTAGTTATTCTGGGTGTACCAACATGAATAATCTGCCTTTTAAGAGGAATGTGCATAGGTAGCGTTAGTAAGCTCTGAATTTTGTAGATGATATTGAGGGAATGACTGTGGAAATTCCCTCTTATAAAAACATTGGAGTGTGCTTGATAAAATAGGTGGCTTGCATAAATTCAGTCTATTATAATACGTTTTTAGTTTTCATTATATGTATCGAGTTGAATTTTGCAGAGGATATGCAATGAAAGCATAGGAGAATTTGTACTGAAAATGACATTGGAAATTCCCTCTTATAAAATCATTTGACTGTGCATATTGAATGCATTGAATTGTGGTGATTGAATTTCAAATCTCAATTTTCCTGCCAAATAATCAATCTATTCATACTGCAGTGGCCACTCCTGTCTAATTTCAATGGTGCATAATAGTTTTTTAAAAACCCAGTTTACAATTATCAATTAACCTATTTAAAATTACGTTTGTATGTGGGCCCGGTCCAAATATCACGTGGGTCCGCTAGGAGGTGGTCACTTTAATTTCAACCTCACTACATTACATTGTTAACCACGTGCCCCATATGCTTCATCAAGCCACGCGTATGACTCTACCTCACCACATTACATTGTTAACCACGTGCCCCATTCGCCTTCATCAACCCACGAGAAACTTCTAACCTAACCCCAAGTTGTTGGGCAGACAATGATATATTCTTATCAGATTGTATGTTAGAGTTTGTTAGAGTAGCTAAGAGTGCAGTTCAATGTGGTTAGATTGTGATAATTGATGGTATAAGTTATAGTGTTAGTAAAACATTAATCATTATGAAAGAACTAGTGATCAACAATTATATACAATCTGATAAGAATATATCATTGTCTGCAAAGCGAATGATTTCAATTTGCAAACAATGATGTAGTACTATCGGATTGTATATATGTACTTGCAGACAATGATATATTATTATCAGATTGTATGCATGTATATATATACATACAATCTGATAAGAATATATTATTGTCTACAAATATATACATAAAATCTGATAAGAACATATCAATGTCTGCAAATACAATGATCACTATTTGCAGACAATGTGATAAGAAAATTTCATTGCCTGTAAAGAATATCATTGTCTACTAGGAGGTGGTCACTTTAATCTCAAACTCACCACATTACATTGTTAACCACGTGCCCCATTTGCCTTCATCAAACCACGCATATGAGTTTACCTTACCGCGGCTTGCTAGGCATCTTTAAACCCTAAACTCATCATCTCCTACGGATTTCTTGTCTGATTACAATTTGCAGACAATGATATATTCTTAACAGATTGTATGTATATATGAATATACATACATACAATCTGATAAGAACATATCATTGTCTGTAACTATATACATACAATCTAATGTTTTTATTGATAAACACTGAAACATAGTGTACTTAGTGATACCACACAATGTGGTTAGATTGTGATAATTGATGGTATAAGCTATAGTGCTAGTAAAACATTAATCATTAAGAAAGAACTAGTGATCGATAATTATATACAAACTGATAAGAATATATCATTGTCTGCAAATAGAATTATTTCAATTTGCAGACAATGATATATTATTATCAGATTGTATGTATATATATATACATACAATCTGATAATAATATATCATTGTCTACAAATATATACATACAATCTGATAAGAACATATTAGTGGCTGCAAATACAATGATCACTATTTGCAGACAATGATATATTCTTATCAGATTGTATGTATATATTTACATGCATACAATCTGATGAGAATATATCATTGTCTGCAAATACATATGTACAATCTAATAAGAACATTTCATTGTCTGTAAAGAATATATCATTGCCTACTAGGAGGTGGCCATTTTAATCTTAACCTCACCACATTACATTGTTAACCACGTGCCCCATATGCCTTCATCAAACCATAAATGCTCTTGTAAACAATCATACAATCTCAACAATGATATATTCTTGTCAATGTTCTGTTTGAATCACATTACATGTGATTATTTCATAAAATAATGTAAAATAAAATCATAGCAAGCAAACCCTCGATTGCATTGACAAGATAATTCACGAGGGATCAAAGTTGTACTAGTCAAATATAAAAAGAAATGATTTCAGTCAAACCCAGCCAAACCCTCGATGGCATTGACAGAATAATTCACGAGGGATCAATTTTGTACCAGTCACATGTAAAACAAAATGATTACAGTCAAACCCAGGCAAACCCTCAATGGTAGTGACAAAATAATTTTTGTAGGATCAATTTTGTAACAGTCACATGTAAAACGAAATGATTACAATCAGCTATCACAACACCATACAGAGAAACTCACTCAAACACCGTCGACACCAACGAAAACCCACTGTTCTACAAACAAACTTGCAGGTGAAGAGAGGTGGAGACGTTACCTGCAGCGTTTGGGTGTCGGAAGAAGTCGCCATGGCCACACGAGCTCGCGTCGATGGCGGGAGAGAGGAGACGACAATGAAAAACCGCAGGAGATGATGAGTTTAGGGCTTAAAGCTGCCCAACAACTAGAGGTTAGGTTAGAAGTTTCTCATGGGTTGATGAAGGGATTCAAAGAGAATCAAAAAAATCTGTAAACCCATTAACCCGTATGCTAAAACCCCTCAATAATTTGGGGTTAAAACTGGAAACCCATAAAATTTCATTATTATACTTAGTCAAAATTTCGTCAATGTTCTGTTTGAATTACATTACATGTGATTATTTTATAAAAAAAAGTCAAATAAAATCATAGAAAGGAAACCCTCGATCAAATTTGTACCACATTCATGTAAAAAAAAATGATTACAGTCAAACCCAGCCAAACCCTCGATGGCATTGACAGAATAATTCATGAGGGATCAAAGTTGTACCAGTCACATGTAAAAAGAAATGATTACAATCAAACCCAACCAAACCTTCGATGGCATTGACAAAATAATTCACGAGGGATCAAAGTTGTACCAGTCACATGTAAAAAGAAATGATTACAGTCAAACCCAGCCAAACCCTCCATGGCATTGACAAAATAATTGACGAGAGATCAATTTTGTAAGTCACATGTAAAACGAAATGATTACAGTCAGTTATCACAGCACCATATAGAGAAATTCACTCAAACACCGTCGACACCAACGAAAACCCACTGTTCTACAAACAAACTTGCAGGTGAAGAGAGGTGGAGATGTTACCTGCAGTGTTTGGGTGTCGGATGAAGTCGCCATGGCCGCATGAGCTCACGTCGACGACGGGAGAGAGGAGAAGACGATGAGAAAACCGCGGGAGTAGATGAGTTTAGGGCTTAAAGCTGCTCAGCAACTGGGGGCTAGGTTAGAAGTTTCTCGTGGGTTGATGAAGGTGAATGGGGCACGTGGTTAAGAATGTAATGTGGTGAGGTAGAGTCATACGCGTGGCTTGATGAAGCATATGGGGCACGTGGTTAACAATGTAATGTGGTGAGGTTGAGATTAAAGTGACCACCTCCTAGCGGACCCACATGATATTTGGATCGAACCCACATACAAACGTAATTTTAAATAGGTTAATTGATAATTGTAAATTGACTTTTTTATAAATAATTATTGGATTTAGAATGAACGAGTATGGACGAAGTCATGAAAATGTAGCGGGCGGAGGTTTAAAAACACCTATTTTTAGCACTTTTCGTTTGACGGGTTCTACAAAAGGTATTTTAAATACTCACAAGCCCAATTTTTCTTTTTAAGGTCCTCACTAGCTTACGAAGAGGACCAAAAAAAATATTTAAAATTGGACCTATTTTGCACTTTGCACGAATGCGCGAAGTTAGCCCACGTTTCCCTAGTAAGAGAAGGTTTTTTTTGGTATTTTGTTGGATAGAAATGAGCTATGCATGGATAAGTAGCTGTTGGAGAAATAATATGCTCAATGTGGGTGGGTTATATGTGGTTCCCGAAAGTAATACCTGCTAGTTATTTTCAATCAATCTATAACAGTTAAATGTGTTTGCAAGTGGCTATGAAACTAAAAGCATAACGTTGGCCACATTTTAAGCCATTGCCATGCAAGTGTTTGATCTGCATCAATGTTCAAATAAATTTCTAGTGGCTCAAAATAAAAAAACACAAAAACAAAAAAAACCAATGTCTCGGGTTTCATCTTCTGTCGTTGTGAGAGGATTGAAGCTGTATCAGAATCTATATTACCAGGGGTAAGACATGAAGCAGTCAGACATGTAAGCAAGAATGAAAAAATAATAATAATAATAATAATAAAAGAATAGAAAAAGCACAAACTACTTTACCCAGCATACTCTGAAGAGATGTAATCTGATTTAGATGCCATTATGGCCGCTTTGATCGTTGTCCATAAAGGAGGTATGGAAGCTTGAGTAAGAGAAATTGCTGTAACTGACAGTCTACAACTGATGAAGTGAAATCTAGAAAGGAGGGTGAGGAAAATTGACCAAAGAGAGACGACATATCATTTCAATCTTGGTTATCAAGAATCCTACTTTCAGGCCTTTTGCGAACTTGAATGCAGGCCGAAATCATCACCATACTAAGATTCTCGAAGTATTCTCCCTCTGCAATGCCCTGTGGTGAAGATCCTACGAAAATATTTTACTACAACACCTAAGACCAAACTAAAACTAAACCTAGAACGGTAGCAAGGAGAAATTTAGGGATTTGGTTTTGGTATAATGATTTGTATACAAGTCCAGATCTGGAAAGAAATTGGCGTACATGGCTCAATTCCTTGCCTGCCTTCGAAATAAATTTCAAGGTGTTGGGATAAGTCTGACATAGGCAGCCGTAGGGAGAGCAGTGGTTGAAGGCTCAAAATGTAATAATGGTGATATATCCACTGCTCCATTAATGGTATTAGGTTCGTACCTGCAGATCGTCCAATGCATAATAAATAAGTATAAACTACTCAGCGAAGTGATGGCCTACTTGTTGTCAAGTCAAAGTATTTAATCTGTTGCAAGCATCATAGCAGGGATAGTTGTCCACCTCATGCCTTAAACACCTTCCCTGAAAATCAACAACTTGTTGTAGAAGATTTCATGTTGCCTTAATATGCTGGCAGTGGAGTTCTTCCATATGAAGTAAATGCAACCATCGCTTGCTCCGTTAGATCTTCCTTGCGATACTCTCCATCATATCACATCAAAGTCCTCGAAATGTGAACCGAAGTGAAGATGAGTGTTAGGAATGCTATCAACCAACTCTTTGCAAATTTATGATATTCACTTGGCCACCTAGGGGAGAGGACCCAGTACCTGAGCATGTTTCAATAATTGTGATAGTAGTTGTTAATATAATGGTCAATATTTTTATCAATATTGGACTAATAGTTGTGACTTTAAAGTTGTTAGTGTTGATGATAACTACCCATAGTTAAACAAAATGTATTCCTTTGATCTAAAAAGCAACCAATCATGTGATTCCACATCAGCGCTCAATAAAACATGTTGTGAATTCACAAGTATTGGTCTCACTTTTTTTTTGGGCCTTTTTGGACACCTTGACAAAAAACATGCTGATGTGGCATCATATTTGATGATGTGGCCCTGAAACCTTAGTTATAAGCAGGGGACTTGCCAAGTAAGCTGCTGTAAAAAATTGGGAGTGATTTGAAATTTCCACGTAAGATTTTGAGAAGTGCGAAGTTAGGATACACAACTACCGGGTCCTCTCCCCTATTGCACATCGTATAACCATTGCATCGTTGGAAATATGACTGACAATTTCCTTAGACTATCAAATGTATCAAAATAACTAACCTAACAGCCTGGCTCAATTCGGTTCTCCTTGTCTATTCTTCCCCTAAAAGAGAAATTACTAAAATGCAAATATAAAAAGGATTATAATACGATTTAAAAGTTCTCCTTTTAAAGAGGGGAGGTTTCTTTCAATTGTTATTATTCTTATTCATTTTATTACTTTTTTAAAAAAATAAATAAATAAATTTTGTATGAGCTAATATATATTTAATTGTATCTCTTCCTTATTTATATATGCTATTTTTAAATTTTGTAATATTTTTAAGGCTTAGAGTAAATAAAAATATATACATATAAATATGTTATTTATTTAAGATGGATAAGTAATTAAATTATTAATGGTTAAAATAAAAATAAATAAAAATAACAATTTAATAGCCAATGTAAATTATAAACATTTTATCCATTTTTGTATACGATTTTCAAATGAAAGGTTAGAGATGGGTTTCTTTGTAAATAGTCATGGTATCATAAGAACGGTAGGGATAACAAGTAAAATAGTGATCTGTCAACTAAACCTCAAGATTAATAGTAAATCAAGTTGATGATATTTATATGACTCCATCATGTGAGAACCTGTACCAAGGAGTTCTAGCAAGGACATTAACTTCATGCGAAAGTGAGCATCAACTTTTGACGGGAAGCTAAGATTTTAGTAAACTCTATATTCAAAGTCAACCCAATTTTGTATTGATTTCCTTACCCCGCTTTGAGTGACATGTCGGTGATGGTGTGGCATGAACTACATCACCCAATGCACATTGTATATATCATGCACATGTATGATTATTAAATAATAGTATTTTGTAATATTGTTTCAAAAAAAAATTGGTTGTGCTTTTGCCGATTTTATTTATTTATTTATTGAAATTTTTGGGCATGACATAACCTTTGCGAAAATGGTGGGTCTAGAGCAAACTACTGAATTGGTTCAAGATTCTTGGGCACACTTGACTGAGCAGGGATATCAGATAAATTTTGATGCTCCTCTTCTTCCATAGGAAGCTCTGTTATAATAGGAGTGGAAGAAGATGAAAAATTGGTTCCTGAACACAGATGAATATCACTCACACTCACAACATATGCAGGAAATTGATTGGGATATGTAGAGTAAACTGACTACTATTGTGGTTTGTTATTTGGGTTGGGTGTGGGTTGAGCTGGTAATTGAGTAGGTTTAGGTGTGCTAGAATTTGAATTAGGAGGAGGCATTATTACAGGCTATTGAGGCTGCTACATGTAACTAGTTGCCTGGTTTGGCCATTGCTATCCTCCCCTCTATTGGGATGTCTGTTGCTAATTTACTTGACATTTTTACCAATTACCCTGGGATTACTGCCACTGAGGTGGAGTGTTTTGGTAATTAGGCCAAGTATTTAGAGGGTTGTTCCAAGGCTGAGGTGGATAGCCTCCAAAGTTTGATGGGTATGGGGGTTACAATTGATTACCAGATGCATAGGAATTCAAATAAGTTCCACTAAAAGATAATGGGTCTGGTGGCATACCTTGTCTCTGAGCCCATGTCATTCTTTGTGTAATGTAGAAAACTTGATCATCATCACCCTCAATTGGCTTGAATTCTAGTGGAATTTTCTTGCTGTTGGCTACCATTTTACATTTGCAGTCCTTCTTTTGCCTGCAATGAGGACAATATTCTGCCAACATTGCCTCTACCTCCTCATGTTTCTTCTTTGCTTGAAGTGTATCTAGCTGAGTAGCCGTATTGTTTATGATATCCTTCTTGAAATCTGACAACAAATGAGTGATTTCCATCTTTAAAACTCCATTAATGGAGGATTTACCCATCAAAGATTGGTAACCTCTCCATTTCTTTATAGTTGCCTTGGAGTAATTCTAACATATCTTCTTAATATCATCCCAGGGAACTTGGGTGATATCTCCTCCTATCAAGTCCAGAGCATCAGTGCAATTTTCATTGATCCCTCTAAGGAAGAGCAACTTTTGAGACTCTTTATTGAGTGCATGGTGTGGGGATTTCTATAGACAAAATAGGAACCTTGAAACGTAGTCCTCCAAACTTTCATTCTCCTTTTGTTGCATTCTGAAGATATCATCTCCTCTCATATCATTGCCTCCACAATATTCTTTATACTTCTTAAGAAACATTTCCTTCATAACATCCCAAGTATTCATAGTATTCCTACCTAAGCCCATAAACCATCTTAATACAACTTCCTTCAAGGTAGTAGGAAACAATTTAAGCCTGTGAGCATCGGTAGTGTAATCATAGCTTCTACATAGGATATCAAATTCAAGCAAGAAAGTGTATGGGTCCTCTGTTACAAGCCCATATAATTTAGGAAGAACTAAAGCAAGAATGTTCTTGAGGTTATCAACTTAATTTTGTTGAGGGATAGGGAATGGAAAAGTTGGTTGGTTAGGTCTATTTTGGCTAGCCATAATTGCTTGATGGATTATCAAAGAAAATAGATTCTCAATCAGGTTTTGGAAAGCTTGCTCTTGAAATGAAGTTTCAGAATTGGTCAAATTGGAAAATGTGTCAGGGAAAGGATTTGCCTCTTCTTCTTCTTCTTCTTCATCTCTTGGCAAATTTTGAAACTCAACTAGCTGGTTATCAGGATTAGGGTTAGTAGGAAGGAATCTCCCTAGAGAATCTCTTATCCTACCCCTATGCATGCGATTTTAACTTAGTATCAACCAACTCACACAAAGAATTGGTGAAAGAATAACAAATCATTACTTTATTCGAATGAAGGGTATGCTAAAAACAAAATTCAGAGATACTAAAACAAGAAAGAAACTGGAAATGACTCCAAAGAACTTCCTAATTTGACACCATCCCCAGTCATGGCGCCAAAAATGTTGGCCTCCTCTAATGTTTCAATAACTAAGACCTTAAAGCTATAACTTAGAGACTAGATATATGTACCAAGTACTTATCTTGATCATCATGAAGGTTCATTTAATTGTCAACCCAGGGACATGAACTTGAAATGGGTCAGCACTGTCTATGCACTAGGACTCATTTTAGTCATCCTTATCCTATAACTAGAGAGAAAATAGTACTGAAAATGAAATGCTTGAAAGGAATCAACATAAGTACTGAGCATAAATCAACAACTAAACTGAACTGAAATGAATTACAAAAACAAAAGTCTCAATAAACAGAAAGGAAGATACTTTGTTTGCCTTAGCTGCAAGAACAAACACAAAATGAAGTTCCAATGGCTGCAAGAACAAACAACTATTAAGATTGTAACTAATTGTTGAACATAAAAGTAACTATTGAACTGAATGGATGGAATTCTCACCAAGTGGGCCTCCTTGAATGAATCTTCCCAAAACTAACTCAAATGTAGAAAATTAAATTATCATTTTATTCATTGAAAACATTGTTACATATAACAACAACATGACTGTATTCCTTAAAAAAGAAGATGAAAGTACAATATCAAAACATCCAACCTTGTGAAGAGGAACACTTGATCATTATTTATAGAAGGAAACCTTCTAACTAACTCTAACTAACTGGGCAGTCAACTCCAATAGACTAGGAGGACACCATTTATTGAAAGCATAAAAAAAGAGGAAGGAGGTTATGCATGCACAAGATTTAGTCAAACCAGTCTTGCCTCAACAAGGATCCAGCATAACAACACCTCCTAAATCTACTCAACTAATAGACATAGCCATTTAAAGTTAAGTTATCACTTCCACACGAGCTAGAAGTTTCCAACCATTGACCTCTTCAATTTCCACCTCTTTTTAACTCCTTCAACAACTGGGCAGCTAACATGAACTTCTTCCACCTTGCAAGCTCCAGTTATATCTACATATTAATCTGAACCTGCATTATGACATTAGCGTGCACGAGACAATTGTATATCCATAATCACCTTAGAATAACATTCATTCAATCACATGTACAATTAATATAGATATATCACATAACAGGTTAATTGTAAGGCCCCTCCTTCATATCATCGTCACAACCCCATTTAATTACAAACATAAGAGCTATCATATTATTTAAATAAAGTGTCTGGCATTAAGATGATAATGACTAAGTTGAGCGTAGTTATAATATCTATTGCATGTAAAAGTTAGCAAATTTCTATTCTCGTTGAACTAATTAATGTAAATGTAAAATTCAACAAGTTAATATTCTTTAATATTTATTATTTGGTTTCACGTTCATTGGAATTAAAAATATTTATGGACCCAATATCCAGTAGTTGTGTATAGTTATTTCACTATGTGATTAGTCATAATTAAGACGTAATTGTTATGTATATGATATTTATTAAGATAATGATTTGATATTTCTTTATATATATATATATATATATACTTCAAAGGTATTGAATACTTTTTCAAGTTATTATCATTTTAGTAATATTATCTATCATTTGAAAGGATTTCAAGTTATTAATGTTTGATTATTCTAGATATCTTTGAATAGATATTGAGTTATTCCTAGTTATCATCTTAATAGATATCAAGTTATTAATTAATGGTATTCATTTTGTAGACAATGTTATTGTAACCTTGGAGCATCTATATTATTTAAATGTAGAATTTTCATATTATTATCAGCTTGAAGATTTTAGATAGAAAGTTTTATAATTAGTCAATGGCATTATTTTGGCAATTCTAGTTATTGTTGACTTTATTATAACGTGATTATTGCTTAGAGAAAACCTTAGTTTACTTTCTCAAGAATATGATTTTCATAATTGATCATTAAGGGAAGCTAATAATAATATAGATTATCATTGTCTTTCAAAGCTAAGTTGGGTTTATGAAGGATTATTAAATTTCATATCATAGTTATAAAATCATGTTTTAACATCATTACCTATACAAATTGATAGTTGGTTGTCCACAGTGATGTGGTATTAGCTAAGTTTAATAATAACTACTATCATATGTAGTATTGGATAAAAATAAATAAATAATTGTCATACAAATGAGACTACTAATAAACATGTCTTAAAATTCAACTTAAAATGGGAATGGTGGTATTGTTGACAAATATGTCAGATGAAGTAGTGGTTGGTGTGAGAATTATGAATAAATAGGTTGGAGTAGAGTACTGTATGAAAGCGGGGGAGCAGTAAAAGGTTATATCGATTAATCCAATGGGGGCGAACTTGCCATTATTGCTCCAGCTAAAGATGACCCTTGGAGAGGTCGAGAGCCAAGAGAATTAATAAAAGGATAGCCTTTGGGCAGGTGGGGGTTGGCTGAATTTAAGAAAATTCAACGTGTATGGAAGGAGGAGGTCGAGAGTTTGAAAATAAGTAGTAGAACAAAATATGTTACGAAAAGTTAAAATTTAGATTTATGGATGTCTTATCACAAATTATGGATAGTTTTATTCTCATAATTCCTAAATACTAATCTTTTAAAAAAAAAATCAACAAAGAATTCAAACTATGGATGTTTCAGAGAACAGATCAAAAATAATTGTTGCAAGCCCAAATGCCTCTGTAAACTCGAATGAAAAATATTTTTAAAAAATATTTCTCTTATATTATAATATAAGTTAAACCAAGTTAGTAAAATTTTCTAAAATGAGTAAAATGTTTGTAAAACTTTGTCAAACATTATATCATATGTAATTGCCACACATTTAATATTTCATATATATTTGTCGCACCTCCATTTCAAAAATATCTTTAACACCACACAATTTAATAAACCACATATATGAAAAATATTATTGTTGTTCGTTGAACTTATATAAATCAGAGAGAAAATATATGTTTCACTACAACCAACTTGAATAACTAATAAGTATCAAGACCAAATAAGAAGTAACTATATGAAAAACACTTCGTCGTAATTTGATGTAAGTACATCACGTATTCTTCAATGATGAGATTGGTATTGTGACCTTTATTTGCATAATGATTGCGATATACTTCTTTCATCATAGATGGAAATGCAACTACTTTTATAGATGTCTCGTTAACTACTTTTGCAACATCTTCCATTTTCAATATTTCTAGTTCTTCAACATTGTAAATCATTAAGGCTATGTGTTCAATATCTTTGACGATTTTTTTGCAGGACTCTAAAACAGACCTTGCACATTTGTCCATATTAGTTTCAAAAACTTCATTCGAATTTATAGAGGCATTTTGGCTTGCAACAATGATTTTTGATTTGTTCTCTGAAACATCCATAGTTTGAATTCTTTGTTGATTTTAAAAAAAAAAAAAAGATTAGTATTTAGAAATTATGAGAATAAAACTATCCATAATTTGTGATAAAATAAAAATTGAAATTAATAATGTTTAGTAATACACACTATGAAACAAATAATGTAAACACTTAGAATAAGATATTAGTTGACTTACTATGTTGAAATGTCACCAAAATCATTTAAAATACCAAAAACAGTATATAGAATTATAAGAAAATGATGTTACATAAATAAATTTAAACTTTATATTTTATTAAACTACAAATAAAATAATTACAATGACATAATAAATGCTAGTAAATTTTATACAGTAGATGATTAGTTGTGAAATTACTAAACTCTTTCAATATAAAAAAATGAACATGTAGATTTTTACTATCAAGCATTTGGATCAAGAGAGAAAGGATCATGATATTGGTGATTAATTAGAGAATTACAAACAACAAAAGTGTGTTGACAATATTTATCACATCAAATAATTTCTAAGGATTTCAGTTTGCTCTCTTCTTCTTTTCTTCTAGCAATTTGTTTTCCTCTCTTCATTTTTTTATATCTATCATATGTGAAGGGTGACATAATTCTTAGTCCTTGCAAAGATTTGACATGTGATACTGCCACAAATGTGAGACCGCTTCTTTTAGTGGGACCTATATGGGTAAGTGCACCAATATGTGACACAATTTCGGTGCCAAATTGCAAAAAAAACCCGTAATAGGCCATATTGTGCTCGCCAAATTTGGCGCTCTCCAAATGGCTTTACCATTTGGCGAGCAAGCGCCAAATGGATTGAATTTTGCAATGAGTGGAGAAGTGTGAGTTCTCTTTCTTGTTGCAATGAATTTTGGAATGCATTTTTCTAAACTCTTTTATTTTCGCTTTCTTTTCTAGGGAAACTATATACATGAAATAAAAATTTAAGTATAAGTTGAAATTTACACATGGACATTTAATTTCTTATACTTTAAGTTATATTACATGTATATAGGCAGGATGTTTGAGAGTGGTTTCAGATCTCTAGGAATTATAATGCAAATTCTAGTTTTTGGAAGATCTTAAAAATTTCAGACTTAGTCAAATTTCACTAATCAACAATTCAAATTTTAGTAATTAGGAGGTCAAATTTTAGTAGTCAACAAGTTGTATCATCTTTCTCTCTCCTTCTCTCTACTCTCTATCTCTCCACTCCCCCTCTCTCTCTCCTCTCTCTCTCTCACACACACACACACCCCTCTGTCTCCTCCCTACATTTGCCTCCCTCCCTCCCCTCTCTACTTCTCTCTCTAAATATCCTTCTCTCTATCTTTACCTACCTCTCCCTCCATCACTTTGTATCTCACTTACATCTCCCTCCCTACCTATTTCCCTCTCTACTCTCTATCTCTACTCTCCCTCCCTCTACCTACATCTGTCTCTCTCACTCTTTATCCCTCTCTTCCCCCACTTTCTCTCTAACTCTCTCCTCTCTATCTCATCATTCTCTCTCCCTCCCTCTCACTCTCCCCTCTCTATCTCACCACTCTCTCTATCTCTCTCTCTCACATAGAAACCTCTATCTCCCTCGCTAACACTCCCTCCCTCCCTCCTTCCCTCTCTACTTCTCTTTATCTCTCCTCTCCCTCCCTCTCTCGACCTCACCCTCCCTCCCCTTATTTTTGTCTCTCCTCCCAATCTCTCTCACTATTGTCCCTCCCTCCCTCCCTCCCCCTCTTTCTCTCTCAATTGATCTTTTTCTCTATCTCACCATTCACTCTCTCTCTCTCACTCACACACACACACACACCTATATCTCCCTACCTCTCCCTGCCTCCCTCCCTCCCCTCTCTACTCTTTATCTCTCCTCTCTCTTTCCCTCTCTATACATACCTCTCCCTCCATCACTCTCTCTCTCCATCCCTCTCTATCTCACTTATGCCTCCTTCCCTACCTCTTTCCCTCTCTACTCTCTATCTCTCCTCTCCCTTCCTCTACCTACCTCTCTCTCTGTCTCTCCATCCCTCTCTTTCTCTCTCACTCTCTCCTCTCTATCTCACCATTATATCTATCCCTACCTGTCACCCCCTCCTCTCTAAATCACCATTCCCTCTCTCCCACATTCCCTCCTTCCCTCTCACTCCATCCTCTCTAAAGCACCATTATCTCTATCCCACTTTCCCTCATTCCCTCTATATGTCTCACTTATCCCTTTCTACCTCTCGCTCCCTCCAACCTCCCTCTCTCTCTTTATCTCTATTTCTCATTCTCTCTTTACCTCTCTACTCTCTATCTCACCACTCTCTCCATCTCACTCTCACTCCTTCCCTCTCTCCCTCATATCCATCCCTCTCTCCTTCCCTCACCTACCTCTCCATCCACTACCTACCACTCTCTCCCTCACCCCTCTTTCTCTCTTACTCTCTCCTTCCCTCTCTACTCTCTATCTCTCCCCCCTTCCCTCTCTGATCTCTTTATCTCTCTCCCCCTTCCTCTCTCCCCTCATTTTCTCTCCTCTCACTCTCTCTCCCTCTCACACACACTCACCTCTATCTCCTTTCCTCTCCCACCATCCCTCCACTCTCTACTTCTCTCTATCTATCATATCTCTCTACATCTCCTTCTCTCTCTATTTATCTTTATCTCCCCTCTCCCTCTCTTTGCCCACCTCTCCCTCCATCACTCTGTATCTCAACCATCTCTCCCCCCCCCTCTCTCTCTCTCCCCCTCCCTCCCTCTCTCTCTCTCTCTCTCGCACACACACACACACCTCTATATCCTCCCTACTTGTCCCTCCCTCCCCTCTCTACTTCTCTTTATCTCTTCTCTCACTACATCTCCTTTCCTCTCTACCTATATTTATCTCCCCCATCCCTTTGTTTACGTACCTCTCCCTTCATCACTTTGTATCTCACCTATGTTTCCCTACCTACGTAGGGTTGAGGTATTAAGGGTCAAGGGTTGAGAATTGAGGGTTGAGGGTTTAATGTATAGGGTAGAGGGTAGATGGTTGAGGGTTGAGGGTTGAGGGTTGAGGGTTGAGGGTTGAGGGTAGAGGGTAGAGGGTAGAGGGATTAAGGGTTGAGGGTAGAGGGATTAGGGTAGAGAGTTTACTTGGGTTTAATGGTTTAAGGGTTGAGGGTATAGGGTTGATGGTAGAGGGTATTGGATTTAGGGTAGAGGGTATCGGGGTGAGGGTTGAGTGTTTAAAGGTTTAAGGGTTGAGGGTGAGTCCTAGCATTAGAAGTATTCTCAAGGCCATCTACAGAAACCATATGCACATAGAACACACATGTGCAGGTATTAACAAAACCATATTTGATAGATATAGAATAATGCCCCTACAATAAAATATGGCACCTAATATATTGTTATTGATGGCACTAATATCAGTCCATACATCCATTGGAATAGTTACTTTTGAGAGTAAACGCCCATTTGTCTAGACTCAAGATACAGTTGAAAACCAGTTTTACTAACTTTGAATGGTATATTTGAATTTTAATGTGCATAAATTACTTCAAAGATACTTTCCACTGAGAAATGAGATGAACCAAAACTCTTCTTATTGTTCTTCATACTCTTGTTCTTACCACCATTACTACTCTTCTTCTCATACGACTTTCCCAACCATGGCAATATCATCCTGCCCCAAAACAAAACTAAATCCACAAATCTGACTTACCAAATTCTACACAAAATGTTCCAATTTTGGGACAAAATGTGATTCTAACTCAAAACCCTATACAACTCTCTACCAACAGAGGGGAAAAATAAGAGGAAAAAGTTTCTAGAATGATAGTGATTTACACATCCACTGCACTATATTTTTAACGAGCTTTTGATTTTCTAAATATTTGAAGTGTGGTTTTTATTTGTGCATAAATTCTTCATTATTGAATTTTATCATAGGTAGGAAGGACACTTTCAAAGGTTGAGGAGTTGGGCTTTACACCCATTGGTTGCATTTTCTTAAAAAAATTTAAGGACTTTTAAAGAGAGACAAAACACAGCAAGCCACTAACAATAGAAAAACTCCCAAAATACTCTGAAGAATTATATGGCGCCCAGATGTAAATAGCATGATATCTTATGATTTTTAAGGTAACATACCTTATCCTCAAATGCATACAATAATTAACTTGGTTGCTCCCTCACCAAGAGAAGTTGCGGTCAAACCAACAAATACAGCTAATGTGAATAGGGAATTTAGATTGACAAGGCCATCAAGGGCTGTGACATGAATGCTTGTGGTTCCTTTGCCTAAAGAATAACCGGGTTCATCCTTAGTCTCAAGTGATTCCAATAGGAATCGGATAGCTCTTCTGTCATAAATTTGTATCAGCAAGAAGAGATCAATAAGATAGCGGGGGTATAGTTTATTGGAGCCATTGCACAATTGAAGCATAAACATCAAAATAATGACTTTCAAAATCAAAATTCAATAAATACTTGGAAGGAAAAAATCAATAAAATTACTTCAAAAGCCTTTAGGGAGTCCAAACTTACCTACAAATATTGTTGTAGTACTTCATTGATACATGTGATAGAAAATATATATTACAATAGAAATAACATTGCAATAAATTAGGGAAAATATTGATTATTATAATTTGTGTGTACCTAACAATGTTGCATATGTGAAATTAAAATTGTTCTTGATTATACTAATTTTCAGTATTTTTTGATAAAATTATATTTATTTATTAAAAGAAAGTTATAAGACTTGATTATAAACTAGTTACTCAGGAAATAATTTTACATAAATATGGTGTGTGATTACATTGTGTTTTTTTCTGTATTTGATAAAGATATAGTTGTCCTTTTATAGTTGAAGCAATAGAGTAATTTCTCTCAATTGAAATATGGTTGAAATATAGTTGAGATTACACCTACTGTAATGGAAAGGGCTCTAAGAAAAGGGTATTTATGAATGCGGAGAGCTTAAAGAACTAATTACCAAACTATTATCAAAAAAGAAGAGTTGAAAAAGATTTGATTTCAGATAAAGAAATAAGTGATCTTCACAACGAGCTCAAATTTCACCAGATATCTACAACAGTCTTCTACAAAAGTGGTAGTCCTAATCTAGATGCTACTAATTTTTATTCACACCCTGAGCCAATCACAAGATGAACCTCGGTTCTAAAGCCACGATCCATTGCGAATGCATCAATGAAGAAAAACATCAATAAATTTCAAGTTCCCCTGCTGTGGATCAACAATGTCAACATTATAGTCCTGATCTAATCATGAATTTTGATGTGAAACTTAAATAAAAATTCCATCCAGCTCAGTTGTAAAATCTTGATTCGTTTTGTACACATAAATACATATATGAGGTGGATCACCGAAAAGATTCATTTTTTTTCTTTGTTTTGATCAGCAAAATCAATGAACATACCACAACTTCAGCTTAGAACCTAGATATTCACATACCTTATTTAACCATCAACTCCTCCTATCCCGAAAGAAAAATCCCTGCCTACCCTTCTTGCCTCACAATCCCCACCTCTACCCAATTCCAACCCCTCCTTCACCTCTTCCCCACAGTTCTACTACTCAACACGAGCCCTATTACCACTATTGTTATGCTTATCACATTCTTCCATTGCAACCAACTCACGTCTGTATGAAGGAAACTTATGCACATCATTCTCATACATCCCACCATTATTATTTCCACTCACAACACCACTGCCACCAATAGGAGAAGAAGAAGTGAGATAAACTAAAGAGACCCCACCTCTGTTTGACCTAAAACTTCTTCTGAACACCCTTCCAACTATACAAAGATGAATAAAAATGAGAATGCATATCCGAATAAACAACAATATAATAGCTATCACCACAACCATTACCATGACCTATGTTAACACAGTAAGCACACAACTGCTATACATGGGTCTTTCTTTTACAAAGTTTTTCATATTTTGCGATCTGATGAATTTATGGGTTTTTAATTTTATGTAGAATGTCAACCTTTCTGATCTCTTATTTACTTTTATTTGATTGATGGTTAATCGTGGAATGTCACCAAATGTTAATTTTCTAAATATGGATTTAACTTAAACATTTGATACTTTGTTCTTTATTTAAAAGAAAAGCCCTAAACAAAATGTCCCCACTATTACTTCATCCTAGAAAACAAAAGCAAATAAGAAGCCACACGAGAGTCATTTTTCCAGCGTGCAAAGGTTGAGGATTTGGGTTTTATCCTGTGAGCATGCCATTCCATGCGACGACATTTCTTTGAGGGATTTTGTCAAATAGTTAATGTGTTGCTTACATTAGCTGGGAGAATGTGAAAGACAAGAGACAGGACAAGAAGCACACCAAATGAAGGGCATAAATCAATTTGGAAATAACCTTGCTAAGGAGATTTAGGGAAATGCGAATTCAATAAACATAAAAAATGTGCTTCGACCATGATAGAGATGGATTTGTTGGAAAGTCTTTAAAATATTTCAAGCAATTGCGATAGGTAGGTGTAGAGACAAACTGCATGACGCTTGCCAGCGTCCTCCCTGTCTACGCCAAATGGGAGCTTTGGGATGGGATATGGACATCCAACAGAATTTACAGGAGGGAATATGCAAACAAAAAGATACAAAACTCTGTAGAAGGGTTACCAAATTACCCAAACCAACTTGAAGGCCATTTAACCTTACCTTGAGATTTTGCACAAATTGTGTTGTGCTCTCAACAGTGGCGGTAAGCCAAAACGAGCAGAGTTCGTAGGAAAAATCTTACGAAACCCTACAAGAGCATATTTTTTTAAAAATGAGATGAACTGAAATCAATCTCCCTAGAGCTATTACTTCAATCTATTCACAGTAAACAAAAAGTGGACCTGCAAGCTATCGCGATTTAGGGTTAACAGTTTGTAGCATATTTATAGCCCATATCGGCAGTGATGAAGCAACTCCAATGCAGATTCCCCAGAAATATCGCCGCCCAACAAGCAGCTCCGTAGCAGGTTCAGAAAGATGCCAGCAGGACTAAACTTTTACCCCCTTAGTGGTCACGGCGAGAGCCATGAATGGTTTGCAGTGAACCAGACACTGCTTGACGGCTGGCGCTCCTGTTTCAGGCGTGAGATAGGTTTTCAGGTGAATAGTGCACTGGCGATCCCAAAGGTAAAGCCTATCGGCTAATTAGGCAGACTTCTAAAAGTAAAGGACCTCAATAGTTCTAATAACCAACCTTGCTACTTGTAGTATGGAATTAAATGAATTCTTCAAGATATTAAGATTATGTGTTCCAAGCGAAGGATATTTTACCATAGGCTTAACCCCAAAGTGAAGAAAATATATAAACTACAACGATATCAGCATTTTAAGAAATGGTAATCACCCCAACTCAGGAAGAATTGTTTATGACAATTGGGAGATACCTATTATATATGAAGGTAATGTCAATAATACTATTATAGTATCAGGAAAAGAATCAACCTTTCATAGTCATTACACTAAGGTAGATTTATCGATTCCAGTTTTGTGGGATCGACCTCTGGAATATGAGTTTCTAAGATAGCACGAGTATCATAGACGTCCATGAAATGGATAGGTCTTCAAAATCCTGAGAGTTAAGGTTTACCAATATTACTCTTGGTGATATTTCAAGTCTAGATAAGGGTGTAATCCATAATAAATCTTGCAATCTTTTTTTTAAGGCTCGAGATAGAGGTTGTGTGCCTCTTGATCTTTGATATGAAGCAATTATAAATCGCCCTCTAGTGAAGAATATATGGATGAGGTGGATCAACACTCTAGAGAAATGCTTAGCAGAGATTTAGCTCCCTCTAAGGTAAACGAATACCAGTACTTAGCGGTATTGCCTTTTGTATGCTAGAAGCTTAATAAATAAATGATTCTAATGAAAACTAGCTTAAATTTGAAATGGCCGAGTGGGGGGGAAAAGGAAAATAACGGGCGAAGAAAATATAAATGGATTTAAAATACTTAAAAAAAATGTTGCAAGGGTTTCACAGGGAGAGCAACGACAACTGGGGGAGTTGTATTATGAGAAGGGTTGTGGTAGGAACTGTGGCCACTGAACAATAAGAATAGAGTTTTTTTATTGTATTTATTTTAATTTTTGAAAAAGATTAGAGACAGGGGCTGAGCCCTAAATAAGATCAAAAATTTTAATTTATTTGTTAAAAAATAAATATATAATATTTATCTGTGAAGATTGAAAATTTAAGATTTTTTTTTAAATTTTTTTTGAAAGGTTGTAGATATGATATTTTTTTTAAAAATAGATTGATATTTTAAAAATTAGGGTTAGAGCTAAAAAAAAATTGATTTTTTAAAGAAATTTGAACATGCAAATAATGACACGCAGAAATAATGATTAAAAATAAAAAACTTAACTATAACCCTTTATTTGAGGGTTTCTTAAAAATTGCATAAATTTAAATATCCATGCAAATTATATTGCTTTGAAATTTGAAATAAAAAAAAAACTTTAAAATATTTAAATAAAAAAAATTTGCACAAGGGTTAGAAAAACAAAAAAAACAAACAAGAAGAAAGATTAGATTGTTTGGCTCTTCTCCTCCTCTATAGAGTGCCTCCAATGTTGTGCTTAAAAACTTGGTAAACCTTCAACAATGTAGCTCACAAAAGATTAGTAATACCAAGGCTTTGATACTATGAAAGGAAACATAAATGAGCAATGGAAAGTACTAACTAATGAACACTATTTAAAAGAAAGGGATACCAAGAAATAGAGAAGCCCAACCAAGCACCACCAAATGCAAAAGAGACACAATAATTTGATAAGGGGAAAAAGCAAGGAAAAACCTCAATATTATGAATGGAGGCAAAATGCCTAAGAATGATACAAAGAGAGAGAGATCACTTTAGCCTTAAGCTTGTTGGATTGAATATGAAGAATGAGAGGAGAGGTACCTCAATAAATAGAGGTGAGAAGAGGAGTTAGAATGTAACTCCCAACTCAATGAATGCCACAATTCATCTATGTGTGTGCAATGTATCAAGAACCTCTTAAGGAGGTGGCTACAAATATTCTTTAATAAAGAAATTAAAAATAAAATGAGTCATCCTCACACATGTGTGAGAAGACAAAATTACAAAAGACTTGTAGGGATTCCTTTGGAGTATTCCTACAAGTTAATAAATAATTACAATTAAAGAATAACCTTTACCAAGTAAAGATTAATCTTCTAATAAAGGATAATAAATTTTGTGAAGGGAGGACTTGTAATATCCCCTTTTCAATGAATTTGTGTTTATGGAACAAAAGGCCAATTCATGCCTTCAATGAGCTAAGAAAATGCCTTAGTGTGGTTCATTATTACCATCTAGGTGCCTATCTATGTGTTAGAAGTTGCAAAAGTCATAATTCTAAGTGTGGTATTTTCTAGTCACTCTCTAAGTGTTTGCAGGTTAGCATAATTTTAAAGTTTTAGAGTTCCTCATGTTGGCATGCCTTTTTACCTAAGTCTAGACTTTCTCCTTGGTCTCTACTATACTTTTATACTTTTGCATCCTAGTATACCTTTCCTCCAACCTTCACTTTCCCTTAATCTTATTGGGTTGTTGGACTTCATCTTACTTCCATGCCTCTCTTCTACACCCCATTCTTTCCTTTTCCCTTGTCAAAGTTTTAGAATTTTGCCTATTGGCCTGCCTTACCTTGACTCTTTGTGTTACACCCCAAATTTGGATTTACAATTACTTTAAACTTTTACGTTAAAAATATGTTTTTGAAATTAATGGATGATCATATGTTAGTTGATATTTTGATGAAATTATAATGCAATGAAAAATGTTTCGATTGTAATGATTATTGCTTTTAATTAATGATTATGATATCATGGCTAATAATGAACTAACTATGTTGATGACTTTCTAAGTTGAATGCAAGACTAGATTTTACTCTCCCATATGGAGAGGGAGAGTATCACCGGAGAGAAGAGTATAGACATGGGTAAACAAATGGGTTGATGCACATTTGAGTCAAACACACACACACACATGTAGGATTTTGTATCAAATCTGGGCAACCCTAGTATTATTGTTGAGTTATTTTGTGTCTTGGCTAGTGTGGTTGGGTCTTAAGGATAGGTTGAATCATATTGTCTTTGGCCTAGTCTTTCACAATAAAAGGTGATATATTGTTTCATCATTGTCTTTATGTCTTATCATTTTTTATAAAAGTTTTTTAATATTATTTAAATAAATTTAAAAGAGAATATATATACATAAATATATATGTGAATAAATATATACATAGATATATATAATATAATATAATATATTATCAATAATAAATCCAACTACCTACATTAAGGGAGGCTAAGACTATTTGTGGAAGTTAAATATGCCAATCAATGCATGCTAAGGGAATTAAATTAAAAAACCATATAAACCTCTACGTGAAGATTAATGCCTCCATCGAAGGCTATATTCTTGGAATTTAGGAAGTCTTCAATGCATCTATTTATGGCATAATGGAGGGGCATGAAAGTTAAACTACTTTTCATGCCATTAATTATGCAATTTTTCTATTATTAGTGTTGGTTGTTAAGAGAAGGAGGTCACATATATGAGAGTTGATTGTTATTGTTATGAGCTAAGATGGAAGGAGAGATGCAACAGTTGTAAATCTCTGAAGAAGGAAGGATTTTGTTATTATTGGTGATTGCTAAGAGAATGGCACATGTTTTGAGTAGAGATTTTTCTTATTACCAAAGGGATAATGCGATAGAGGACAACTTTTCATCATTATAGCTTAGTATTTGGTAGCAAAGATGATACTCCAAGAACAATACAAGATATAGTGGAAGTCATATTCATACTATTGAGCCTACTATGCACATTTGGAAGGATCGACTTGAGCTTAAAGATGAACAAAAAAAATTAGAAAGTGTAGAGGAATAGAATTATTACATGCACATTTTCACTTTATATATACTTCTTTTATTCCTGGAAATATAATTATGAAGTTTCAAATTTTAAGGAAAAAATTAAGAGATACATATAAAATGAACATTTGTGAAAGAATAGTGCAAGAACTAGTCTAATTTTATAGACTTGTTAATGGAATCTTTTAAATTATTTATTTAAATCTATGTAAGACAACAAAGATATCATGATTAAAAGTAAGAGTTTGTATTCCATGTTGGTATAAACTGAATAGAAATGTTCTAATTCTTTCATGAAAATATATAGCAAATCGATATTTATACATACATATATGTGTGTGTAAGAGAGCATGCAAATATTATTCTGAATATATTTATAAGATTTTATGATAAGCTTAAATATATCACTAGTTATTTTGGTTGAAAGTATTCAGATTATTAAATTCAAAACTAATAATACAGATTAGACCTCGTAAATATGTACTTATTATTGTATAAAAATTTGATATTATGCTGTGCATTTATTAGTAGTATAAAATGTTTCTTTAATGAAGAGGAAAACATAGAAAAATCAAAATTATTTATAAAGAAGTTATTTTGATATTAGTGAATAAATTTTTTATTTTACTTATGTTACAAGTTATCAAGACCTCGAGTGATAGATAAAGAGTAATGAGTTAGTGTCATTATTTGAATGTGCTTCAACTTGTAAAAGAGTTTTATAAGTTTTATTGTGAAAAATAGGAGAGCACTACACTCTTGAATAGTTATAAATTTAGATATGAACAAGTGGCATTAGCCAAGGTCCAATAAATTGTGAGTATGTAATATGGGTTTTCATTGCCAGGAATATGTTTCCATGACCTTAGTCATTTATTGACCAAAGAAAGATACATTTTTTAATCTTAAACCCTTGTGAAAAGTAACTTAAAAATTCAAACGATTCAACCATGTGTTTAACCTTAGGTGAAAGGTCGTTTCCAAGTCGAGTAAGAGGTGTGTGAACTCATGAATACATTTCCTATGGAAGTATTTATTTTATTTAAAACTTTGGCCAAAGTAACACAAAATTATTTGCTTGCATTTAGCCAGTTCACAATGTTCCAAATTGCATAATCTAGTCAGATTGGTCATAGTTAGTTAGAAGTTGTCTAAAGTTGTATGGTCAATTGGTTATGTAGGACACAACACTAGGACTCAAATGACATGCATTTGTTGGTTTCCTTTGTCTATACTCTTCGTGAAGGGTAGGTCCACTTCCAGATGCAAGGTGTGCAAGGAACACCAATATGTGGTTGGAGGTAAAGCACTCGGGTGATGCTCTCCCTCTTGTTGATGACTTTGTCGAGACTTGTGAGATAGATGCAAAAATCTAGATATGGAAGACTTTATAACACTTACTATGTATTGTAAACTTGTTTACTTAAAATGTAATTTATCTATGTAATGTGAAAGAAAAGATTATCATAATTTTCATTATTGAAATTGTTGCATTTTAAATTCAATTGATTATAGTTTCCATTTATTTATTGTTCATATTTAAAGAATGTTAGGGTAAGTGCACAAAGATGGTTACCAAAAAGGGGACTTAAGTGGACAACTTTTTTATGAAATCAGGAAATACTGACCTTGGACGTGAAATTGAGGATAGTTAAACTCAAAATTTTGAGATGGAACAAAAACAAGGATCGAAGTGCTTCAAGTCTACTTTCTAAACTACTAATTTATTTTTAAAATGGTTGATATTAAGGGGTTCAAAAGAGGGACGTACACAAATTGGTGTTGTTTTTGTCAGAAAAACATAACATAGCAACTCTTGTACAATCCTCGTACGGTGAATTTTTTTTAGTATTTTTAAAATCGCAATGGGTAGAAGTTAGCTAATAGTATGTAGTTGATGCATGATTTTTCTGATAATTTTTTAATGAATATTTGATTTTTTACTAATTTTCGAAGTGGACATTTCCTAAAAGACATAATTTTGGTCATGCTACCCCTACAAATTTTGGAAACTAATTGATTTTTTTATTTTTATTTTTTAAATTGTAGAATGGAGTTTAGTTTTTAAAAATTTAATTTATTTGAAAATTCGATGAACGGTTAATTTTTAACGAAAAAAATACCAAACACTGTTTTTTGGCAAAAAAAAGACATACAAATAAAATAAATTATGGATAAAAGGCTTAACATTTTCAAAAAGTGAAAAAAATTACATCATTGGATAGCTAAGAGAGAACCTAACATTACCCATGTATTCGATTTTTTCGATATTGAACCACGTGCAATCCTGACGGTGAGCACAAACTCGATTATGTGAAATATGGTAGATTTTTTAAAAACATGTCTCTGGTTATTGGAAATGCCTTCCAAGCCTTTGGGTTGGTATTCCAAGGCAAATACCAAGCCTAAGGCTCGGGAATTCCCAAAGAAAGATATAACGTGAGCGTGTTATAATGCACTCATGTTATATTTCAGTTTTGACATTGTTTTTGCTTCTATGGGAAACATGTCAACTAAGATATAACGCGAGAGCGTTATAACGCAAGCACGTTATGTCCTCCTTTATGTTAAATGCCAATATATTGAATGTATGTTGATACATTTGTATGTTTGTATGTACATGTATGCTTGTATGTCATGTATGCATGCTTGTATGTATGTACATATGCATGTATGTATCAATGCCTATATATTGTATGTATGTATGTAAGATTGTATCTACACATGTATGTATGTATTTAGGTATGTATTTAAAGGGAGGGAGAATTTAGAGAGAGAAAGTTTGGAGAGGGGGTGGAAGTGAGAGTTTAAGAGAGAGGGAGTGGGAGAGAAGGGGTTGGAGTGAGAGGGATTTAGTTAGGTAGGGTGGGAGGGATAGAGGGAGGGAGAGAGAGAGGGGGGTGGGAGAGAGAATTGAGAGAGACGGAGAGAGAGAGAAAAAGAGAGTTATGTAGGTAGGGTGCCAAAGGGAGAGACTTGAGAGTGTGAGGGGGGTGAGAGGGAGAGACTTGAGAGATAGGTAGTGAGAGGGAGTGTGAGAGAGAGGGAGTGGGAGAGAGAGGGAGTGAGATTGAGAGACCCGAGAGAGGGAGAGGGTGTGGGAGGGAGTGACCTGATAGAGGTAGAGAAAGAGGGGGCTGGATTGAGAGGGAATTATCTAGGTAGCGTGGAAGGGATAGATAGAGAGAGGGGAGAGAGACAGAGAGAGTTACTTAGGTAGGTTTCTAGAGGGAGAGACCTGAGAGAGAGGGGGTGGGAGCGAGAGACATGAGAGAGAGGGAGAGAGAGGGAGAGAGAGGGAGTGGGAGAGAGTGGGATAGAGTGGGAGGGACATAGAGAGAGATGGATAGAGTGAGCAAGAGAGGGTGGTAGGGATTGATTTAACGAGAGGTATGTAGAAAGAGGGAGACGGTAGATAGAGACAATTAGAGAGGGTAGGAGGGAGGGAGAGGTGATAAGTATAGATAGAGATAAAGTGATAGGGGTTGAGGGTATAGGGTTGAGAGATTAGGGTGGAGGACCTATAGGGTTTATGATTTCTAGGGTATTAGGGTTTAAGGGTTGAGGGAATAGGGTCGATGGTAGAGGGTATTTGGTTGAGGGTATAGGGTAGAAGGTTTAAGGGTTTAGGGTTGAAGGGTTTAGGGTTAAGGGTTTACTTGGTTGAGGGTAGAGGGTCTAGGGTATAGGTTTGAGGGTATATGGTTGAAGGATTAGGTTCAGGGTCCAATGTAAGGGGTAGAGGGTATAGGGGTACATGGTTTAGGGTTTAAGGATTGAGGGTTGAGGGATTAATGGTTGAGGGTTGAGAATTGAGGGTTGAGGGTTTAATGTATAGGGTATAGGGTATGGGGTATAGGGTTGAGGGTTTAAGGGTCAAGAGGGTTGAGGGATTAGGGTAGATAGTTTACTAAGTGGGTTTAAGGGTTGGGGGATTAGGGTTGAGAGTGGAGGTTAGAGGATTAATGGTAGAGGGTAGAGGGTTTATGTGTTATGGTTTAAGGGTTTAGGGTTTAGGGTTGAGGGATTAAGAGGTTATAGATTAGAGGGTATAGGGGTTGAGGGATTATGGTTTAAGGGTTGAGGGTTGAGGGTTGAGGGATTAAGAGGGTATAGGGGTTGAGGGATTAGGGTTGAGGGTTGAGGAATTAAGAGGGTCTAGGGGTTGAGGGATTAGGGTTTAAAGGTTGAAGGTTGAGGGTTGAGGGATTAGGGTAGAGATTTTACTAAATGGGTTTAAGGGTTGGGGGATTAGGGTAGAGGGTAGAGGGTAGAGGGTAGAGGGTAGAGGGTAGAGGGTAGAGTGTAGAGGGTTTACGAATTAGGGTTTAGGGTTTAGCGTTGAGGGATTAAGAGGTTATAGAGTATAGGGTATATGGGTTGAGATATTAGGGTTTAAGGGTTGAGGGTTGAGGGTTGAGGGTTGAGGGTTGAGGGTTGAGGGATTAAGAGGGTATAGGGATTGAGGGATTAGGGTTTAAGGGTTTAAGGGTTGAGGGTTGAGGGTTGAGGGTTGAGGGATTAAGAGGGTATAGGGGTTGAGGGATTAGGGTTGAAGGGTTGAGGGTTAAGGGATAAGGGTTGAGTTGAGGAATTAAGAGGGTATAGGGTTGAGGGATTAGGGTTTAAAGGTTGAAGGTTGAGGGTTGAGGGATTAGGTTTTAAGGGTTGAGGGTTGAGGGTTGAGGGATTAAGAGGATATAGGGGTTGAGGGATCAGGGTTTAAGGGTTGAGGGTTGAGGGTTGAGGGATTAAGAGGGTTGAGGGTTTGAGGGATTCAGGTTTAAGGGTTGAGGGTTAAGGGTTTAGTGTTAAGGGTTTACTTGGTTGAGGGTAGAGGGTTTAGGGTATAGGTTTGAGGGTATATGGTTGAAGGATTAGGTTCAGGGTTCAATGTAAGGGGTAGAGGGTATAGGGGTAGAGGGTATAGGGGTAGAGGGTTTAGGGTTTAAGGATTGAGGGTTGAGGGATTAAGGTTGAGGGTTGAGAATTGAGGGTTGAGGGTTTAATTTATAGGGCATAGGGTATAGGGTATAGGATTGATGGTTTAAGGGTCAAGAGGGTTGAGGAATTAGGGTAGAGATTCTACTAAGTGGGTTTAAGGGTTGGGGGATTAGGGTTGAGAGTAGAGGTTAGAGGATTGACGGTAGAGGGTAGAGGGTTTACGGGTTAGGGTTTAAGGGTTTAGGGTTTAGGGTTGAGGGATTAAGAGGTTATAGAGTAGAGGGTATAGGGGTTGAGGGATTAAGAGGGTATAGGGGTTAAGGGATTAGGGTTGAAGGGTTGAGTGGTGAGGGATAAGGGTTGAGGGTTGAGGAATTAAGAGGGTATAGGGGTTGTGGGATTAGGGTTTAAAGGTTGAAGGTTGAGGGTTGAGGGATTAAGGGTCAAGAGGGTTGAGGGATCAAGGTAGAGAGTTTACTAACTGGGTTTAAGGGTTGGGGGATTAGGATTGAGAGTAGAGGTTAGAGGATTGACAGTAGAGGGTAGAGGGTTTACGAGTTAGGGTTTAAGGGTTTAGGGTTTAGGGTTGAGGGATTAAGAGGTTATAGAGTAGAGGGTATGGGGGTTGAAGGATTAGGGTTTAAAGGTTGAAGGTTGAGGGTTGAGGGATTAAGAGGGTATAGGGGTTGAGGGATTAGGGTTTAGGGTAGAGAGTTGAGGGTTGAGGGTAGAGGGATTTAAATTTTAGGGTTTAAGGGTTGAGAATTAACCTCTACCCTCTATCTCTCTTAGTCTATCTCTCCCTCCCTATATATCTCCATCTTTCCCACTATCTCTTTCTCCCACTCTTCCCTTCTCCCACTCTCCCACTCTCCCACTCTCTCCCAATCTCTCCCACTCCCACTCTCCCCTTCTCCCACTCTCCCACTCTCTCCCACTCTCTCTTTCTCCCACTCTCCCCCTCCCCCTCTGTCCCTTCCTCCCTCCCTCTCTCCATCTCTCTCTCCCACTATCTCTTTCTCTCCCACTCTCCCTCTCCCTCTTTCTCTCCCACTCTTCCTCTCTCCCTCCCTCCCTACCTCCCTCACTCTCTCTCCCTCTTTCTCTCCCACTCTCTCTTTCTCTCCCACTCTCCTCTCCTCTTTCTCTCCCCACTCTTCCCTCTCCCTCCCTATCTACTCCTCATCTCTCCCACTATCTCTTTCTAACCTCTCCTCTCTCTCCCTCCTCCCTCCCTCCTCCCTCCCTCTCCCTCTTTCTCTCCCACTCCTTCCTCTCCTCTCCCTCCTCTCCCTCACTCTTCTCGCTCTCTCCCTTTCTCTCCCACTCTCTCTTCTCCCACTCTTTCATCTCTCCTCTCTTTCTCTCCTAATTATCTCTTCTAACCCTCCTCCCTCTCTCCTCCCTCCCTCCCTCTTTCTCTCCTACCTTTCCTCTCCCTATCTCTTTATCTTCCCACTTCTTTCTCTCCCACTCTCCCTCCTCCCTGCTTGCCTCTCCTTCCTCCCTCTCCTCCCTCTCTCTCACTCTTTCTCTCCCACTCTCCCAATCTCTCTTTCTCCCACTCTCCCTCCCACTCTATCTTTCTCCTACTCTCTTCTTCTCCCACTCTCTTTCTCCCACTCTCCCCCTCTCTCCCTCCCTATCTATCTCCATCTCTCCCAATATCTCTTTCTAACCCTCTCCCTCTCCCTCTCCCTCTCCCTCCCTCTCTCCCTTCCTCCTCCCTCTCCCTCCCACCCTTCGTCCCTCCCTCTCTCTCCCTCTTAGACAAAGAGGGAGAAAAGAAATATAGTAAGAAAACCATATTTCATATAACGCGTGTGCGTTTTGAAGAATTAGAGATGCTAACGTTTTAGGAAGAAATAACGCGCTTGCATTATAATGCACTCGCGTTATAACTCGAGCGCATTTTTGATTCCACTAAAAACGGTAAATATTTTGAATATACTCATGATGTCAAGGCCCACAATCTGCATATTCTCCTAGTTCTGCACGTGCTCCGGCAAAAATTAGCCTTTTGATGATGTTGTGAAGTGTGCAAGCATGTTTTTCACATTCCATCACCTTTTCCATGATCTTTCTACCACCTTTGCATGAAATAGAAGATTTTCCACATTGAAAGACATATAATATCAATTGAAGTTTGAATTCCATTGAAAACTGATATACAATTGAAGTTTGGAGGGGAACAAACTTTTGAACAAGTCAAACTATTATGGAGTTTGAAGAAAGAAGAAGCTAAACCTACATAATTGGGTTGAACTCCTCCATTTGAAAGTCTGGTTTTTTTAGGTATGTGAAGTCTTTACACATTTTCTTCCATTCTATTATGGCTTGCTTTCAATTTTGTTTTTCATTATAACCTTACATTGTCAATGCACATTTTAAACCTCCTAATGATTCCCATACATAGAAAATGTCTTTAATGACCCTCTTACGACATGGAGATACCCAAAATTGAATCAAATTTCAAAATGGAAGCATAGATTGTCAAGGTGATCCTACACCACAAACTTATCAAACACTCACAATGCCATTACATTCAGTATGATTGTAACTTACATGATATTTATCTTATTTCCCTTCAAACTCAACTCCCCCAACGTATCTAACTATTTTTGTAACTTCTTAACTAACTTATCTCTTCACAACTTTGCCAAAAAATGCAATTTTTTGTAATTTTCCATGCTTCCATTTTGAGCCTATCTTGCAATCATGGCATGCCATGTTACCACTTTTCTTTAAGGTATTCTGGATTGAAAAAAAATCATGTCACATTTGTCTATGCTAGGTTAACTTTTGTACGAGATGATTGTAAGTATTATTCAAATGAAGCCTTGAATGACATATTTTTTTCAATTAACTTGAATGGATACATTTTTTAGGAACTAATATTCGTCTCATTACCATGGTACAAATAAAATTATACGCCATGCCGAAGAAAAAGACAAAGAGGAAAATAACAAATGAAGAGAATGAAACCTTAAAAGAAAATGAGAGAGTTTGGGTGGTGGCATATCGTGAAAAGAAGAAATTGGAAACGATTGACAAAAACAATCCAATTGAAGAGGAACCTCAACCATCAAAAAATGAATGAGAATTGGTAGCACAAAAGGAACAAATGCGAACACATTGTCGTAAGACAGATTCAAATACCGTAGTTGGAGACACACCCTCTACAACAAGTGAATATGAAGGGACACCATTAAGCACAAGCGAATATGGAGGGACACCATCTAGCAAAAGTGAATATGGATGAACACCATCTAGGCCAAGTGAATATGGAGGGACACGATCTACCTCAAGTGAATATTGTTGGATACCATCCAACACATCTCAAGTTGAGAGTAAATCATCACTCGGATTTGATGAAGAAGGTATGCCATCATCCCCATGTGAACCTCAAGGTATGTCTTCTTCTCCACCCTCGATCGAAGGTACACAATCTATCCCACCTCAATTAAATATTGATGAAATTTCTAATGTTGAGATGTATGTACCTAGGAGAACACCACCTAGAATTTTGCGTTGAAAGCCAAAGTATTTGATTAATATTGATGATGAGATTTTGCAGCACATGGAAGGTAAGATTTCAACTTGTAGAAGATATGCTGATAAGATTTGGGAATGATTCTTTGAAAGACTAAATGAGACTACAAGATGTCAACTATTTGTTGAAATGATGCAGGTTGTAAAGTATAGGAACATCATGAAGAATCTTGGGTTGAGAACATCGAATGCATCGAGTGAAGACACTATTGTGAAGAATCTAATGGATGCTTGTGGGTAAGACCTCACGCTCAAAGGATAGTAATGTCACCCGACGTGTCATTACATCCAATTTGGTAAGTTTTCAAACAAAGAGAGCTCGTCTCATTAAAAAGACGAGTGAACACACAAGAATTAGTAGAAAAACTTTATCAAGAGCCATTCAAAGCGACAAAGAATTGAGGGCAATGATTCAAATGAATTATGGGCATTCTCGGGGAGACTGTCACAAAAAAGATAAAGAAGTTGTTGAAGCCTTGAGAACACTAATTGAAGAGTATTGGAAGAATAACACAAGGCCATCTCTGAATTAAAGGGATGTGGTAAGAAGGAGAATCGGTAGTTGGAATCGTGAGCCACATCCAAAGCATTTTTTGGATATGACTCAAACCCAATTTTTTCAAAAAATTGAAAATGATTATCCTCAAAGTAGTATTTCTCACAGATTTTTTGAAATGCTTAAACCTTTTTATGTCAAGATAAATCACACATGCACTACTTGTTGTTGTAGACTACATATTTAATTTTCTAACCATTATGATGTTTATCGTTCTATATGTGTAGATTTGCATACTAACGATGTTTTGCAGGATTGTGGCATAGAAGCCCCACCAAAATATTCAAGAGAGTTCTTATCAAAAAAATTATGTGAAATAGAGGATGGCCAGATATTCTATAGGACAACATGCTTGGATGGTTCATGCGAGTGTTGCAGTGACTTGCAGCGTATGCCAGTATGTCAACATATGGAAAGCACATATGAGGTGGGACAAAAACTAGTAGAGTTCGGGAAGTATAAAACAGTGGCATATGCTACAAAAGATGGGTCTCAAGCAAAAAAGTGTGATTTGGTTATTGAGAAGATTCTAGTGTACCAATTTATGTCCATGTTTCGTGACAATATATTGTCTGAGTATGCAATGCATACCCATAGAGCCCGATGGTTGGACACGTAATTCAAGCTATGCAAGGAAACCTTTCCAGTTGGAAGCATAGTATCAGTGGTTGAGGTTGCAAAGAACTACACTCTACAACCACAACATGAGGTGTAGTCACAGTATTACAAATCCACACAGGTTTTGATATTTGTGAACATAGCATTCATTTATGCATCTGATAGTACAGATGACCAAAGGAAGGTATTGAGGGAGTACCACTTTTACATTAGTGATGATAACACACATTCTCTAGAGTTCATGCAAGGTTTCTTCCAAATGTTCTACTGTGGTTTGGCTCAGAGGGGCATAAAATATGACCGACATATAATATGGTCTGATAACTGTGCAGCAAAGTTCAAGAACTCACGCATGTTCTACTGGTTGTGCATGATGCATGTAATTATAGGTGTTCAACATATGTGGAGCTTTTGTGAGGCCGGACATGGAAAGGGGGAGCATGATGGTGCAGGAACATATGTGAAAAGAGCATTAGCACGAGAAGAGTTAAAGTATAAAGACAGTGCAAAGTTGACAGATGCAAAATCAATCGTCGAGTGGTGTAATGCTTCGATGGGTCCAGGTAATGAAGGCACGTCTTCAGCTTAAAGATTTTTTGGTTGATGGATGATACTAACATTGCACCATATGAGGAATGTTCTACAGTAACAGGATTGAGTGAGGTACACTCTTTCCTTAGCTCAAATGCAGGTTCATGGAGCATCGATACAGGAAAGATGGCATGATTTTTTTCTTCATGTACAATGCAAGCCTGGAATGATTGTGAGTCAGGGGAGTGGGTTGACATATGGTTGACAAGGTATCTTAGCCCACTTCACACGTATCGCCCTCCAACGACATTGGAATTGACACATATGGAATCATCGATCGACTTTCACCACGTATTAGATCTAGTTCAACCAGGTGATATATCTACTTGCTTAGTTGTTGAAATTCCATATCGTTATCTTACTTTGTACTGTATTCGTAATGTTGATAAATTTCAAGATATTTTCTGCACATGTATCAATGCAGGGCATGTTTATGCAGTTATTGCAAATGAAGACAATGAAGAGGGAACAAACTATTACTTGTGCCATTGTGTTGAGGCCAAAAATAAATTGGAGGCCCTATTTATAGATGGAGAAAACATCGAATACCCTACAGGCTCAGTTGTGGTTACTGGAACATGGCTTAAAAGGTACCCACATTCGAGTGTTAAACATTGGCTATTTCAGGACTTTGCCACGCATTGTAAGATTCTTCATTACTTAAACCTTGTCGTGACATCCAATGTTTTTTTGACCAAATATGGGGGTAGACCTTTGAAGAAGACCTTGTGGAAGGTCCGTGAGTCTGACCATGAGGCAATACTTGACACAATAAAGAGTAGAGCAGACCCGGATGGTTCGTTGGATTAATTTGTAAGTATATGCACATTAGTTCTTATTAATTTATACTTGTATGCACATTAATTTGTTTGATGCCAATGCTATCATCTTCTTTTACTTTGCGTATTTGTAAGTAACATACTAAACAGTGATTGGTGTCCCCTTGCAAAAAATGTAGATATATGAGCCATCCAAGAGAATGTTAGCCAGAAAAGCAATGCAACATCCTTATTTTGATGATCTTGAAAAATCTCAATCATGATTTTAAGACATTAGAAAAGTGTGTGCAAAGCTTGGTGAGGGACTTTCAAGTTATTCATTTGAAGTTAACCTTATCATGAGCAGCTATGATGTAGACATTATAAGAGCATATGAAATTTCAACTTATTCTATTCATGAGAGGTGTTGTGTGCAATAGGTATGTTGGAATTCCTAGTGAAGATGTATGACCAAGAGTGACTAAGTTGTGAGACCTACATGCCTATATGTAAGTGCCTTCCATCTATTTTTATTTCATTTCCATTTTGGATGCTCTTTCTTTTTCTCTTTTACTTTACGTATTTGTAAGTAAACTACTAAAAAATGATTGATCTCTTGTTGCAGAAAATGCTGATTTATGAGCCATCAAAGAGAATCTCAGCAAAAAAAGCAACGCAACATCCTTATTATGATGATCTTGAAAAATCTCAATTTTGATTTCAAGCCATTATAAAAGAGCGTGTGAAGCTTAGCAAGGGAATCTGAAGTTACTCAATTGAAGTTAACCTCATAATGAGTACCTATGATGTAGAAAATTTAAGAGAATCTCAAATGTATGAGTGACATTATAAAAGATCTATGAGAATGAAGTACCTAAGGCATTGTAATGATATTTACTCAAATATTGTAATTTTGGAGTTCATGTTTGGTGCAATAGCACCTTGTTCTGTAAATGCTTTCAATAGGAAAATTTGCAAAATTTGAATTTTGAAATGTAAACAATGTGAAAAGGTCATGTAAAGGTCATATGTAATGTATTCAAAGTCTCAAAGAGGTCATTAGGTGATTAGAGAAGTGATATAAAGCATGTAAGGTTGAATTAGGATGTTTTAGGTGTGTGTGTGTTTATTTGTGTAGGGGAATTCAAGAAACAAAGGAACATACCTTTCAACATTCAAGAACCCCCTTAACTTGTTGAGGTAGAAATTATCATGTATCCAAACCCTCAGATCCACAATTTGTCTCAGGACAAACTCACTCCACCATACCAAACCAAAACCCTTATTTTATGCTAGTATAAGGAGGGTTTATTGAAAATAATGGTTCCACACCTTACCAGAACATGTCACCACCTCAGACCTTCTTAAAATCACCTACACAAACTGAAAAGACAATCACCCAATCTCTACATCCAAAATTTTATCAAACCCTAGGATGAAACCTCATTTTTCATGCCCTTTTCCATCAAAATCTACAGGGGCAGCAACACAAACCCCATAAAAATTATTCCATTTCACTTAGAAATTTCTCATTTGACCCAACAAGATCATGTTGGTCCCCTCTAGAAAAACCTCTCTCGGTATTCGCTATCTCGGAGTGGTTTTCCCATGGCGGCGGATTTTCACTTGATGGAAAAAGTGTCAAATTCAAGTTGTGCAAAGTTGCAAAGTGGTGCAACTTTCGCTCTGCAACTCGTGTGACCAAACTAATTACTCCAACATGTTTGAATAGGTATGTTTATGCTAGGCATGGTCATCTTTCGCACCAAAAAACGTGGAATCGCTCCGAGCTATGTTCCACCGGATCGATCCCTTAAGGGTCCAAAGTGCAAAATGGCTGCAAACTTCATCATGCTATTATTGGATACTGTGATGCTTAGAAAATTCTCGTATGATCCTACAGGATCGTGTTGCGCCCCTCTACAAAAACCTCTCTCGGTTTTGGCTATCTCAGAGTGGTTTTCCCATGGCGGCGAATTTTCACTTGATGGAAAAAGTGTCAAATTCAAGTTGTGCAAAGTTGCAAAGTGGTGCAACTTTCGGTCTAAAACTCGTGTGACCAAACTAATTGCTCCAACACATCCGAATAGATATGTTTATGCTATTAATGGTCTTTTTTCGTATCGAAACATGCGGAATCGCTTCGAGCTACGTTCCACCAGATCGATCCCTTAAGGGTCCAAAGTGCAAAATGGTTGCAAACTTCATCATGTTATTAATTGGATACCATGATGCTTAGAAAATTCTTGTCTGATCCTACAAGATTGCATTGAGCCCCTCTACAAAAACCTCTCTCGGTTTCAGCTATCTTGGAGTGGTTTTTCCGTGGTGGCAAATTTTCACTTGATGGAAAAAGCGTCAAATGCAAGCAGTGCAAAGTTGCAAAGTGGTGGATATTTTTCTCTCCAACTCATGTGACCAAGAGGAATATTCCAATGCATTTGTATAGGTATTTTTATGCTAGGTATGGTTCTCTTTCGCACCAAAACATGCAGAATCGTTTCGAGCTATGTTCCACCAAATCGATCCCTTAAGGGTCCAAAGTGCAAAATAGCTGCAAACTTCATCATGCTTTTAATCAGATACTGTGACACTTAGAAAATTCTCATCTCATCCTACAGGATGGCATTGGGCTCGTCTACAAAAACCTCTCTCGATTTTGGCTATCTCGAAGTAGTTTTCTCGTGGCGGCGGATTTTCACTTGATGGAAAAAGTGTCAAATTCACGCTATGCAAAGTTGCAAAGTGGTGCAACTTTCACTCTGAAACTTGTGTGACCAAACTAACTACTCCAAAACTTTTGAATAAGTATGTTTATGCTAGGAATGGTCCTCTTTCACATGAAACACGCGAAATCGCTCTGAGCTATGTTCCACCGAATCGATCCCTTAAGGGTCCAAAGTGCAAAATGGCTGCAAATTTCAGCATGCTATTACTCGGATACCATGAATCTTAGAAAATTCTTGTCTAATCCTAGAGGATCATGTTGGGCCCCTCTACCAAAACCTCTCTCGGTTTTGACTATCTCAGAGTGGTTTTCCCGTGGTGGCAAATTTTCACTTGATGGAAAAAGTGTCAAATTCAAGTTGTGCAAAGTTGCAAAGTGGTGCAACTTTCGCTTTACAACTCGTGTGACCAAACTAAATGCTCCAACATGTCTGAATAGGTATTTTTATGCTAGGCATGGTCTTGTTTCACACCGAAACACGTGGAATCACTTCGAGCTATGTTCCATCGGATTGATCCCTTAAGGGTCCAAAGGGCAAAATGGTTCTAAACTTCAACATGCTATTAATCGCATACCGTGATGCTTAGAAACTTCTTGTTTGATCCTACAGGATTATGTTGGGCCCCTCTATAGAAACCTCTCTCAGTTTCGGCTATCTTGAAATGGTTTTCCCGTGGCGGCGGATTTTTACTTGGTGGAAAAAACGTCAAATGCAAGCAGTGCAAAGTTGCAAAGTGGTGCAAATTTCGCTCTGCAACTTGTGTGACCAAGTAGACTATTCCAACGCGTCTGAATAGGTATTTTTAGGCTAGGCATGGTCTTCTTTCGCACCAAAACATGCAGAATCGCTCTGAGCTATGTTCCACTGGATCGATCCCTTAAGGGTCCAAAGTGCAAAATGGCTGCAAACTTTAGCATGCTATTAATTGGAAACCGTGACACTTAGAAAATTCTCGTCTAATCCTATAGGATTGCGTTGGGCCCATCTACAAAAACCTCTCTCGATATTGGCTATCTTAGAGTGGTTTTCCCGTGGCGGCGGATTTTCACTTGATGGAAAAAGTGTCAAATTCAAGTTGTGCAAAGTTGCAAAGTGGTGCAACTTTCGCTCTGCAACTCATGTGACCAAGAGGATTGTTCCAACGCATCTAAATAGGTATTTTTATGCTATAAATGGTCCTCTTTCACATCGAAACACGCAGAATCGCTCTGAGCTATGTTCCACCGGATCGATCCCGTAAGGGTCCAAAGTGAAAAATGGCTGCAAACTTCAACATGCTATTATTCAGATACCATGATGCTTAGAAACTTCTCGTCTAATCCTATAGGATCACGTTGGGCCCCTCTACAAAAACCTCTCTTAGTTTTGGCTAACTCGGAGTGGTTTTTCCGTGGCGATGGATTTTCACTTGATGGAAAAAGTGTCAAATTCAAGTTGTGCAAAGTGGTGCAACTTTCATTTTGCAATTCATGTGACCAAATTAATTGCTCCAACGCATCCCAATAGGTAGGTTTACGATAGGCATGGTCTTCTTTCTCACCCAAACACGTGGAATTGATCTGACTTGCGTTCAACCGGCTTGATCCCTTATGATGGCATGCAAAACACTGGAAAAGAGAAACATACAAACGATAGTTGAGAAGTTTGAGTATTCCACACAAAAAATGTATGGTCATTGGTGCAGAGCACCTTGTTCCTCCATTTGATGAAGAAGGTCTAGTTTAGTGGTTTTAGTGATTATCTGATGGTGAATATGTTGTTCAATAGGTTGTTGTGGGTATTTTGAGCATGCTTTGTCTTGAATAAGGTCAATTAAGACCATTAGGTATGTTTTAGGGTGACTTTTGGTTCTAGTGATAAAAAATGTGAAAATTTCAATCTTGCACTAGAAGTTGTCTATGTAGCCTTTGAAGGCAAATTTGTGAATTTGTATATGATTGTGAAAGAATGGAGTTTTGTCGATGTAATAAGGCTATTTGTATGCCATTTGTGTGGTTTTAGAGGTCATTAGATGTACTCATTAGGTTGGAGGAGTCTAATGTTGCAAATTTGTAAGTTGCTTAAAGCAACAAATTTGAAATGCAATGGTTGCTTGTTTTGAAAGTTGATTTTTAGTTAGTTGAGGGCATGGATCAGTTAGAGAAGGGTGTAAAACACTATGTAAAGCCTTGAGAGGCTCGAATGGAGGTTGTTGATGAAATTTTGGAGAAGATCTAATAAGAATTATTCACAATGTTCTCTTTTTTTTAGATTTTTGATACAAACTTGTTGATCCCGTACTTGGTACAACCTCCAACTTTTAGATAAAGAACATATTGGAATATTTTTATGAATCATTTCATGGAATGCCAATTGTAAACGTGTTTTTTTCTTTTAGATAAATTTGTTTAGCATCAATCAATTAATATTCAAGACAAATCATGAAGGACAAAAATGATCAATGCTAGGGCTAACCAATTAATAATTATACACGTGAATAATTCAAGCATGTACATGTCAATAAGGGAAGCACAAGTACTCAAAAACACGTAAGCCTAAAAAATTATACACACGAATACATAGTATACACAAATTAATACAAAGTGTATGCACGAATACAAGGTATACGCATGAAAACACGTAAGCCACAAAGTATACATTCGAACGCACGTAAATCACAAAGTATACACATAATTTGTAAAGTATACACTTGAATACACGTAACTCATATCTATTGAACCATCAATTTAGAATACAAATATGGACAAACATCGATAAAAAATATTTGTATTAACCAAATAGCCATGTAGGCATACATCAATATATGTCGGTATAAGTATGAAATATATGTACAAAATAGTCATATAGGCTTACGAGAATCCCATATAGGCATACAATGTCAAATATGTCCAATAAAAATATGTACAAAACTGCCATGTAGGCATACAACAAAGGGCTCTGGAATCAAAATTCATTGCTCTCCATGCCCTGGAAATAAAATCTTTCCCTTTCCTTTTCAATCAGATGGCGATAAGTCTGTCACTCATTTTTGCTGTGCTCGAGGAGTGCTCCTGCTCCTCCTCCTAGTGTTTAGTTCATGGTGAAGTTTTAACTTTTACAATAAGAAGTAAAGACCTGAATATATAGAAATTACATTATAAAAAATGATATATTTGACAAAATAATCACTTACCGCCATCTCATGATCTCTCTCCATGGGAGAAATATTCTCACGCCCATGCTCAGGTGTGCTCAAGCCCTGTATAAACCATATAAATAGAAAGTAAACTATGTGAATCAATAATGGTTTGATTTTTCACTAACTAACATCTATAACAACAAATGTAAATTGAAATTTACTAATTTTCCTCATACCTCTCATGTCAGAGCCATCGAGGATTGTATAGCAGATGACACACCAATATCCATTGCCCTCGTCACATTCATAGGTGTTTCGGCTTGCATCATCTAAAAATAAAACAACAAATTATTCAACATAATCAATGACGTGCATATAAACTACACAAATCTATTAAGTACTTGATTCATTAGTTAAACTCTTTATTCTATTACCTCTATGTAGGTTTGAGTAAATCCACCGCCACTGGGAAGTGTTCCATCAAAACCTCCAATATTAGTATGTTCAACATCCAAAATCGCATATTAAATTACCATTCGTAAAACAATGTTATTAACATGCAATAAATTTATAATTGTTTACTAGTTACATACCCTAGCGATAGGTGTATTGTAGAAATAAGTTGGTGGGGGGCGAGTGTATCTAGTCTCAACATTGTGACCCTGTAATTTTATTAAAATCATAAAACATTTTTAGTTAATATTACATTTCAAAATTAAAATTTAATAAATTAAATTCAATGAACATGCACTAACTTTTACCTAACTATCAATCCATATGCCTCATGCAAAATTTCAGCTGCCCTCTCCATCTCCATAGCTGCAGACGGATCCTGTGTACCAATCTCCTGAGTGTCGGTGGGGTCATATGAACAAGTAGCCTCGCAAGATTGACACACATGTGTTCGACAGCCACCACTCGAAGACTCCCTTAGATGACACTGTAGAATAGGACTAGTATGATGAATGACACTCTGGGTCAAAGTTTTGATAGCCTGAAATGTCTCTACGTCGACACTTTCCTTCGTGATGGAAGGCATAAAAACGTATCCATGAGGTGGCCTAGCGAGAGCTCGTCTACCTTACTGCGTAGGATCCGGCTGTGCATCGAGTCTATCCTGAGCTATCCCCCCACCTCTCCCCTAGAAATCCCTCATATCAAAATAGTTTGGGATTTTGTTCAATATGAACTCACTGTATAGTTTCCTAAGGAAATATTGCGGGACCTCACAATTGTTGCACGGTGGGTAATTGAAGACCATGTACCACCTATCGTAAAACTGGTCCCTAATCTGTTGGTGGTGGCACCAATGGATAGGAAACCTCTTCGCATTGAGGGTAAGATTTTGATTTGTGCGTGGGTCGGTGAATAATGAGCACAAATCACCTTTTGTAATTTTTAAATCCTATACATCTTTGTATGATAGTTTATTTGCATAATAACCCCTAGTCGCCTGCCTCCTATCTTGCCATCTAGTTATTTGTTTGCTAATTGAATCTACATTTTTTACCATATCTTTCAATGAATTTGCTAAGGTCATTCTTTCTGTGATTGAACCATTTGGATCACTCAACCTACTGATCAAATCCTCAATTTGCTTTTTGTTGTTCTCAATTTCACTCATTAAATTTTGTTGAGTGCCAGGAGGGGGTTGAGTGATTGGTGGAGGAGGTTGTTGTTGTGGTTGATTTTGATCTTGAGGATTTGGTTGGTCTTCTTGTTGAGGATCTTGAGGGTTTGCATTTTGATTTGCATCTCCTAAAAATTAAAACAAATATATATCAAATTCAACCTAAAACTAAGAAATTCAACCTAAAACTAACTAATTCAAAACGAAAACCAAAAAATCCTTACCTCTCACATCTCCTCCTTATCGTGGTGCCATCGTTACGAAGAAATAGAAATTGTTGGTGAAAAAAATTGTTGAATTTCTCCTCCTAGAACGCGAGCGCGTAAGTATGGGGGTTTTGGCCGCAACTGCAAGAATAAAACAAATGAAATAACAATGACAAGTTTTCACTTTTTTTTTTTTGCTTTAACAAGCAATAACGTGAGCACATTATTGCTTTTCAAAAGTTTTTTGAAAGGTGTCCACGGAATTGCTACCCATTTCCATGCACCCACTCGTTATATGAAAGACAATATTTTTTATTATCGAATTTTAGCATGTGGATATTTACTTTCATGTTAATTCATTAAGTAATTCCTATATTGAAAATTGAGTTTGTTACATATGGTATTAGAGCTACTAGGTTCAACACATGGACCGATGAGCTCATTACGATAAATAATCTCAAACATTAACAATTGGCTAATGTTTGAAAGTGTTCTTGTTCTAGATGGCATGGAGAAGAACAAGGAAAACTGCAAGGAAATTTGTACCCAATATTTTACCTAGCCTAGTGGCCAAAAGAGAATCATCTCTAGTGGTAAAAATCCAAGAGAATATCAACTAATCGGGAGGTGCATGGCTTGTCGACTTTGAGACCCTTTTCAATGCTCTTAAGCACATTCGGTTGGAAAGGAAACAATGTATTAAGGCAAAAAAAGAGAGACCATAATACATCTTCCTTATGTTAAACTGATTAAATCATTTGTACATCATGATATACCATTCGGTTGTGGTCATGATGCACCTAAAGTAGGAAAGGAGGTGATGGAAGAGTATCCATGAGTACATCCACCCTCCAAGTTTGTCCTAGTGGATTTTGAAGGTGAAGAACTTGAAGAAATACCTTTATTTGATAGTGACCTATAGTTGCATAAAATCAAATTAGGAGTTTTGTATCAAATAAGGATGTATTAAATACATCAAATAAAATAAATTGAGTTTTAATATTTTTATAAATTTGTGTATTGGATTAGATCATGTTATAAATGATGTTTATTGATTAAAGTGTAATGTTAAAATTAGAGGATATAATTAAACAATTAAAATGAACTTAGGGTGTGAAGTAGAAATCCAACATGGTGCAAACTCGAATTAATCCTGGAGAAAGTTAGGAGGTGTCAAATCCTTTTGAGAATCCAATGGCTAAATTGGATCAAATTTTAACTATTTTTAATGAAATAAAGGGTAGACTTGGTACCTTGGAGAAGCAAGTTAGGGACCAAATTAAAATAGAAAGAGAAAACGAGACATCCCATGAAGGGGAAGAGGAAATAGGCACGATCACACCACTTAGAGTGAGCAAGGGGAAAATGATTCTAACACTAGAGTCAAAAATGAGAAGAAGATTCAACTAGCTCTTGAGTTGTCAAGAGATATGAAAAAGGTAACACCACCCAAGTTTTATGGGACAATGAGTGGTGATGCAGCAGAAGCTTGGCTCACAAAGATGGAAAAGTACTTTGAGATAAGAAACTACTCCAAAGTAACTAAGGTAGTTTGGGGAGCTTATCAACGGGTAGGAGAAGCATCCAAAAGGTGGATGAACAAGAAAATGGAGTTCAGGTTAAGTTGGTTAAGCTTAACTTGGGACCATTTTGTGGTCATTTTTAGGTAGATGTGGTTACCTCAACTTTTCTTTGACCAAAATCTTATAGAATTTCAGAATCTCGTCAAGGAGACTTGCTTGTGGTTGAGTACTAGGAGAGATTTACACATATTTTGAAGTAAATAACCCATTACCAGAAGGATGAAAGGTTCAAAACTAGAAAATTCATCATGGGACTGAATGACCAAATAGGTGGAGAATTTGATGTAATGGTCTGATGCAGGAGCATCCAAGGTGTAAGAGCAATATTTCATCAACCAAAAACAAAAGTGATGTTTCTTTTGAATAAGGGATGAAGGTTTCCAGAAGTTTGAGCTTCGAGCTTTGAGCCTCAGACTTGTCTCTTATCACTTTCCAAAGAAGATGGACTTAGTCATTTTTTTTGCACAGTCTTATCAGACTTTGTACTTCAAGCTTTTGTCTTACTCTTTGCTGGAAGTGGTCAGACATTAGGTTTGGTGTTACAACTTAGGCTTTAACTTAGTTTTTCAGTAGTAAAGGGTATGGAGGAAATCCAAACCCCAACACTTGAAAGGGAAGGAGTTAGTGAAGGAAATTTCCAAGCTTGTTCCTTGATTTCTTCAATGTGTTTAAGGTATGAAGTATGAGGGAAGGGTGATCCCCGACCCTTGACAAGTTTGACACCCACCATTTCGCTAAATGTTGATTTTGACTTGGTTTGGCTCGCATGGGGTTGTGACATGGTGACACGTGGTAGGTGGCATTTGGTTGAATTGATTCACATCTTTTTTGTGAATTAAAAAGGCACAATTTTAATGATTTCATTTGGCACAATCTGGGAGGTTCATGTGAAGAGATGAAACAATTTTTTGTCAATGGATTTGGATGATTGACTTGTTGGCATAGAAAATGAGGAAACAACCCTAGCTCGATCTTGTTGTTGTTTGGATGGAGAGATGGTACTATGGAAATGCATTGAATTTGGACAATGTCGTGGTTTCTTGCTGGTGAAGATTGCTAAGAGATAAAAGATGACTAGGACTAGAATGTGGGGGTTGGATTTTGGGGGCTTGGTTGACTTGGCCATGATATGTGTTAAGATAAAATTGTGGCTATGACTTAGAATTGACATTATTACAAATTGATGTAATTGGAAATCCCATGTGGTTATTTGGCATGTTGTAATTCCATTTTTAGAAATAATTAGACAATCCCAGTCTCCTTTTTGCATATGGTGTGCTATTTTCTATTATTGTTGTTGTTGTTGTGTGTTTTTAGATTGTAAGGGGAGTACCCTTCATCAATTTTTATCAGAGCAGGTTTTCCTGAGTGTGTAACAGATCACTGAGTGTGAGGTAGTTGTGCTAGGATTTGTGGTTGTGGGCCTGTAGGAAAAGATGCATCCATGAAGAAATTGAGGTGGAAGAAATGTTGGAATACCAAAGAGGGTTTTAGAGCCCTCCAGAGACAAGTTCAAGAACTGCAAGAGTAGTTGCATAGAGGAATTGATGTTAGAAGAAGAGATGAAAGTGAAGATGAGGAAGAAGAAGAATAGTTCAAGGAAGAAGAGGTACCAACTAGAGATCTTGGAGAGGATGGGATTTTTAGGTCCATTTCCAAGATTGGAAAGAGATTGAGATTGATGTTTCTACATTTTCTAGAAGTCTTAACCTAAAATATTTGATTGATTGGATCAATGATATGGATAAATAGTTTGAGTATGAGGAGGTGGAAGATCCTGAGAGGGTCAAATTTTCAAAAACCAAATTGAAATTTCATGCCAATATATGGTGGAAAGAAGTCCAATTGGAAAGAAATCGAAGAGGAAAAGAGAAAATAATAATATGGGACTGAATGGTGGAAAATATAAAGAGATAGTTCATTCCTATGGACTATGAGAAAAATTTGTTGAAAAGGGTGCAAGGGTTGAAATAGGCAGGAAAATCCATCAAGGAGAACACTGAGGAATTATACTAGGTCCTTATTAGATCTGGTCATTCTGAGGCTAACAAGGAGAAAGTTTCCTGTTACATAAATGGGTTGAAGTCAAGTATTTAGGAAGAGCTAATTTTGGTGAGAATGTCTACCATTGAAGACACATACCAGTTTTCCTTGAAGGTGGATGAAAATATAAATAGAAGATTTGAAAGAAAACAAAGAGGTCGAGGTGGAAAGGTTGGTGGATGGTCATATGGTGGCCGAGGTAGGGATCAAATGAAGAATGAAGGGTCCAATAGCAGCCAGAACTAGGAAGGAGATAACAATTATCACCCTCGCGATCAAAATGATGGAGAACAAAGAGAAAGAGGGAGAGGGCTAGGAAGAGGAGGTTTTTTTGAAACCTATTTTCAATGTGGAAGAGGACATTGATCCTATGAGTTTCCTCAACATCAAGGAAGGTCAAATAGAATACCTGAAGGAAATGTATGAGTTTCTCATGTGAATAAACCACATGAAGATGTTGAGTCTTCACATTATGAAGATGTTGAAAAATGAGAAGTTCTTGTTGTCAGATGATCCTTGTTGAATGAGGAGAAAGAACCAGAACAAAGAAAGAACCTATTTCACACAAGATGTAAATGTGAAGGAAAGGTTTGTAATGTTATCATTGATGGAGGTAGCATTGATAACCTTGTTTTAGAGGAAATGGTTAATAAGTTTCATTTGTAGAGAAGAAGGCATCTGACTGCATATCGGATTGCTTGGTTGCAACAGGAACATAAAGCTTTGGTCAATGAACAATTCCTGGTAAAGTTCAAAATTGGAAATTATCATGATGAGGTACTATGTGATATTATTCCTATGGATGTTTGTCATATGTTGTTAGGAAGACCATGGAAGTTTGATCGACATGCAGTACACAATGGACATGCTAACACCTATTCTTTGACAAAGGAGGGAGTTTGTCATAAGTTGAAACCCCTAAAATAAATAGAGGAAAAGGTATGCAACAATGCCAAAAAAATTTTTGTTGATGGAAGGAATTTTTTAGCAAGTATGAAACATGAACATATGTGTTATGCTTTGATTCCTAGAGTTGATAGAAAAGATGATAAGGGGATACCCATAGAGGTTTTTGATTTACTGGATGAGTTTCAAGATATTAGTAATGTACTTGAGGGTTTGCCTCTAGTGAGAAAAATCAGTCATCAGATGGATTTGATTCCTAGAGCTAGTTTGATAAATAAGGAAGTCCATCGAATGAATCCAATAGAAAATGGAGAATTGAATAGATAAGTGCTATATTTGTTACAAAAGGGATTGATTCGTGAGAGTTTGAGTCCATGTACAATACCTGTTTTATTGGCACTGTAAAAGGATGAGAATGGAGGATGTGTACAAAATATTGAGCCATCAATAAGATTAATATCAAGTATAAATTTCCCTTGCCAAGGATGGATGACATCATGGATTATTTGAGTGGAGTTGAATACTTCATGAAGATAGATTTGAAGAGCAGATATCACTAGATTTAGATTAGAGCAGGAGATGAATGGAAGACAACCTTCAAAACCAAGGAGGGCTTGTACAAATGGTTATTCATGCCTTTTGGTCTAACCAATGCATCGAGCACCTTCATGCAACTCATGAATGAGGTATTGAAATAATTCTTAGGAATTTTTTTATTGTTTATTTGGATGATATATCGATTTTCAGTAAGACACTGGAGAACATTTGATGCATATCAAAAAAGTTTTTGAGAAGATAAGAGGAGAAAATTTTCTGATTAATTTGAAGAAATGTAGCTTTGTGAAGAATGAATTGGTATACCTCGGATTCGTTGGCTCAGTTGATGGTCTTAGGATGGACCCAAGAAAAGGTGAAAGCTATCATTGAATGGTCTACACCAAGGAGTGGCACTAAGGTGATCTCTTTTCATGGTTTAGTAAGTTTTTATAGAAATTTTATCAAAGTTTTAAGTAGTATTTGTGCACCCCTAATTGAAACAATGAGAGGGGATAGAAAGGTGTTCAAGTGGACCACAGGGGTAATGGAGAGCTCTGAGTTGTTGAAGAGGAAAGTCATAGAGCATCCTATTTTGGCACTTTTAGATTTCAATAAGGTATTTTGCGTAGACTGTGATGCTAGTGGCAATGCCTTTGGATCTATTTTGAGTCAAGAAGGTAAACCCATTTCTTATTTTAGTGAAAAGTGGAATCATGCAAAGAAGAAGTATTATGTTTGTGATCAAAAGTTTTATGCTATAATCTAGGCTTTGAAGAAATGGAGACACTATTTTTTTCCAAAAGAGTTTGTTTTATTTATAGATCATCAAGCTTTACAATATTTGAATAGTGAGGGGAAGTTAAATCAAAGACATTTGAAATGGGTTGAATTTATGCAAAGTTATACATTTGTATTGAAGCATAGGAGTGGAAGGTCTAACAGAATTGCAGATGCCTTAAGTAGGAGGTAAAGTTTGTTAAAAAAAATGCAAGTTGAAGTTGTTGGGTTCAATGAATTCAAGAGTTTGTATCCAAAAGATCTTGATTTTGTAAAGGCTTGGAGAGCTTGTATGGATCCTATCACTTTGGATATGACAAAATGGTTGGATTTCATAATCCAAGATGGTATGTTGTTTAGAGGAAACAAGTTGTGTATCCCAAGGATTTCTATGAGAGAGAACTTGATTAAGGAGAAGCATAGTGGATGATTAGCTGAACATTTTGGTCATGATAAGATAGTTGCTAATGTTAGAGTACTATTACTAGCCGTAGTTGTAGCAAGATGTAAAGAAGTTTTTGTAGAGTTGTAGAGTATGTCAGATGCCCAAAGGAGTATGTCAGAATATTGGGTTATATCAACCATTACCTGTACTAGAGAGGCCATAAGAGGACATTAGTATGGATTTTGTTCTTGGTTTACCGAGGACACAAAGAGGACATGACTCAACATTTATGGTGGTCGATAGATTTTCTAAGATGACACATTTTATTCCTTGTAAAAAGACCAATGATGTTGTTCATAATTCAGATTTTTTTTTCAAAGAGGTGATGAGATTGCATAGATTACCCAAGAGCATAGTTTTAGATTGAGATACCAAGTTTGTTGGTTATTTTTGGAGGACATTGTGGAAGAAGTTGAAGACTGATTTGAAGTTTAGTTTTGCACACCATCCTCCGACCGATGGATAGAAAAAAATGGTAAATAAGAGTTTGGGAAACCTCTTATGATGCTTGGTAGGAGATTAACCCTAAGGATGGGATTTGATTTTACCATAGGTGGAGTTTTCTTACAACAATTATGTCAACAGGTTACTGGAAAATCACCATTCCAAATTGTATATGGGATCAGTCCAAGGAATGCTTCTGAGTTGAGGAAGATGGATAAGGGAGAAAAGACAAGTGTTGAAGCTGTAAATTTTGTTGAGCATATGAAGAATTTACATGAGGAGGTGAGAAAGAACATTAATAAAATGAATAGTCAGTATAAGGTTAGGGAAAATTAGAAAAGGAGACATAAGGAGTTTCAGGTTGGAGATGAAGTCATGGTTCACTTGCAAAAAGAGAAATTTCTACTTGGTACTAACAATAAATTGAAAATGAGGAAGTTTGGACCATGTAAATTCTTGAAGAAGCATGATTTAGGGAATACTTATGAGGTAGAGTTGCTTGGGAAATTTATATTTCACCTATGTTTAACATTTTAGACTTGATAGAGTATCATCAAGGAGGAATTGCAGAAGAATTGGCTGAAGCATAGTGGAATATCCCTGCACCTACTTCAAAGAAGGAAGAGATTGAAGAGATTTTGGATAGTCGTGTGGGTAGTAGCACAAGAAATGGGTAGTATTCAAAATACTTAGTGAAATGGAAGGGAAGAACTGTTGAAGATTCTTCATGGTTATCTGACGTTGAGGTAAACCACCTTGGTTTTCCTCTAACCGTTGAGAAGTGATAGGGTCACTTTTCAAATTACCCCAAGTTTCTGATGTAGGAGCATCCAGGGTGTAAGAGAAATCTTGCATGAACCAAAAACAAAAGTGATGTTTATTTTGAATAAGGGCTAGTTTATTTGAGTTGCTAAGTATGAAGGTTTCCAGAAGTTTGGGTTTCAAGCCTCAGACTTATCTCTTATCGCTTGCTAAAGAAGATGGACTTAGTCATTTCTCTGCACAGTCTTATCGAACTTCATACTTCGGGATTTTGTCTTACTCTTTGTTGGAAGTGGTTGGACATTGGGATTCGATGTTACAGCTTAGGATTTAACTATTTTTCAGTGGTAAAGGGTATGGAGGAACTCCGAACCTCGACACCTAAAAGGGAAGGAGTTAGCGAAGGAAATTTTCAAGCTTGTTCCTTGAGTTCTTCATTGTGTTTAAGGTATGGAGTATGAGGGAAGGGAAATCCATGACCCTCGATAAGTTTGAATCTCACCATTCCATAGAATGCTGATTTGAATTAGTTTGGCTCACATAGGGTTGTGGCATGGTGACACATGGCAGGTGACACGTGGTTGACTTGATTCACATCTTCATTGCGAATTAAAAAGGTACAATTTTAATGATTTCATTTGGCATGATTTGGGAGGTTCACATGAAGAGGTGAAACAAATTTTTTTTAATAGATTTGTATGAATGAATTGTTGGAAAAAAAAACAAGGAAACAACTCCAACTCAATCTTGTTGCTGATTGGATGGAGAGATGGTACTACGACAATACATTGAATCTGGACAAGGTTGTGGTTTCTTGTTGGTGAAGATTGTTGAGAGATAAAAGCTAACTAGAATGAGAATGTGTGGGTTGTATTTTGGAGGCTTGGTTGACTTGGCCATGATATGTGTTAGAGAAGATTGTGGCTATGACTTAAAATTGATATTATTGTAGATTGATGTAATTGGAAAGCCCATGTGGTTATTTGGCATGTTGTAATTCCATTTTTAGAAATAATTAGACAATCCTAGTCTTCTTCTTGCATATGTTGTGCTATTTTTTGTTGTTTTTGTGTGTTTTTAGATTGTAAGGGGAGTACCCTTCATCATGGTCTAGCCACTATGGATCAAGTATTTGAGAAAGATATAAAGTAGGAGCAAAAACTAAATTCAATCTCTTCTTATTGTGAGAAAAACCATAAAAAGTGTAATTGGTCACAATATTCTCAATCTTTTAAAGAAGAGAAATGATAAGCATGAAGCAAGAAGGAAAAATGAAAAAGGATTTAGGAATAATTAAAATAATTGCAAGAATGATCTAAGAAAAATAACAAAAATTCTAGGAGGAATGGTGATAATTCAGGTAAACCTTTTGAAAAATGAGGACCTCCTAGAGTATGTTTCTCTTGTGGAGGTGATCACTATGCAAACCGGTACTTGAACAAGAACCAAGGAGCTCAAAAACAAGGAAACCATTTACCTACCCAGAAAGTATCCTTCCAACAAAGGATTCATGCAACCTTGGACAATCGTCAAGTGGAGTACCAAATTACTCCTATAGAGACAACATGCACATTATTTGGAGTTTCTATTTCTATTTTGATTGATAATGTTGTAACAAAAAGTTTTACTACATCAAAAGTGTTAAGTAAATTTCCTAGAAGAGCTATATTTATGGCTAAACCCTAGCCAGTTGAATATGCTAGCCAAACAAAAGCTTAGGTAGAGTAATTCCTATTTGTAGCTAGAGTTAACCTTCCAAGCTTCTCAACCAAAGTGAACTTGTATGTAGCACCTTTAGGTTCCTATGATGTTGTCTTAGGAATAAATTGGTTATAGAGGAATAGGGACAAGGTAGATTGTTTTACAAAAATAGTAGATTGTCTAGACAATATAGGAAACAAGGTCTTCCTTCACGACACTCCAAGAGAAGTCAAGATTAGATAGATCTTTGTTGTGAAAATCAAAAGGGCCAAGCAAAAAGGGTGTTAGCTCTATGCAGTCAAGATGGATAAGCTAGAAGAACTCAAAGAGCTTATCTTTCTAGATGACTTGATGTATTGTGTGTCTCAGAAACTCCAAGGGATTATAGAAGAAGATCTAAAGTATCAAAGATAACTTGTAGTGGAGAACTATCCTTTCGTTCGATATTTTCAGGATGTTTTCCCAAATGAACTCTCTGGGTTACCCCCAAAAAGAGATTTCAGTTTCTCTATTGATATAATTCTTAGTTCAGAACCAATAGCAAAAGCACCATACCATATGACCACTATAGAGTTAATGGAACTTAAGGCTCAATTGTAAGAGTTGTTGTCAAAAGGATTAATTATACCTAGCTTTCACTTTGGGGAGTGCCAATAAACTTTGACAAAAATAAGGATGGCACTTTGTGCTTATGCATAGATTATTGTATGCTTGATAAGGAAATGATAAAGAATAAGTATCCTATACCACATATTGATGATATTTTTGATCAAATGCATGGAGAAACAATATTCTCAAAGATCAATTTACAATTTGGATATCATTAGTTAAGACTAAAAGATGAAGACATTCACAAAACAACTTTTAGAACAAGGTATGTACACTATGAATTCATAGTCTTACCTTTTGGACTTATGAATGCCCCAACAACATTCATGAATTTGATGAATAGTGTCTTCAAAGATTGCTTGGATAGTTTTTTTTGGTGTTTTTTGATGACATTCTTATATACTCTAAGAATGAGGAGAAACAATTCCAACACCTGCAGTTTGTTCTGCAATGCCTAAGAGAACACAAATTGTATGGGAAGCTCTCTAAATGTATACTCTTTCAAAAAGAAGTACAATATTTGGGTCATTTTATTTCAGCAAAACGAATTGTAGTAGATCTATCGAAGATGAAAGCTATTCTCGAATGGTTAACACCAAAAAATATGCATGAAATGTGCAGTTTTATGGGGTTAGCAGGCTACTATAGAAATTTTGTGTCAATTTTTTCTAGGGTCTCTCACCCTATCACTTCTCTTCATAGAAAAGGAAAACACTTTGACTAGTAAAAAAATGTCAAGATATATGCGATCAACTTAAAGAGAAGTTGACTACGATTCCAATATTGAAATTTATTGATCTAGAGGGTCAATTTGTTGTAATCACCTATGCCTCAAGAGAAGGATTAGGTGGAGTGCTTATGCAAGAAGGGCGATTGATATCCTACGAGTCAAAAAATTTAAAATCATATGAATAGAATTATGTTCCTCATGATCTTGAGTTGGCAGCAATTATTCATGCTTTGCAAATGTGGTGACACTATTTGTTGGGAAAGCCTTTTAACCTTAAGTTAGACCATCAAGGTCTCAAGAACTTATTCTCCCAACCACATCTCAATGCTTGGAAAAGAAGATGGTTGGAGTTGATATCCGGCTATGACTTTTAGATAAGTTATTTTAATTAAAAATATTTTTTTTTTGGTAGATGCTTTGAGTTAAAGGAGACATATTTCCTCAATGGTCTCCATTCATTCAGATTTTAAAGATCAAGTTATACAAAATTTTATGGGAGATGAATATTATGAACAAGTGAAGCAAGCTCCTCAGTCAATCCTCAATATTTGAGGAATGATGGGTTCTCTTTTGAACCAGATGGAATTTTAAGGTATAGGGGAAGGATGTATGTTCCAAATTATGAGGAGTTAAGAAATCTTGTGTGGAAAGAGTTTCATTCTGCACCATACTCAGGACATCCAAGAGTGATCAAACTTTTAGAAGATGTAAAAACACTTTTTTTTTTGGAAAGGGATGCAAAATGATGTTGCAAGATTTATGGCAAGATGTGTAGAATGCTAGAGGGTAAAGGTTGAACATCAACACCTGGTAAGACTTTTGTACCATCATGAAATTCCATATTATGGGCTTAATGCAAGGTCTCCCTATGTATTTAAATAGGCATAATGAAATTTTAGTAGTGGAAAGAATCACCAAGGTAGCCCATTTTATACCTAGAAATCTAATGGAAGAAGAACCGATAATAGCTTGTAAGTTTGTCCAAGAACTGTTTAGATTACATGGAGTTCCTGAGAAGATCATCTCATATTGAGATGCGTGCATGAAATCAAGGTTTTGGTAAACCTTGTTTTCATCACTTGGAACTCAACTCATTATAATCTCAGCCTATCACCCTAAGATAGATGGTCAAACACAAAGGGTAAACCAAGTAATTGAAGATTTGTTAAGGATGTATTTCATGGACCAACAATACAAGTGAGAGGACTATCTTCTCCAGGTGGAATTTGCATAAAATAACTCTTATCATTTTGAAATAAAGATGGATCCATTTGAAACATTATACGAAAGAAAGTGCCAAACTCATATAAGTTGGGATAAGCTAGAAGATAGGATTATCCTTGGTCCGTAAATGTTATTAGAAATGTAGGAGAAAATAAAGTTAATCAGGGAAAGATTGGAGAAATAAAATGAAAGACTGAAAATTTATGTTGATGCCAAACATACACCAAGACAATTGTTAGTTGGAGAAAAAGTTATTTTGAGGATCAAACTTTAGAAAAACTCCATAAAGTTTGGAAAATCATCCAAACTAGCCCCTATATTTTTGGTTCCCTTTGAAATTCTTGAAGTGATTAACCCGGTTGCCTACAAAATTGCTCTACCTCTAGCTCTTGACCAGATGGATAATGTGTTTCATGTTCCATATCTAAATAAATATATAATTGGTTTTAGTACTCATATACTTGACTAAAATACACTACAGGTACATGATCCAGGAGTGGTAATGATTGAGCCTCTCAAGGTGCTCAAATTATGCAAGCTATGCTTGTGTAACAAAGAGGTTAATCAATGCAAGGTCCAATAGGAGCAATATGCAGACGGTGCCACTTGGGAAGACTATAATGAATTTTATCATAGGTTTCCTCATTTATTTATTGCTTTTCATTAGTTAAGAGAAAACTTATTTTATGATCTTATTATGATACATTAAATCATCAATGATGATGATCCTTACGGGGGAGATATGTTACACCCCAAATTTTGATTTACAATCTTAAAAATTTTACATTAAAAATGTGTTTTTGAAATTTATGGATGATCATATGTCAGTTGATATTTTGATGAAATTATAATGCAATAATTTTTTTTTCAATTATAATGATTATTAATTTTAATTAATTATTATGATATCATGGCTAATAACAGGTCCTAACTATGTTGATGACTTTCTAAGTTGAATGGAAGAGCAAATTTTACCCTCCCAAATGGAGAGGAAGCGTATCATAAAAAAAAAGAGTATATACATGGGTAAAAAAATGGGTTAATGCCAATTTGAGTCAAACATACACACTCACATAGGATTTTGTATCAAATTCGGGTAAGTAACCCCAGTATGGTCATGGAGTTATTTTGTGTCTCGGTTAGTGTGGTCAGGTCTTAAGGATGCGTTGAATCATATTGATCTTGGCTTAATCTTTCATAATAAAAAGATGATATGGTGTTTCATCATCATCTTTATGTTTTACCATTTTTTATTAAAGTTTATTTGATTAACATTTAAATGAATTTAAAACAATATATATATATATATATATATATATATATAAATATATATGTGAATAAATATAAATATATAAATATATACATATATATATATATACATATATACATATAAATATATAACTATAGAATATAATATATTGTCAATAATAAAGCCAACAACCCTCATTAAGGGAGGTTGTGGCTATTTGTAACAGTTAAACATGGCAATCAATGCATGTTAAGGGAATTAAATAAAAAAATCATTAGCCGATAGGCTTTTATTGTGGACTTGCTAGTCCACAAGCAGCTGATAAACCTGTCTCACATGCCGATTAACTGTTGTTTTGCGCTGATAAACTATTTTCAGTTGCTCGCGCTTCAAAAATGTGTGAAATAACTGTCAAAAAAATCTTTACAGTATTGGATTCAGTTATGGCGCCATCGATTGCTATGTTTATTCCAAAGAGTCATGTCTATGTGCATTATGCAATCTGCCTTATTTGAAATAGCTAATATGCTTTTAACCACCATAAATTTGCTCTTACTGCATTAAATGTATTATACTGAGATCACAACTGTAGACCACCGCTGTAGAGTATGACCCACTATGTTTACAAATCAATAATGTAGTAAATATAGCACCGCCCATTGTGTTCACATTCATAGCTTCCCTTGCAACTTGATTCATTGTCAATGGAGTCGCAACTACAATCCAAAGACTAGAAAATGGAGGTCATCTTGGACTTGCAATATAACTGGAAAAATCAGGTGTGGCATCAATTTTCTTACTGTATTCAATTGTCTCTATCATTTTTGAGTGCACTCAATTGCTTCCTTTGTGGGAGGCCTACAATTTGATTGCTCTTTTGGCATTTGGTGAGGAATTCCTCATTTTTAACCTTCAAAAAGAGGGTTGACCAGGACCTGAAAATAGGTATTATAGTTTGATTTTGTTGCCCATTTTGTGTTTGTATTTATGTAAGGCCCTAGAGTTCCCATACTCAAGCTCTATTTTGCCTCCATTAGGCTTCAATAAGGGGTTAATTCTTCAGGGGATTTGATTTATTCAGATGGGTATTTTAGTTTTCAATGGATTGTTCATGGCGGCTATGGAGAAAGGCCAGAGAAAGCATCCCCAAGCGCCCTTGCCTCCTCTATAGTAGTGTGCATGGCAGGAGAGGCGATTTTGAGCGGAGCGAGGGACATGAGCAGTTAAAGGTGTAGCATGATGTGAGAGAGATGTCGAAGCACAAGACCGGGTTGAGTGAGATAGGGAGCGAGGGCTTGCATAGACGGGAAGTGTTTGTTTGAAAACTAGCTCAAACTGTTGATGAGTCTTGACCTTGAGGTTAGTGCATGTTTGCTAAGCCTCTGCCTATTCATAGCCCAATGCAAAGTTTCTGAAATTTGATGCTATGAATTGCAAACCGTTGAATGACTACTCAGATGAATTACAAGATTTTGGTGTTTCGAATGTTGAAATTGGATACCGGTTTGCATTGGTTTCCAATGATGATGCAACTGATGAAGCTCTACTACGTAATCATAAAACCATGTCTAAGATTAATGGTCTTGATCAAGTTTGAGTTTGAAATTCTATGAGTTTAAGTTTAGGCTGGAAATGGTATTCTCCTCACCGTTTTCAGTATTATTACCTTCGTTGGTGTAAATGTGGATATGAAACAGTAGACATGTTGTGCACTTAACTTTAAGTTAGTTTAGGTCACTTTAGGGATTTATCAATTAGGTTCAGGATCATTCTAATTTTGGAAGGCTGTGGAGTTGTTACTGCCAATTATTAAAATTTTGAGAGATTTATTGAAATAGCTTAACAAAAGATCTTTGGTCTCTAGTTCATAAGCAGTTGCTTGTTAGAGTCATTCACAAGGAGTATGTTTGTAAATATGATCTGCATATCCTTTTGGGGTACTTGGCACTTTTATACTTTTTAATATTTTATTGGTCACAAGACCCTCAATTTTTTTAATTCACTATTTATTACATTGAGAAGATTATTTATCTGCATACCCTTAGATCTCTGAATGTTTACCTTCCCCACTAGATTGGGAAGAGGATTGAAACATTTTCTATTGTCACACTCACAGTTTATGCAACTGCCCTATAGACTGACACACATGTTGGTAATTTGGTATATACAACTAAGATTTGGATTGATTACATTTCGTTATCATTACTCTTTTATTATAGGATTTATTTAAGATTTTCTCCATGACATTTATAGTAGAGCAAAGCTCTAAATTGTTAATATTTTAGATTGCCAATTTAAGCTTGAGATAGCTGCTTTTTATGTCCATGGAATCTTAAGTTGACTTGTTTAGTCACTTACAATGACACTGTCAAGAGGATTGATTTTTTTCTTGATTTTTTTTTAACAAATAGCAAATCATGAGTTTTGAAAGTGTTTAAGAAACTATTTATATAATGATTGCTCAATTACAGAGTGAATTATTGCAGCAATAACATCAAACTAAGTGTACAAAATTTAGCGTGTTCATCTATTAATTATTGTAATGGAAATGAAAAAAGCATATAAACCTTTCTAGATTTCATTTGAAACTCCTTGTAGTGATTGGATCTAGCATAGGATTTCAGTGTAATGAATTTGCAGTTGAAGTATATGAGAATTTCCCGCAGATGATAGCATGATACAATTTGTGTAGAATTTAGAGGTAAGTTGCTTTTCCATTGTCTCATAAATCAAATTTCATTTACTGTGAATAGATTGAAATAGCAACTGTTAGGGAGATTGGTTTTAATTGGTCTCATTTTAAAAAAAGTGTTGTGGTAGGGTTTCATAAATTTTTCCTACAAACTTTGCCTATATTTTCTCACTTGAAATAGTGCGACACAATTTATGCATAATCTTGAGGTAACTCACTTGCCATGGTTTTAGTAATTTTTTATCTTTTTTAATGCCAGATCAATTTTTTTTGTGTTTTATTTCATTCTAAAACAATTCTGTTGTTATTTGTTAAATGAAAGGGTTGTTTTTATTCCCAATGGTAATACATAGCTAGAAGATTTTTATTTTTTTTAATAAAAGGGGTAAGAACTTTATTGAATATCAGAAAGGAACATTACAAAGAAAGCACCAAAGTCCCAGGAAACAACATCACAAGGACATAACCCAACCAAAGACAACCAACTCCCTAACCAACCTTATCCTCTGCAAGAATTCCCTCCAAATCATGGCGAAGCTCGAGAGGAACAAACTCCCATTCCTCGCATCTCCAACCAACATCACGCTCAGAAGCGCATTTTGCCAAGCAATCAACAACCCTATTCCACTCCTTCAGAATATGAACAAAAGTCACCATTTCCATCAATGAACTAACCTGCAGAATCTGTTGCACAATCATAGCCAATTGCCAGCTGACACCCATCACTTTGTGCTCAATGAGCAAATAAATCAAGATTTGAGAGTCGGATTCACACAATGTTGATAGTCTTCGTCCCCTCATGGACTGAAAAGAGGAAAATCATTGAACTAGAAGAATCCCTGCCAATCCCCCCAATACCAGCAGGCCCGGGATTACCCCTGGAAGAACCGTCAGTATTAATCTTGAGAACCCCATCAGGAGGAAGCTGCCATCTGCCAACCCTATGAATTTTTTGCTTCATCTTTTGTCCTCTCCTAACACATGCAGAAGTCACGGACAACCCCTGAATCCCCAATCTCTGCACCACCTCAGTATCCCTTTTCTCTGAAGGAAAGTTCATAGCACACTTAGCCTCCACCGTCTCCTGAATCATGCCCAAAATTCTCTGCTAGACTTGTTGCACAATCTTCTTCTCGCCACAAAAAATACGATGATTCCGCTCGATCCAAATCTGCCACAACATAAAGATAGGCCCCACGTACCACACTTCCTGTAAAAAAGAATCCATAGAGGGAGGCCTACCCACACTATTCCAAAACTCAATCAAGGAGGATGCATGTATGCAGGGGCTTTGCCAAACACCCCACCAGAAGTGCCAAATCTGAATCACATAAGGGCAATGGAAAAACAAGTGAGAAGACTCTTCCTCAGCAGCCCCATACAAAACACAGACATAAGGGCCATGGAAACCCCTCTTTTGAATATTGTCCCAATTCAAACACCTGTTCCAGGTCAACATCCAAACAAAGCAATTACACTTTGGCTAGGAGAACTTGTTCCAGACCTTCTTCCACCACTGAACTTCTTACCTCTCCACCTTGTGGGACAATAACACCTTATATCCAGAGGTAACAATATATATACCCATAGGATTAGGGGACCAGGAAAGCACATCCTCCTCTCAGAGTGAACTACATCGATGGCTGGGAAGGACACTTTGCAGTTCAACACACTCTTCTTGCAGACCAACATTCGGCTAGACATCAGGAGACTTCCATCTTGCCACCTCCAATTGCCAACAATGAGAGGAGAATTTAAAGTCACTCACCAGAGACCAACCAACCTCAAGAAACTGCTGACAAAGATTCAATAAATTAGGATACTGAGAAATGAGAGGAGGGGAGCCATCCCAGGAATTAGACCAGAATTAAGCCTCAGTCCCCTCCTACAAAAACAAAATAGACCTTCCTTAATAAGAGTAGCCCCCTTCTTGAGAGTGCCCCAAATCACCGAACCCTTCCCAATAAGGGGATAGCAAGGGATATCAGTCTGAGGAATCCCCAAGAAATACTTTTGAGATAGAACCCGGGCCCAAATTTTATCCTGCTCAATGCACCACTACCAATACAACTTCATAGCCAGAGCCACCCCAGTCAAAGTAGATTGTCTTAAGCGAAAACTCCAAACTGCTTCAGGCTACAGATAACCTCCCATCTAACCAGACTCCATTTTGAGGACCCCAGACAACCAGCCCATAAAAATTGTCTAGCTACGGAGTCAAAATCCTTAACAAAGCTTGCCAGGGCAACCTGGAGCATGCATCTATACATGGGCAAGGCCTGCACCATTGACTTGATTAACTGAACATGCCCAACAAAAGATAACCAACGATGAGTCTAGTGATTAACTTTCACTCGAAATTTATCCAAAATAATCTGCCAAGACTCCCTAGGCAATCTCCCAGCTGAGATGGGAATTCCAAGATAGGTCAAAGGGAGAGTCCCAATCTGAAATCTTAGAGCCTGAGCAATCCTTTGCTGAATGGGGCCCAAAATATTAAAAAAGAAGATGGAATATTTTTCCTCATTAATCAATTGTCCCAAAGCAATTAGGTAGGTTTCCAACACCCTATGAATATTAGCAGCCTGTCTCAATGTAGCCAAACCCATCAGAGCAGTATCATCCACAAACTGTAGGTGAGACTGTGGAGGCAAGTCTCCACCCCACCGCCAACCCTGGATGAGACCACCCTCCACATTTCTTTTAATCAACCGCCCCAAACCCTCAGCAAGGAGAAGAAACAAATACAAAGAGAAGGGATCTCCTTGTCGAAGCCCCCTAGATGCACCAAAAAGCTCAGAGTGTTCCCCATTAATAAGCACAAAGAAAGAAACTGAGGTAACACAACTCATAAACCATTGGATCCAATCTTCCTGGAAACCAAAAGCATTGAGGACCTTTCGAAGGAAAGACCACCTGACTCTGTCATAGGCCTTAGCCATATCCAACTTAATAAACATCGCCTTTTCTTTGGAGCGAGCCATAGAATGAATGGTCTCAGTTGCAATAACAATCCCATCCAGAATTTGCCTACCCGCCACAAAGCCACTATGCTCCTTAGAGATCAGCTCTTTAAGCCCCTTCTTTAACTTGTCGACAATTAGCTAAGAGGTGATTTTATAAATGACGTTGCAAAGAGAAATGGGACAAAATTGACTAAACCTATCAGCCCCCTCACATTTGGGAATGAGGGCAAGAAAGGTAGAATTTAAAGCCCTTAGCATCTGCTTATTCCGTTGAGATTCCTGAACCACGACCAATAGATCCATCATGATAATGTTCCAAAATTCTTGGAAAAACTCCACCGGGAAGCCATCGGGACCAGGTGCTTTCCCTTTCTTCATCTGGAAGACAGTCTCCTCAAGTTCCACCGACGTGATGTCACTCAAAAGAAGTTCATTCAATTCCCTAGACACCAAAGTGGGAATGCAAGAGAGAACCTGGGCTTCTTCGGGAGAACCCCCCTGTGAATCCTCCCTAAAAAGAGAGGAAAAATACTCCACCGCCGCACCCAAGGAAAGGAGGAAAGCTACTCACCTCGATCATTCACTAGAATCGAGATAGAATTGCCTTGCCTCTTGGCTTTTACCGAGTTGAAGAAAAAAGCAGTATTTTTATCCCCTTCCTGAAGCCACTCTATTCGAGCCTTTTATTTCCAATACACTTCCTCTTGCATCTCGCACTCCTCCAAAGCTTTCAAAGCCTGAGCCTCTTCTTGAAGTCGAACTTCAATCACCCCATCCTCCCTTATCAACCTCGTGATTCAATTCAGAACATCCTGGGCTACCGCCTTAGCATGAAATACATTCCCAAAGCAGTGACGATTCCACCTCTTGAGCTGAAATTTCACATACTGAAGTAATTTGGCAAAGGTATACATTGCCGTGCCAAAAGTAGGTCTACCCCTTCTCCACCAGTCAGCCACAAAATCATACAGAGATTGGTCCCGCAACCACATGAGCTAGAACCTAAAAGATGGAGAACAAGGCACACGACTAGACTCAATAGCCAACTTGATAAGCCAGTGGTCGGATCCCCTCCAATCTAAGATTTCAGAACTAGAAGACCACATACCACCAACCCAGTAATAGGAAACTAGGAACCGGTTCAATCTCTCAGCAATACAGTTATCCCCCATCCTGCGGTTGTTCCATGTAAACTGACCATTATTGGGCTTAATATCAACTAAATTCAGAGCAACAATGTTATCACACAGGAGCAGTGCAGAAGGCTCCAGCCTTGCAATACCACCACGCTTCTCAGCTAGCTCAGTTATAGCATTAAAATCTCCAGCCATAATCCAGAGATGGAAAGGGGCCAAACTACGGAGAAGCTTGATATGGGCCCACAGAGACTGCTTACCCCAAAAATTAGTAGGAGCATAGACATTAGACAAGAGTAAAATCTTCCCCGTCTCAAAGCTAGACGCAATCATAGACATAGCACACTTAGAAGACAACCACCATAGAGGATGGATCTTCCGCGGCTTCCACAGACAAGCTAAACCCCCAGAAGACCCATGAGCACCAATGCATTGACACTCCTCGTTCCTCCACATCTTAGGAGCAAAACTAAACATAGTTTGAATTGATAGCTTGGTCTCCTGCAGAAAAAGAATATTAGGGCCTTGATTTCTAACCAAATCATGAACCTCTTTTTGTCTAGGGCCGCTGTACAAGCCCCTTACATTCCATGATAGGACAATCATTTTAAGGGGCTCGAAAAGTGAGAATCCAGAGTCTTTACCGACCCTGACTCCACCAAGGTCTCACCTATCAACTTGATCTTTTCCAGATCCTTCTTTCTAACAAGTTTGGCAGATTTCTTTGCCCCACCTTTTTAAAGATCCCTTTGCAAAAGGCCCAACTGAGAAGAAATCCTATTATTCTTAGCCTGGGTTCACTTCCTATTGATTGAGATCATCCAATACCTCAAACTTATTAAAAGTATCCTCAACCTGAATTTTCTTTAAGGTCCTCTTTTGACCCCGGTTCCTATTAGGAGCTTTGACCTAAACAAAACCATTAGCACCAACCACCTCACTAGAGGCCATGCCCTTCCCCTTATTAGCCGCAGGGGGGTTGCGAGGATGTTGAGCAACTTGAGATTCCAACGACTTATTTCTTGGACATCTACTTTGCAAATGACCGTACTCATGACATAAATGACAACGGAAAGGGAGAGTTTCGTAGTCCAACTGTTGCACCCAAGAAAAAGATCCCACACACATTTCCATAGCATCGGGTAAAAGCTTACTAAGATCAATTCCAACACAGATACGAGCATAGGTCAATACCTTTTTTCCTAGGGTTTGCAACAAAGACCCAACTGGTTTTCCAAGCAGTGCAGCCAACAGGAGAAAAGTATCCTCTCGACAACATTCGACCAGAAAATGAGGCAAACAGACCCATACTGGAACACGATTTGGCAGCTCCTCCAAAGGGATAAAGCCAGCATGCCATGGTTTGATAGACAACCCCACTTGGTTATGAAAATAAGGACCTCCCTCAAAGACCCTATTGCGATCAGCCATGCAATTAAAAGTAACCATAAAGTAACTATTGGCCAGCAACATAACCTCCATTTCTCCTTCTGGCGCTCGAGTCCTTTGGGCCCAAGTTTCCAAGAACTGTAGTGAAACCCTCATCCCCAAAAATTTACAATATAAGGAGTGGTTTGAATAATATTCAACATCTTCCGCAATCATTTCAGGTGAAGTCATCAGTTTAGGCCTCTCCAGGCAACGCTCGAGACAACCGTTAATCTTCTTGAGCCTCAACCCATTAGAAGAATCCGCACCACCAAGCCTCGTATCCGGAGCAAATAAATTGTTATCAAAGGTCTTCATCCCATGATTCGGAGGCTTCAAACCAAGCACCGTCCGAAAATCCATCTTGGGAGACACCCTCAATTCCTCACCCCTATACAAAGACATCAGGCCTGAGACGGGCATGCAAACACCCTACGCACCACCGATAGTGGGTGGGGAACCCCAAACCACCACACTCGACCACCCTTCACACACAAACCCTACCCGCCGAACCCTACCACACCCGATCCAAGCTGCTGCCGAGTGGCAAGAGAGACCCCCGTAAGCCACAAAAAAGCCACAGCCACACACTCATGCCCTCGCCAGCCCAAGCGCACCTCGCAACGACAATCCCAAGCGCAACGCCGAGGAGAGCAGACGAAAGAACACCGAGGCAAGGAAAGCACAACCGGAGAATCCCCCACGGCCACCCTACGCAGAAACTAAGCAAGAAGGAGATATCAGTCCCCGAATGACACCAACAAAACCCACCCCCCAGCGCACAAGCTTGCAGAGACCGATCACGAGCTAGGGCTCGGGTGCCCTAGCTCTGCCTGAAAACTTGCGGAAGCCATCCATAGTTCTCTACACAGCTAGATCATGATTGCTATTGAAAAAGTATAATTTTATGGTCATACTTTTTCAGTAGCCAGGGTTCTCAGTTTATATCTTTTTATGATGTTTGGAGCTTTTTAAAGCTTGCAACTTCATCTGTTGTGATGCAATGGTCTGTACATAATTGCCTTCAGATTGGCTCAAATATTTCCTTAGAATTCTTCACAATTCAAAGATTTTATTATTAACTATAATGGCTTTTATATTTTTCATTTGATGCAGTGTGGATGTGTAGTACTATAGAGTTTTGGCTCTTTTAACTGGAAATCGGACAAATCTAGCGATCACAGTGGATCCATTTTCTATCTAGTATTACTGAATCTCACACTTTTCCTCCTGTTTCCTTCAATTTGGAATCACAAAATCACCTGCATCTTTTTCTATCTTCTCCCTAATATTGTTAAGAATGAAACTTGTTCATATCAAGTGCTGCATTGGGTTGAAATCTATACTTGTGCAATTTAAGTGTAAAATGTATATGAAGGGCTCATGATGTTCAATAGTTGTGCTGCAACAAGGTTTGCAAAATTTTCAAATTTCCCCACATTATTGACAGACAATTCTTTATCTACTATCTCCAAATGAACACTTAGATACCTTGCCTATGGATTTGTAGTGTCATAATATCAAATGAATTAGGAGCTGGGCATCCAAAGCGTACACTATTTGCTGCATATGTTTGTCTAGGCATAGCTATGATTTTTGGGACTAGCTAGAGTATTAGGTTGAGAGTGTGATAATTGGAGTGCTTGCAATTCAAACCAATCAGCTTCAAAAAAATGATTGATATTATACTCTCATTACTTTAGTAGATCCAACCAATACCACTTTGTGATGTATAGTGGGATCTTTTTTATAATAGCACTCACTGATGTGAAAACATTATGTGATGCAATGAGATATACCCACATTAATATACTTAGTTGTTAGTATCTTTGGAAGCAACACAATCCTAATTGTGTCCACTATAGAATAGTATAATTATTTATTGTTTAATATTCTTCATTAAAAACTGTAACCACACCTTGCGGTGCAATGGTTGGGCTCATCGGTTAGTTATGTATTCATGGCAACTGCTCTCGTATTTCTGCAAGTTTGTAAATTTTTTGCATTATCAACAACCATCAATTTGAACTTTACTCTTTCAAAATTTATAAATCATAATATTTTCCTACTTGGATCTATTTAAACACAAATGTAGAAATCTAATTAAACACATATGTAGAAACATATTTACAAGTTATATTTTTCTTATCTGATAATATTGTGCTGCAATGCGTACAAATTTCAGGACTACAAAAGAGGAGCTAAAAAAACCAAGCCGAAACTCTTACTTTACTTTGATATATGCAAATTAGCTATTACTTGTCAAAAGGAACCTAGTTATTTGGAAACATGGCATGTTACGTATAGAATCGAGCCCTATAATTCTTAGTTCCCCTACTATTCTATGGTGGAGGATGGATAGTAGGGCTATAGTTGAGTATAGAACCAACTAGAGAAAGTTCGCCCTCGAATAGATTATTGGACTATAGTGCCGTTGGGTCTACCCATAGAATAGTAGGGCCCCCCCCACCCTAAGGCCTATGGGATGGTGGGGTTGTACAATTATAGAGCCCTATCCCGTAGGCGGTTCAGTCGGTTCGATGCCTACTGTATCGGAAAGAATCATACCCCATAATTATACAATGCAATGTATCATATATACATTTGAATTTAAATATACCAAATTATTTAATATTCAAATTCATTATTGTTTTACCTCTAATTTCCTATCAGAATATTCCTTGAACCTCCTATAGATGCAAGTGCTAGTATAAACATCTATGTGAAGCTTAATGACTCCATCAAAGGCTATACTCTTGGTATTTAGGAAGTCTTTAATACATCTTTTTATTGCATAATGGAGGGGCGTGAAAATTAAACTTATTTTTGTGCCATTATGTTTTTAGTTTTTACTATTATTAGTGTTGGTTTTTAAGAGAAGGAGGTCGCATATATGAGAGTTGATTATTATTGTTATGAGCAAAGAGAAGGAAAGAGGCAACAATTGTAAATCTTTGAAGAAGGAATTTTTTGATTATTATTGGTGATTGCTAAGAGAAGGGCACATGTTTTGAGCAAAGAGTTTTCTTATTTCCAAAGGGAGAATGCAATAGAGGATGACTTTTCATCATTATAGCTTGGCATTTGGTAGCCATATTCATATTGTTGAACCTACTATGCACATTTAGAAGGATGTACTAGAGCTTAAAATTGAACAAAAAAGTTTAGAAAGTGCAGAGGAATATAATATTACACACATTTTCACTTTCTCTATACTTCTTTTATTCTTGAAAAATATAATTATTTACAAAGAATTTATTTTGATATTAGTGAATAAAACTTTTATTTTATTTATGTTACGAGTTGTCAAGACCTTGAGTGATAGATAAAGAGTCATGATTTAGTGTCATTATTTGAATGTGCTTCAATTTTTATTAGAGTTTTATAAACCTTATTGTGAAAAATAGGAGAGTATTACTCTCTTAAATAATTGTAAAAATATATGAACAAGTGGTAATAGCCAAGGTCTGAGAAATTGTGAGTATGTAATGTAGATGTTCATTGTTAGGAATATGTTTCCATGACTTTATTCATTTACCGACCATAGAAATTTATACATTTTAATCTTAAATCCATGTGAAAAGTTATTTAAGTAGTCAATGTGTTTAACCTTAGTTGAAAGGTCATTTCCAATTCGAGTAAGAGGTGTGTGAACTCACGACTATATTTCCTATGGAAATGTTTATTTTATTTAAAAATTTGGCCAAAGTAATGAAAAAGTCTCTACTTGCATTTAGTTAGTTCACAGTATTCTAGATTGCATAATCCAATTAGATTGGTCATACTTAGTTAGGTTGTCTAAATTTGTATGGTTGATTGGGTTATGTAAGACAAAGTACTAGGACTTAGATGAAATGTATTTATTGGTTTCCTTTGTCTATACTCTTCACACGAAGGGTAGGGCCACTTCTAGATGGGAAGGTGTGCAGGGAACCTTTTGTTTGTGGTTGGAGGTAAAGCACTCGGGTGATGCTCTCCCTCTTGCAGATGAATTCACTGAGAATTATGAGAGAAATGTAGAACTCCAAATATGAAAGAATTTATAACACTTAGTGTGTATTGTAAACATGTTTACTTAAAATGCAATTTATCTATGTAATGTGAAAGAAAATATTATCATAATTTTCATTATTGATTTTTTTGCATTTTAAATTCAATTGATTATAGCTTTTATTTATTTATTGAACATCATGTTTAAATAATGTTATATGAAAGATAAAAAAAAATTATTATTGAATTTTAGCATGTGCATATTTACTTTCATGTTAATTCATTAAGTAATTACTATATTGGAAGTTGAGTTTTTTACACTTTGACTCCCAACCTGTGGTATGCATCAAGTTGTATCCTTGACTCCCAAACTTTGACATTCTTACATTTTTTCTCTATTCACCTTACCTATACCCTAAATGATTGAGAGTGTCATTAATGGCCAATTTGACCATGCAAATTGTTAGAAAGGGACTCTCCCACCAGAAAAAAAAATTGTTCAAATTGAAGGGTATGAATTTACGTGTACTTGTAAGTTGAAGTATGATAATGAACATATATCATGATTGTGGTGGTTAAGGTTTGGTCACTATTTTAGGGTTTTTGTGAGTTCTTCTCTACCCTACACACATAGATCAAGGGATTCCATTAATGATGATAACATATATGGTCAATGATGGCATATCTCCTCCCCAAGCCATTCGAATATGCCAAAGGAGATATATTCCTAGGTTTTAATTATTTTGGGATTATGTATTATTCTCTAAAACTAAAACCCTAACCAATATTAATTTGAGCACTAGTGTTACATATTTATATTTGAGGATAAAAATATTTAAACTTCTATATAAATAGAGGGAATAAACCCTTTGGTTTCATATGCACGAGGATTAAAGTTCTCTTTTACTTGGAAGGATGATCTCACTTAGATCATGCACGTGAGCTTCGAGTTCATAGTCTTCAGCTACAATGAATTACATAATTTACTATTTATTACTGGTTTTGAGCCTAATAATCTCTATTTTTTTACTTTTTGTTATTGCACTATCTTTTGAATGTACTTCCAATGTAATTTTGTTATTATTACAACTTATTTTAATTATATTACTATCTCAGTTGATATAAGGGTTCTACAGTATATTTACAAGCTTAGTTGTAGTAGCAATGTTTAGTATTGTATCTTAGTCTTATTTAATAAACATATTTTTTTGTAGCTATCTTCCTTTATGGGCCCAATTTACAATCTAGGTAATCACTATTTTGATATACGTTGTAAAGAGAAATTTTAGATTATGCAAAATCTGGTTAGAATATTTAAATTTGATCAATATTAGTATAGTTAAGTATGGGTTTGTTAGATTTGATTAGACATTTAAATTTAAAGTCTATCTTCATTGGTTCAAACTTGACCTATAATATCAAGGTTTAATGTTATTATTAAAGGTGGAAGGATTTTTTGGGTTGTTGCAAAAGGTTTTGGTAAAATATTTAAATAAAAATTTATTTACCTTAAGTATTTGAATGAGATATTATGAAAATACTTTTTTTGAGTGAATTTATAGAAATCACTATAAATTTAAATAAATCCTAGTGAATACTTGTTAAGTGCATTAATTACCATATCGAATCATTCATTTAGAATCAAATTATTAAGTTTGGATAGTAAAATAAAATGTTATACCATTAGTATTTACATGGTTGGTTGGTGTATACCACCCTTTTTTTTCATAATTCCAAAATGGGGGCTTAGGGGTAAAAACCATGAGTAGGATCAAGGGGAAACATTCCTTGTGGGGGTCAAGGGGCTAGTGCCCCTTTGCAGGTCCATGGATAACAACCTTGAAATTCTCTTGTCATGTTACAAGTGAGGTTATGTGGCGAAACCCTTCACCACCAAGCATAAATTCACTCTTGGGAAGGCATTTGAACATACATGGAACAAACATTTTGAAAATGATAAAAATGAATCTACATCACAAATTTCCTCTTATCTTGATGGTTCTAATTTCTTTCTAGGAAGTAATAGGCATGTATGATTTAAAATATTCATCCATTTCTAGAATTCATTTAGACCATTAATTTTTATATTAATCAATGATTGATATTTATAATATAATGACCACTGTTTAATATACACTCTAATGGTCCAAAAGGAATTTTGGGAAAATGTTAAAATATACAATTAGTTGGTGTATCCCTCCCAATATATAATTTTTATAATACCAAAATGGGGTCTTGAGGGTAGAAACCATTAGCAAGATCAAGCAATAGTAATCCTTTTTGGGGGGTCAAGGGGGTAGTGCCCCTTTGCAGGTCCATAGATAATAACCTTGAAATTCTCTTTTTGTGCTACAAACAAGGTCAAGTGGTGGATCCCCACACCACCAAGCATAAATCCACTATCAAGAAGACATTAAGACACACATGGAAAAAAAAAAAAAAGGATATAAATGAATTTATATCACAAATTTCCCCTCTACTTTGATTATTCTAATTTCTTTCTAGGAATCAATAAGCATGTATGATTTAAAATGTTCATCTATTTCTAGAATTCCTTTTGGACCATTAAGTTTAATATTAATCATTGATTGATAATTCTTAATATAACAAACATTGATTAATATACACTCTAACAGTCCAAAAGGAATTCTAGGAAAAAAAAATTACCCAAGCTTATTACTTCGTATAAATAAATCAAAATTATCAAATTAAAAAGGAAATAAATGCAATTTGTTTAGTAAGAACAATACTTTTATCACCTAAAAATACTTAATCAAATAATTGTTATCCATAAATGAATAATTACAATTTCTCCATTGATAAGACAGGTCAATATTCCAATTCATGACTCATCTTGCAACAACACTAGAAGAGCCATTACAAACACTGTATAAGTGAATGCCTATATTAGATTGTAGATAAGATCTCAATTTCTTATCCATGTAAACATAAAAAGTAATATTAATATATAATCTACATGATACTTGTAGTTTTATTAATCATCAAAATTGAGGCTTCATATGCCCTATATTTTAGAGGTCATGATAATACAATAAATAAGGTACAATAATTTTTTTGCACATCACAACACAATGTTGGAAAGTCATGTTCAATGGTATTGTTTCTATCATAGAATTGTGAGTAATACCACCAAATTATAATTCAAATTGAATATGGCCCCAAAATGAAGCGATAATTTTATAGTAATTGTTATATGACCCCTAAAACAAGAGGGAATGTGATATTAATGGAATGAATAATTTAGTTTTTTAATACATTTATTATAAAATCTAGGCGATTAGGATCCAATCCCACATCATCTACTATGAAAAATAAATCAATTTAAAGTTTAATAAAAATAATACTTGGGAAATCTAACTAATGTTGAACTAAGTTTTCCTTATAACTTGTATTATTAGTTAATGATTGGCTCTTCTATTTGAACTATTCACCATTTGGTGAAGATTCACTAACAAAAAATACCTACTACTACCTCCAATGGAAAATACAATCTTAGACCCATTGGGTACATAACTAGCTTGAAACAATAATGTTCAATCAATAAGATCACTTAAAACTCTATAACACACTTTTTAGTTATGTTTTACCCATTAAAGTATACTTTTTCACTTGGAACCTATGAATCATCCTAGAATTTACCTCAATTCCTCCTCCTTTTCCTTAGGTATTTACAATAAGAGTAAATTGTCTCACAAAGGTATGTTAGGAATATCATAAGTCATTGGAAGTCAAAGAGAAGAAAATTTCAAAGTGTTTCTAGGTATTATAGGTAATTTTTGGATATGTGAAAAAATCACTACTTCTTGTAGTAAGGAGATTTCCAGATTCGAATAAAATCATATTTGCGATTTTGTAATCATCACACTACTTGGAAAAATTAATGGTTTTCTACTCTAATTTTCTCTATGTTATCCTTTCTGACACATGCACCATACATAATTGTGTATTTTCAACTATATTACACTACACTATGAAATATTCTCAATATTTTGTAGATTATGCCTCCCTAATATGAAGGCCTTTAGTCCCCAAAGGATATTCAAAGACTCAAAAATGAGGTAAGATCCCCATAATAAATGACACGAATACCACAAAATATTGCATCGATCCAAACAAGATCCTAAAAACCTCCATTTCCAACTATCCAAAGGTGTTTGAAGGGTTAAAACACTTGAACTAGATAGGGGAATTGTATCAATACTATTTTTCTATACTCAAGATCAGGAATGATCTTGGTGCTTTCACTTAATATTATTCTTTCTCAAAGATTCATGAATTTAGGTTGTTCCTCCTTTCACTTGTATGCTTTCAATATGAATATTTGTCTACCTTTGACTAAGACATACTTGTTTTTCCTATATTAATAAATAAATTTCTTTCCATATATGTTATGCCCCTAACCCTTAGTATGTATTATATTATGAGTAGTTGACTCGTGGCTACCTTAACTCTTAAGTAAGTTACATAATTAATGTTATAATAATATATATGTATTTAGGTCATCTTGAGAGTTATACTTAAGTATCTAAATCATCCTAGGTGGTATCCAAGGCGTAAGTATGGTATATATATGAGGTATAGGTTAGTTATTATCATCATGTTGAGTATTGTGTTCTTGGTGAAGAATATTGGAGGTATCCCCCTCAAAGTAGATTAAAAGGTTGCCCATTGAAGTGGAATATTATTAAGTATTTGTAGAATATTTTCTATTATATTCTTCTATTGTGCAACTTATTCCATTACAAGTGGTATCAAAGCATTATCTTGGCATCGTAACGACAAGGCATTTTCTCAATTTTGAAGGTCATTTTGGAAGAACATATCTCTTAGATTTTGGTAATTTTATTTCTAATTTTTAAAGGGTTTTTGAAGAACCTATTGAAGAATGTATAGTATATATTTCAAAGGAATTGAAGAAGAATTGAGTGATTTATTAAATATTTAGGGTTTCTACCCAATTTATTTAGGAAGTGCATACCTCCCAAATATTAGTGAATTGTTTCCTTAATTTTTTTAGGTTTTTTAAGAATTTAGTGAGGCATTTAAAATCCAAAATTTAGATAAATTAGAGCAAAATTAAGGGATTTATTGCAAAATTAGGTTTTCCAACAAATTCACTCTCAAGGCTACAAAACACCTAAGTTTTTGGGATATTTTTTTGGGAAAGTGTGACCTAGAACCTATAGCCAAAAAAGAAGAAGAAAAAGAATAAAGAATAAGAAGAAGAATGAGAAGTAGAAGAACAAGAACAAAAGAAAGAAAAAGAACAAGAAAAAAGTATAACAAGAGCAAGAAGAACAAGAAAAATTTAAGTAGAAAAAGAAAAAGAAAAAGTTAGCATTGAGGATAATGCTTTTGTAAAGAAGGGGGAAATATTCTACCCCTAACCCTATAGTGTGTATTATGTTATGACTAGTCGAATTGTGGTTGTCTTAGCTCTTAATAAGTTGCATAATCATTGTTATAATCATGTGTGTGTGTGTGTATTTAGGTCATCCTAGGATGTATACTTAAGTATCTAAGTCATCCTAGGTGGTATCCAAGGAATAAGTATGGAATTTATAGGATGTATAGGTTAGTTATTATCATCATGTTGAGTGTTGTGTTCTTGGTGAAGGCTATTGGAGGTATCCCCCTTGAACTAGATTAAGAGGTTTCCCCCTCAAAGTGGAATATTATTATCAAGTATTTTAGAATATTTTCTATTATATTATTCTATTGTACAAGTTATTCCATTATAATATATATAGGAGTTGCAAAACACAAATCTACAAACATCTAAAGGTAATGTTAGCACCATAGCTAAATTATTCCATAAAAGAGCATTAATATGCTAATTCTATGTTTATTTTATCATTTAAGGGGTTACTATTATTAACCAATCCTTTTCAACATGTTGATCTTTGCATAGAAAGGCTTAAAACCTCATTTAAAGCTTAAGTGAAGACGTTTCAATTTCCTTTCTTACCTTTGTCTCAATATTTGATAAGTTTAACTATGTACTTTTTCTAAAATTTGAAAGTGACTTGTTATCACCTATTACACATCACTTAAGTGATTATCCTCATTTTGGTTTGTTAATTGTCTATGAGTTCTAAAAGTTTTTGGAAGTTTTCTTAGCCTATGCATTTTCACTTCCCTCAACCCATAATGATTTTTAACCTTATAAATTATCTACTTACACTTTTTGATATATCTTTGAGGTGACTAGAAACTTATGAGATTCAAACAATTAAGGGTTTTGTTTCTAGCCTAGAAGTGATTATTTATACTTCTTTGACCTAAAAGTAGCTTCCTTAGTTGGTCAATATATCATTTTATATAGGTTCACCATCCTACACATCATCAAAATTTAGGACATTAAAATAAATCTTTGTTTTAGATTTTGTTGGTGACACACCTTTTCCTATCAACATATGGTTGATGGATGCATATTTCTATTTGGTGAAAAGAAGGATGAACTAGTTGGATACATGGTCCTTTCTTCTTGGTTACAAATAAATAGTTCTCTATAAGAATTTTAAGTCCTTATTTATTTTATCTAGCTACAACCAAATATGCTATTAATTTTCTTCAATATACATAAGAAATTGACAATTGTGATTGAATTTTAAGAAAGGAATAATGTCAGCATAGGAGATATTTCTTGAAGGGTACACTTAGTGTTACTTAGCCATTGAAAATTAATTAAGAGAATACTATTTGGATATTTGGAATTCAGTAATACTTTCCTTATTGAGCTTGTAATAGTTAATTTTCAACAAAAAATTCTCCTATGTGTTATAGTCTCATTGGCTATGGGTAGAAATCACTTTGTGGGAAGTTAAGTTGCACCACACTTTGTGAATATCTATGAGGGGACTCCTACTCAAACACAGTCTTACAAAAACAACAAAAATTCAACGATAAAGAAGTATGCAACTTTTATTATTATTTTATCAAAACAACTACAAAACATGTAATACAAAGTATAAGGGTGATAAGACCTTTGTTACAACAATTGTACTGCAATACAAGCAAGAAAACCAAGCATGTAAGTATGCAAATGGAAATAATGGCCACCAAAAATGACAACACCTAACCTTGTTCTGAAAATGGAAAATTCACCAGTTCCTTATCCTAAATCATGCTTCTTCAAGATCTTGCATGGTCCAAATTTCTTCATTTTTAACTTGTTATACATTCCCATTGGGAACCTTTCTTTCCTTGGATGAACCATGACTTCATCTTCAACTTGGAATTATTTAAGCTTCCACTTCTAATTTTGCTTATCCTTGTACTAATAATTCATCTTATTGATAATATGATTCTTACCTGTTCATGCAAGTTCTTCATGTGCTCTAAAAAATCTTCAACCTTGACAATGATCTTTTCTCCTTTATCAATATTTCTCAACTTAGAAGCATTCATCATACTACTCCCACATACAATATAGAATGGGGGTTTACCAAATATTGGTAAACTGACTTACTCCTAATATCTTCCTACGATCTCTTTGGTATAGGTATTGGTTGATATAGCCTGGTAAACTGACTTACTCCTTTGGCCATTTGGCATGATTTGCAACTTTGCACATACTTCTTCACATCCTAATGCAAGTATGGACAATAATAATTCCCACTAATAAGAGCAATGGTCTTATCTCAACCAAAGTGTCATACCAATCCTCCACTATGATTCTCATTAACCAAGTTCTCTCTTATAGAACTCCTTGGAATGTACAACTAGATTTTATTTGAACACCGTACCATTTTGGATTATGAAAACCAACCATCTCATCCTATCCAAAGAAACAAATTTCAAACAAGCCTTCCAAGCCTCTACAAATTTTAGTTCATTGTATTCAACAACCTATATCTCAATCTTTATTAACAAGTTTTTCCTTTTTCTTAAGGCATTTGCAACTTTATTTGACCTTCCAATCTTGTGTTTTGAAACAAAAATATAACTCTATAAAAACTCAACCCATTTTAAGTTCCTTTGATTCAATTTCCTTGACTATTAAGATATTGTAAAACATGATGATCAATATATATATAAAGAAATATTTGGCAACAAATAATATGTCCATTTTTTTAAAGCTTGAGCTATAGCATAAAAATATCAATCATAGATGGAACACTTTTTTGGGCATCATTAAGTTTCTCACCAAAATAGGAAACATGCTTACCTTACTAACTCAAAACAACTCCTATGGAACTGCCACTAGCATTGCAATCTATTTGAAATACCTTATTGAAATTTGAAAGTGCCAAAACAAGTTGATTCATGAACTCTTCAATAGATCAAAACTCTTAGCTACTCCTATAGTCCACTTAAACTCCTTTCTATCACATCTCGTTGTCTTCGTTAGGGTGCAAAAATAATACAAAAATTCTTAATTTTTTTATAAAAACTTGCTAGATCGTGAAATGATCTTACTTCTATAACACTCCTTGGTGTAGGCCACTCAACGATAGCCTTTACTTTCTCTAGGTCCATCTTAAGATCCTCAACTAAGACACAAATCCTAGATATATCAACTCCTTCAAAAAAATTCCTTTCTTTAGGTTAATAAGTAACTTCTCTTCCTCAACTCTCAAAAAATCTATGAATATATATCTGGTGCACTTGCAAATTCTTACTAAAAATTAAAATTTCAACAACGTAAACATTGAAAAATTTACCCAAAAATTATTTCAATACCTCATTTATGAGCCACATGAATGTGCTCAGTATATTGGTTAGCCCAAATGGCATGACTAACCACTCATACGATCCCTCAATTTTGAAGGTTGTCTTCTATTCATCTCCTTCTTTGTTCTAGATCTGATGATATCCACTCTTCAAATATCTTCATGAAGTAATTGGATCCCTCAATCAATCCATTATTTCATCCATCCTTGGCAATGGGAATCTATATTTGATCATAATATTATTGATGGCTCAAGAGTATGTACACATTCTCCACTCTCCACATTTATTTGATGCTAGTACTGTAGGTACTGGACATGGGCTCAAGCTCTCTCAGATCAATTCTTTCTTCAAAAACTCTTGAAATTTTCTATTTAGCTCCTCATTCTATACAACAGTTGTTTTATGGGCTACCTTATTTGGAAAACTAGCTCTTGGTATCAAATCCATCTGGTGACTAGTCTTCCTCATTTGTGGAAAACCTTCAAGTACATTATCAGATACAATTTCATAGAATTCTTCCAAAAAAATCTAAAAATTCTACTAGCACATCTTTTTTTTGACTCCGGGAATCAATACAAAGCATACATGATCATGCTTCATACCATCAAAAAAAATTCTACCATCAACCAAATAAACTCGTGCTTGACCATATAATTTTCCTCCCACCTCCTTCAAGGGCTTAAAATTGTGATGAACTCCATCCTTTGTTAGGGAATATGTATTAGCATGGACATCATGAACAACACACCAATCAAATTACCATGAACTCCCTAGTAATAAATGACATGAATCCATAGGCATGATATCACAAAGTGCCTCATCATGGCAGTTCCCAATCTTAAACTTTACTAAGAATTTCCCATTCACCAAAGCTTTGTGGTCCTTCTACAACCATGTAATGTGATATGGATGTGTATGTATCCTCCTTTATAACTGCAATTTGTTAACCATATCTTTTGAAACAATATTATTGATGCTACTACTATCAATGATAAATTAATTGTTAGGAAAAGGTGTGTTGCCCACCTTGCACAATGTTATAATAATATATTTTATTATTATGTGGTGCACCTAGGGGAACTAGGGATGTATGCATCACATAGGTTAGTATTCTTTGGGCCACTTTATGTTTTGTATGTAACATTAGATTAAATGTTTAATGTGGGGTTACACATGAGAAAAATATTTAATGTTGGGAAAACTTAGTACCAACATTAAATGTGGGGGTTAATGGTTTTGTAAGCTCATGGTATTAATCACATGGTTTTATGTAATACCAATTGGTGGTTTTGTGTGAGATTGTATATATAAAAGAAAACACATGGTTAGTTGTCTAAGGTTGGATAGTTGGCTATTTTGGCTAAGGGCTTGAGAGCATCTCTTGTTGGAATTTGTGAGGGTTGAAGTATGGCATCTGATGTGTGGTTACATGCTTGTTCACATGGATTTCTTGTAGAGGGATTGATGTTTCAAGGGTGTTCATGGAGGACTTTTGAGATGTATTGTAATATTTATTGTTGAATACTACATGAAGGATGGATTCTTTTGGAGGTTGGGGTTTTCCCTCTTAAGGGTTAAATTTGTAGGGTATATCTTGTGTCATCTTTGATGGTATGTTGTCTATTCTTTTGCATATAGATTTTGAATACTTGTTTGCATAGATTTATCTATTTGGGTTATGTGGAAATTATAATTTGGTATTAGAGCCATGGTTGTGGTTTGTATAGCCCTTTTTAAAGTAGATTTGGTGAATAGTTGAATCCAAGGCTTGTAGGGAAAAAATTACGATATTGCAAGATATGAGGGTTTTGTGTAGGTTGTTTTTGCATATTTGGGGTTTTGAGGTTGCAGATCTATGGTTATTTTTTACAAATTTGGGTTTATGAATATTTGTTGTAAAAAAGGGTTTTTTTATGGATGTTCAACGTGACACTATAGGATTTGACCCCAATTTTCAACGGCCTTTCGTCGGAATCTCGACGAAACATTGTTGGCCGACCGACGATTAACAGAAGTCAACGTCGTCGCTCAAATTTCTTCTACATCCCGACGGGTTGCAAAACGTCGACCTCACGATGCATGCTCGTTGGAACTGCGACGCCAACTTCGTCGATCGCGCGATGAACAGTGCCCGGATGATGGGAGGCATACCTTCACCAAACTATCGGATTAACAACGTACGTCTGTCGCCATTATGACACAAATTCGACATATTGGGAATATTGTTGAGAGATCAATATTGTTATAGCGATCAAAATTGCCTGAGAAGATATTTCGGGAGGACTGGATTTTTGTCTCAATGATAACTTTTCATCGTCGAGATACACATCTTGTCTCATCGACAAAGCACAAGGGAAGCATATCGGCAAGACATATATTATCGGAGTAAGTTCTGAAGGTCTACCCGAGCAACTATATGATGCCGATAAGATTACATTGGCAGGAGTCTTGGAGACATAATTTAGATTGAAATAGCGATAGAAGTTCGTCGAATGAGGGACAAAATAGGCAAGTCATTACGGCGAAACTTCGTCGGATAGATTGCAAATTCATCGGACGTTTTCGTGGTTTGTCGTATATTCGACGAGAAAGTGCACATTTTAAAAAAAAAACCTATTCGTTGAAAGATCAAGACTATTACAGCGATCAAAATTGCCTAAGAAGATATATCGGGAGGATTGGTTTATTGTCTTAGTGATAAATTTTCATCGGCAAGATAGACATATTGTCTCACTGAGGAAATCATATTGGCAAGACATATATCATCGGAGTAAGTTTTGAATGTCTACCTGAGCAGCTATATGACGCTGATAAGATTACATCGGCAGGAGTCTTGGCGACATAGTTTAGATTGAAATAGCGATAGAAGTTCGTCGAACGAGCGATGAAATAGGCAAGTCATTACGACAAAAATTCGTCGGATACATTGCAAATTCATCGGACATTTTTTCGGTTCGTTGTAAAATTGACGAGAAAGTGCACTTTAAAAAAAAAAACCTATTCGTTGAAATGTAGGGATATCGGTGAAAGATGAAGACTATTCCAACGATCAAAATTGCCTGAGAAGATATATCGGGAGGACTGGTTTTCTGTCTCAGCGATAACTTTTCATCGACGAGATACACATATTGTCTCATCAAGGGAAGCATATCGGCAAGACATATATCATCAGAGTAAGTTCTGAAGGTCTACCAAAGCAGCTATATGACGCTGATAAGATTACATTGGCAGGAGTCTTGGCGACATAGTTTAGATTGAAATAGCAACAGAAGTTCGTCGAACGAGCGACGAAATAGGCAAGTCATTACGGTGAAACTTCGTCGGATACATTGCAAATTCGTCAGATGTTTTTTCGGTTCATCGTAAATTCGACGAGAAAGTGCATTTTTTTTTGAAAACCTTTTCGTTGAAAGATCAAGACTATTATAGCGATTTGAGGCCTGTTTGTAGCAGCAATAATGATAACTATTTTCTTGGCTATCATACAAGCCATCTCCATCAACAGAGCTTTGAAACCAAATCCACACACAACACAATGTTCATAGTGAAAAGTTAGCACTTTCTTTCATCTTTGCAGATTGGTTTGATGCTTCAAATGATGCATTTCTTATATTGAAAAGTGCATTACTTACCTTTTTGAGCTTCTCTTTGTTTTGAGAGTAGTTTAATAATCTCTACTTAACAGGGCCAACCACGTGAAGGTGGAAGCTCATTTGGCCCTTCCCCCCCCCCCCCTCACATCACTCTCAATTCCCCATACCCAATCATATAACATTAATCATTCATTCATCCATTAATAACATATAACATTCATTCATTAACATATAACATTTTTTCATTAACATATTCAGATTCATTCATTAACATATTTCATTTTTTCAGTTTTTACATATTATCAAAAATATGGCTGTCATAATATGATTACAATCACTTTTTTTTTTGTTTCTTTTTTGCAGCTAAAAAAAGCTGAAGTGGAGTATCATTTTCAAAATCATCTGTCCCCCCTTGAGTTGTTTCGAGCTCTGCTCATGATCTTAATGTACGCCTAGTCGTGTACTCACAACTACGTGGACGTGCAAGGGGGGTTTGCTACAATAGCAAAGAAATGTTAAATTGATATGTTTTATTATTATTGTTACACGTATTTCATTAATTAAAAGAACATCAGAGTGGTGCTCTTTACCTGATTGGGCCACATCATGTTCCTGATATTGTCTTATAGCCTCATGCTCAACATGTTGAACACCCTCTAAATCCTGATCTGGAGTTGAAACACGAAAGATTACATTAATTAATACACCAATTGCAATTAAAAATGTTTAAAAGAACATTAGAGTGGTCCTGCTTACCTGATGGAGCCACATCATGTTCCTGATCTTGTCTAGCCTGATCATGCTCAACATGTTGATCACGCTCTACATGCTCTAAAGTTGAAACACGAAAGGTTACATTCATTAATACACTAAATGAAATTAAAGATGTTTAATTGTATTAATCCATACTGCGTTTTGTATAGCACATGAATACATCTAGTACTGGGATGCACACCATGGCCTTCATCAACAAGTTGCGCTCCACCCTCACTAGGCTGCATTCCAATGTCATGTGCAGGATTATCATTGCTTATTTGTGTAAAACAAATAGGCACATTATTATGGTGGAAATTAATATTGAACAGATTGCACAAGTATTCAATTTGAAATAAACTTTATTGAGTTTATTTACCTGCATGTTGGATGCAGTGGAAGATTGTGTTTGCCCAGTCGAGACTCTTAGCTGTTCAGTCAGGGCTCCATAGCCTTGGTCGAAGGCAATCTTTAGGTCCTCTTGTGTGGGCAATCTGTTGAAATCAAAGCCCTGTATTTTTGCATGCGATCATGAATTTTGCTTTTATGATGTGATAAAACCAAAATTGTTTGCAATTTATTATTTGGATGCAATATTTCATTTATTGATACTTACAAATCGTGCGGCTACTTTCATATAACCACCAGAGCCAAGTTTGTGCTGCCTGTGTTTTTCTAGTCTTGCCTTTGTTGCCTTTGATGTGTCGGGCAGCCTATGAAAAATTTGAAATACGTTAGATTATGTAAAAAGAAAGATTAATCAGTATATAATAAAATTGTTGATAGTATTACATACCTTCCTTGGCCCAGTAGTATCTTTCCTTTCTTCTTTTCAGCCTTCTCCTTTCCATCTGACACCAAGTCCTTCCACTCCCTTTCCGGAATCATGGGGGGACGCTCGTACTTTTTGTTCTTCTCTAAATGTGACCTATATTGGTCCCTCACATACTTTAGATAGGTACCAGTTTTCTTAAGGACCTTGGTTCGGTTGAATGTTTTATCACCGAACAACACAACTAAACGGTTAATGAGCTCATCTTTTAAATCTTGATTTTGGGAATTCCACTATGTACGTATGGTGGACCCGAAGAGCTCCAATGAAATATCACTTAGATGTTTATAAAAAACATCATTTCCTGCAATTATAATGTAGGCAAATATTGCCATTTTGTAAATCAATATAATAAGGTGCTATCCCCACTGTTAGCACTTACTTAAAATAATAATAATAATAATTAAAACATTTTAAAGTACTTGGGACCTTCTCTATATTTATGGGAAGGAAATCCTCGGTCACCACAAATGTGACGGGCAATGTTCCCGTACTAGTAATACGGGAAGATCCAGGAAATGCTGCTAAAACATCACCAGTAGTAGTGGCCTTTGCATCCATAGGTATTGACACATGTAGTGGCATGTGTTTGCTGCCAGAGGGTGGACTACCGAATGCCTTCATGGTATGTGTTGCTGACATTTCAGACGACAATATAGGCATAGATGATGGGGTCGGATGATGTGTTGTATGCACAGGAAGATCAGGATTGACACTTGTACTGTCCTCTACTTCTCGGGAAACACTTGCAGTACCTTGATCACGGCTAGCAGCATGATCATGAGGACGCAAATAATCCTGTAAAAACAACACATATTTTATTTCATGACATAAAAGAGTACAAAATATAAAATCATGAATGAACTTATGTTATAATTAAAGATCTCATGACAGCTTACTTCCAAGTTCTATGCTCTCTGAGACAATATTTTAACCCTTTCTCTTATCTCATCTGTTTGAGGCACTACGAATACCAACTGAAGGATTTCTTGATTGCATTTTTTTTGGGCCTTCCTCATCATATCCACAGGGTTTGTGGAAAATGCGATGTCATCATCGCATAATAGTGACTGCACCTCCATATGGATGCTCTCCTGTACTGCTGATGCCTTTCCCCGATCAGCCAACTACAACAAGAATATTAAAAACATTATCAAAATTAACCCAATAAACTCATGAAAAAAACATAATAATAAAACATTTTGCTCATATCTAATTTGTACAATTACAATAATGTAAACTTGTTGGATAGAAGCGCTTGAAGATGGATCACGATCTGTGCTCTGGGCCAGAGCCTTCCTCTTATGATCAATGTCCCGCTTTGACAAAAATTAAATATAAAAAATATTACCGAAATGAAACCAATAGACTTACGAAAAAAATCATAATAATAAAATGGTATATATATAGTACATACTGTGATCCTAATAAAGTGTTGCTTCCTAAAATGTGAGATGTTAGATAAAACTAATAGTGCAATAAAAAAAACAACAAGATAATAGGGCACCTCAATGATTAGCCTAAGAAGATGAACAATATGAAAGCAAGATAAACAAATAAATTGTTGTTATACCTTCATGTTGTTGTTTCCTTGGTTGGCCCTTGATGTTGAAGTCTTGTGTGCTCTTTGGATGGCAATGGAATGAAGTGGATGCAAGATAAATTGATGCAATATGGATGCTAAAATAGATGAAAGATTGAATGGTAATTTTGCAAGAGTTTATTTGCAAAAGACTTGATCCTCTAAAATGAAGGAATTGAAGGGGTATTTATAGGCCAAATTGAATTCTCTAGAGAATTCAATGGTTGGGATTGATCCAACCAAAATCAAGATGAAGGACTATGGTGAGTTGAGGACTCACAAGCCCTCACATCTTGACATGTGGAAGGTGACATGTAGAGGGTGGAGTGATGTGGAAATGAGGTGGAAGAGAAGGACAAGAGGTGGAAGGGAAGGACATGAGGTGGATGAAGGACAAGTACCTTTGAGGTACTTTGGGGGATGAGAATATTTTCTCAAAAAAGAACTTCTTGTCCCCAAATGAGGATGAAAGAGACTTTTGAGGAATTTTAGAATTCCTCAAAAATCTCCATGGGAAAAGGGGAAATGTGTGGGAAGAATAAATGTAAATTAAAAATTTACATTTAATGGAAGATTCATTGGATAAAAGGAGATCTCCAAAAAGCTGGAGATTTGTCACATGTGGGAGATGTGACAAGTCCAAGGTTCTAGAAGCCCTTGGCACATGTGAAGTGACAAGGCAAAGCTTCTAGAATCTTGCATGGGGATGGGAAAGACCTTGGAAAGATAAAAATGAATTAAAAATTCACATAGGGAAGAGAGGAACTTTGGTAGAATAAATGTGAATTAAAAATTCACATGGGGAAGGGAGTCCATATCAAAAATGGTAAGTGGGAAGGTTGACCAAAAAAGGTAAGCCAAAAGTGGCTAATGATTCTGATTAAGGTTGTGCAAACACCTGATTAAGCTAATTAATTATGGATTAGAGGCAAGTGGGAGATTATGGAGGATGTGATACTTAATCAAGATTAAGTGGTGCACATGCTAATGATAGATTAATTAATTTAATCTAGAAGAGGGTTATGGAGAATGTGACAAGGAGAGAGAAAAAGGAGAATTAAAAATTGATTTTAATTCAAATGGGTTAAATAAATAAATTAAATAATTTGTCATGTTTATTTAATTTAGAGAAGACAAGGGGGTAAGGTAAAGTATTTAATTTATTTAATTAGATACTTTAGGAACCTTAGGCAAAAAATTAAATAATGATTAAATAAATTATTTAATCACTATTAATGAAATAGATGAATAAAGTAGACGATTTTGATCATATGAGAGTGATCAAATTTGGATGTCTACATTTTGCCCCTCTTCGAAGTGCTATTAGAATAACCGTGCTTCGAAGAAAAGAAAGTGCAGATGACTCTATAAAGGAAGTAATCAGGATTATGATGCCCCAGCATGATAAAGAAGATCTGAGATGTCCAATTAGTGGGGAATGGATGAAAATGCCCCAATCTTGGAAGATATTGACTATGGTAGGTCAAATTAGTAAATGTTAAGGGTATGCCCCCTCGAAATGGGTGACGGGGGAAAAAGAAGGGTCCCGAGCAACATCTCGATAAGAATAAATGGATGGTACAGATGGAAAGAGGACAAAAAATTAGGCAAGTTTGCCTTTTGAATGAAGTCAATCGGACAAACAGAGTGCAAATGGTAGCCCCGGGAAGAGAAGGGATTAATCAGAGGAATAAAAGGGTAAATAAAAGGTAAAAAATACCTTTTAAAAGTTAATATAAGGTAATTTTGAAAATTACCTCACCTCATTTGCACTATAGCAGTTGAGAGAAGAAGAGAAAGAGTGAGGAGAAAGAGGTGAAAATGCCGAGAGATAATGACACCAAGATCGTCCACCGGATAGATGAGGTTCGACGGGCATACCGACAGCAGGAGGGGCCCTGCCAGGTAAGTGACAAAACCACCCATGCATTAAATTGAAATTTTAACACATTGTCAAATACATTACTAAAAAAGTAAAATATGGGTTTTGTGAACGGGAAAAAAGCAAAAAATGGGTAGAAGATAGAATTTAAAAATAGTTGATTTAAAAAAAAAAATGAACGTTTTGATAAAATATGCCACCAGAGGATTAAAAAAAAAAATGAACGTTTTGATAAAATATGCCACCAGAGGGCGAATATGCCCTGAGGGCCGGGGCAGAGCTGCCCCGCCGCGGGGCGAATTCGCCCGCTGGCTGTGGCGGAGTCACCCCAATGCGGGGCGAGTCCGCCCCACCGCTGGTCGTCGCTGCCGCCTACGGCAGCGGGTGGCTTCTCGCGAAAGCGGGTACTCCCGCAATACGCCACCGGCGGAGGTCGCTTCCGACGGGTCAGCCTACCGCTAGGGACTGGCCGCCTGGCTCACGAAATGGCCGCCTGCCGGCAGGAGTGGGGTCGCCTAACTGACGGGCGAGCGGCCCCGGCCATGGGCGTGGATCACCGAAGGCCCGCGAGGCGTCAGCCCCTGACCTGTATGAGTCACCGCTGCCAGGGCGACTGCTCTACGGTCCGGCGATGTGGGTCACCATTATTAAAGGCTGTCACGGCGAAAATGCGGGCGCAGCGCCGCTAAGGGAAGCTGGAAGACCGGGGGAAAAAGGGGAGGGAGAGAA
>CM021102.1:595006813-595043160 GCA_007115665.2 Sequoiadendron giganteum | reverse complement strand
TCCAATGTTACACCAAGGGAAATTGATTTAGCATATGGTTTAAGAGATAAACAGGTATGTATAAATATATTAATCACCCATATTATTTAATTATTTTCAATTATATTGATGTATATATATGTTGACATTTTTTTCATTGCATACATTCGGCCAAGAATAAATATGTTTATCAACTGACAATATTGCAATAAGTTTTACATGTTTGACATATTGTAGGTGAAACACCACAAGGCTATGTGGTGCAATGGTCATAAATTTCGAATCAAAAAGTTGGATGACATGAAGAAAACTTGTGATTCTGGGATAACTGCAGTCTTCCAGGTGACTAATGTTTCATCTAGAAGTGACATACATCTAGAAGTCTCAGAAAATCAATACTATGGGATTTTGGATGATATACTTGAGTGTGACTTTAAGTCCTTCAAATTAGTTTTGTTCATCGTCCTATGGTACAGGCTACGATTGAATGAAAATGATCCCGAGAGAATTGTTATTGAACATGATAATGGATTTACCATGGTTAATACAAGGTATTTTGAGCGAGCTGGAAATGAGCCCTATGTTCTTCCAAGCCAATGTGAGTAGGTATTTTACTCAGAGGTTCCAGGTAAAGTGGGTTGGTCATATGTTGTTAGACATGATCCAAGAGGAAGGCCGGTAAAGTATAATGTGGTGGAAGAAGAAGATACTGAAGAAATAGAAGATGATGTAGATGATGATCAGGATCAACAGTTAGTTGATGATGTGCCTGACAAATATGTCGAAGAGGAGGAACTAGATCATGATGATGTAGGAGTTAATGTTCATGAAGATGATATTCATGTGGATGATGACATTATCGAAACTGATATCAATGATGATGACGATGATATGACCAATCCTTACAATGTTGAATCTGGATTGGATGATACAAACAAAGAGTTGGATGAAGAAGAAGATCAATGACATTAATTTGTATTGTCTATTTGATATTAATTTCTTGAAAGAATTATATTTGACTTATGTGGTTACATAATTAATTTATGATGTTTTTAATTTTAATTATATTTGAATTATATTAGAATATGTTCAGTTAACAGATGTAAAAAATAAAATGGATAAACTAAAAGATGAAAGCGTGAGACCACTTCCTTGTTGGGTGTATGGAGTCTAATGAAGATCTATAAAAGTGTAATCTATGATGGCAATAATTCAAAGTGTTTGGCACATAGATGTAGCTTATAACTTGTATAAATGTTCAAGTAAATGACTGACAAACTCTACTTGAGATAGAATGACAATCCTAGTTATGTGATTCTTCTTATTGATACAATTAATACTCTTTAGTTACTGTGATTGACTAGGAGGGTTTAATCTTTACTTGAAAGAACCAAATAATCACATCACGCAAATACAGCAAATGTGTATCGGTAAACTGAAAATATATATATGCTTGATATATCAATTTAAACAATAGAAAAACATCAATAGTATCAACTACTTCGAGCATGAGATGATTACAACAACATTTCACCACATAAGATAGTCATTTAATTTGTAATTTGGTAGCAAGCTCTAAGCTAAGACAAACAGACACAGAACCTTACAAACACATACGATTTAGGCCAGTGCCATATACTATTGGGGAGTCGAATTAATTCACAAATATTTAGATTTCCATAATAGGTTCAAACACATAACATATAAGATCTCTGACAATATTGCATTAGAACAGTGTCAATTTCTATCCTAACTCAATACTTCTTATCAAATCCCTTTACAAACATATCCATCTATGACTCCATCCAAGCATTTTAATTAACTCTTTGAATTAAAGCAAAAATGGAAATCATACACACCATAACAGTGAGATGAACACCATAACCCTTGATTATATTATTCAAAATTGTGATATGTTTATACAAAGGAGAGCCATGAGCTCTAAATATATCATTATAACTCAAATGCTAGTACTGTCATGAAACATCAAACCTTCATGCTATTGGAACTGTCAAATTTTGACAAATTCATTATTTCTTCATGATTATTAATCTCCCAAAAAAGATTCATAATGCAAACAAAAAAATCCTCACATATCATTTTTTACCAAAATCCGATTTAAAATTGTGCCATAACGCCCCATAAATTTCATCTGACATTAAAATCTTTACATATGAAAATATCGGCATAAGTTGATGCAGGTCTCATCGATGATAATATACATATCCTAAATGTATCGAAAAGACATAGCAAGGGTCACACCGATCAAGTTATACACAGAGAGAATGCGAGTTTCTATATCTTATCGGCAAGACAAAAATTATCGGTGAGACGATGTAAGGTCACATCGAGCTAAATTACCTTTTGCCGATTGGAGTAACGTAAAGTCTATCGGAGAGACTTTGGTCATCAGAGAGAGATTTTAAAACACTGCCCGTAGTGTTATTAGTCTTGCTGATAAAGCAAGGGGAGGACTCACTTAGTGAGACAAACGATGCCGGGGAGAATTCAGAAAGTCTTACTGACCCCTCGGGCTACACCAACAGAACTGAGCATACGAAGATAAAGGGTGTCAAGAAGACAATGCGCATGCTCTCGTCGAAGAAAAAGTGTATCGGTGAGACATGTCACCATGGGGAGATCTAAGAGACATCACAGCGAGTATTATTCTGTCGCCAGAACAAATTGCTTTGTCTCAGCGACATACTCGATAAAGTGAACATCTCGGTGAGACAAAGTACTTTCAGAGTAAGGCAAAGAACCATTGGCCCGATTCATTAAGTCTGAGTGATAGTTGTTTCGGTGAAAGTCATGGCGATATAAAAGCAAAAGGAAAGAAACTATCGGGGAGACTTGTGATGTTGGGGAAACTGCAAGACGTCTTGGCGGGTGGGTGATCATTGAACCCTGATGTGACAGCGAGAATTTCAAAAAAAAAACTTGTAGCATTCATGTCTCGATCAATAAAAGACATTAATGGTGCCACGAAGCGTAGGAGATTTTGCATATCAGGGTATGATCAATTGAAATCATTATCTCACATAATTCAAAGTGAAGGAGAGCAAGGGAACCAACAAAGCAATTAAGGCATTCACCTAGCTTGAGTTTGGAAGAAGTTACAGTAAGTTTCTCATCCTCTCAGAATTCATAAAAATTTGAATTATGGAAGGCACTGGTTCAGGAAAACTAAAGGGAAGAAAACCCGGGGAGGGAAGCCAATCAAAAGCAAAAAAGCAAAAGACTGAGTTGCAACTAGAAGGTACTGAAAGGAAGCTAAATCAAGACCTCATAGACCAATTACCTGGTTTTGGACCTAAAGCTAGGTGTTCTGCACAACTCAAAGTGGAATTTGACAAATTGGATGACAAATGCAAATTTATAGGTGATGTTTGGACTCCGATTAGAGGCTATGAGTTATTCAGTTTCCATTACCACAGGAGAAATCACTTTGAGCCAGTATGCAATCCATGAAGGCTCAATTTAGGGAAATTAGTGTGCCCTAATGTTTTTATTAATGTCGAACTGGTAAAATTATTGGCCGAACACTATGATTCAAAAAAGAAAGCTATATGTGATTTGTCAGGGAATCCATTGATACATGTATCTGAGAATGCAATTGTTGAGGTTTTCAGAATGGAGGGAATATGCAATGACAAAGTAGTGAGTGAAGAGCTCGATAGTGAGTTCAGAAGGATGGACACCATTTATAAAGGGTGGAGGTTACCTCTGCACAGAATTAGGTGTCATGGAAAACCTACTCCAATGGAAGACAGTGAGGGGCCACCCTTCATGTAGACCTCTTCGAACCTTACCTAAAATATACTTACTACTCAGTGGGACAGGTATTAGGGATGGAGGTACCTGAGCATATGGTGGTTGTGCCCATGGTGATTTTTGCAGACATTCAGTACCATAATTCCAGATCATTTGACTATGCTACACATGTTTTTAAGGAGCTGGATGTAGGTTTGATGGTGATAAAGAGTGGTGCTTCTGTTCTCCATCTCAGAAATTACTCACTGCTGATGCACTTAGTGTTGTATTTTGGACAAGAGTTAGGTTTATGGCCCCAGGAGCTGAGGATTTCACAATCCGACAAGGAAGGTAGGCCATTGCCTGTTCAATTATGGACTGCTGTTTGGGACAGCAGGTTTGCCAATTCAAATTTCTTGCATTTTGAAGAATTCTTTGTGAAACCCTTGTATAGATTTTTTAGCCATCCTTGTGATTATTCATCTGAACAAGTAAAAAGGTTTCTTAGGCCTAGAGATTACAATGGAACAATTGACCACAACTGGGGGGATTGGTATTGCTTAGAGAATGCCACAATGATTAGGGTTTATGGCTTTGAGGATACACCTTTCATTCTGCCTAGAACTGTCCCGGATAGAATTGCATACCTTGAAATTGTTAGGCAAATGGATTACTCCAGTGTTATGAACTTAAGTTCATATGGGAAACAAGCTTTTATGCCCAGTACATTGTGTTTTAGTGATTTCACTATTAGCCAAGGAAGGTTATGATCTGATTCTGGATAAATTATTGCACTACAACATGAGCAGAGCACCAGTGAGAAAGAACTTTGATCCAGAAGGGTATATCCACTCTACCAGACAAAAAGTAAATCTTGGAGGGTACCAACATGTGCCCTTTAAATTTGATGACATAATCAGAAACCTGGAGGCAAAGGAAGCTGAAATTGTGATTGAAAAACATAATCAGGAGTTGGTGGATGCTGAGTTGTTATCCTCCATTAAGGGGATTTCAGAAATAGACAGGCCACAAAGCTCATCTGGGAAAGTTTCAAGAATGAAGACTCGGTAGTATGCCTATGTTGCCAGAGAAATAAATGTTGAGGAAACCATGGATGTAGATACAAGACATGAAGACTATAGGTCTTTCATATTAGATGATGAATTTATAAAGACCTCAGAGTTTAAGACATTTTTATATAAGCAAAAAGGGAAAGAGATAAGGGGATAGGTTGACAATGTCACTCTAGGGAATGAGGATCAACTGTTAAAAAACTTAAAGGATGAAGTGGACAAAGAGATGATTGACATGACCCCTGAAAAGGGGAGGGAGCTGCTTGAAAAGGCAGGTGTTATGATTTTTCCAGGTTTGGATACGAATTCTACATTAGTTTTTGATAGTTTCTTAAAAGATAACAATGCTACCCACAAGCTCAGTATAGAGAAGGTGACAGAGGTATACACAGGATCAAGATACAATCCTGATGATGAAACATTGATGATTTGGGCCTTGTATCCTCCTCACAAGAAATCAATTGTTATTGATACTGAAAAGGCATTCAGACATGTCATGACCCTGAAGGCTGGGGAGGTTGATCCTGTAGTGACTGCTGATATTGGGATAAATATAGCTAAGTTGAATAAAGCCCAAATCCAAGCATTGATAAGGGAAAGGGAGATGTACAAAACCAATAATGAGAGGATGTTGAGAGAGAATGAACGCTTGAAAGACTTGGTAGGGGGTGTAACAGAACCAACAAGGATGCTCACTCAAGGTGAGAGTTCACAGAAAAAAGACCGTTGGGAAGGGTCAACTGCATACTCTCAAGGGAGAATGGATGCATTTGCTGCAATAATAAAAAAAAGGAAGGTTGTTTTAACCACTTGGTTAAATAAACTCTAGGGAAAACATTCACAGTATGGAGATGCAATAAAGGAACATAGGAGAGTGGATAGTAGAATTCAGGAAAGAATTGAGGAATTGGAGGAGGACACTTCTAGTAATGAAGAGATTGAAAAATATGTCAATTGTATTATGGATAGGCATAGGGATTTCTATGTGGAGTTACAAGGGGATATGCAGGAATTGACAGAGGCTGCCGAAGATAGATTCACCAAGTTATGTGATGATGAAGGGAAAATGAAGGAAGCGACTACATGGAAAAGTGAGTGCAAAACAATACTCCAAGGGATGCTGGAGACATCCACTGCAAAAGATGTGATATTGGATGCAGCATGTGAGCAAAATGAGCAAATGATAATGATGGAGATTGTGATCCGTGATGCGTTGGGAGATGCCGACACTCATGAGCGCCAGGATTATATGGAGCATATGTCTGCAGTCCATTTGTGGCTCAAGAGAAATTAGTTAATAGTGGATTTGTTAAACCTTTTATGCTTTAAACCTTTTTGAAAAGGCACGTCCTTTTGCAAACTGATGTATAAGTATCCGTTGTTGGATAAATTTAAGGGGTAGAAGATAGAATTAGAAAAGGATAAACTGTTGTAAGCATTAAGTTTTCAAAAATGATGACATTCAAGGAGACTATGTTGCATGTATGAACTTTGAAGGAGATAATGAAAGACTGTTGATTTAGTGGCTTCATTCTGGTATCAATTGTTTGTTGGATTCTTGTGATTATTTGATTGTCTCCAATCTGATGTTTCTTGGTTGTTTAAATTGAAGCATCAAGTATATATTTTATTTATCAGTACACATTTGTTGTTTTTGTGTGATTTGGTTTATTGGATTCTTTAAAGAAGAATTAAAATTCCTTTCAATAAATTACAGTAATCTAGGAATGCCATTTGGATCATTAAGAAGAATCAGATTCTTAGATTTGATATTCTGCCTCAACTAGGGTTTATCATTTACACTCTTGCATGTTTATAGTTATATGCCAAACAATTAGAGGACCTGCTAGATAGAAACCATTCATTAAAGGCTTTCATTTGACTCCGCTTTACCCAATAAGGCACTGGTCTCCCTTATTTACATTACATTAGTTTTATTCATTTCATTTAACATCTCTTAATTGAACATATTAATTCATACCTTGATATTGCATATATAATTTATACCAAAGTAGGATCATATCTTTCCACTGTTAAATTGCCATTTGTGGATAGTTAGATCAAGTAGGAAACATAAATTGAACATATTAATTTAGTATAAGAGTCAACCAATCATAAGGAAAACATAATATGAAGATGAATTTTCTCAAATCTTGTGGTTGTAGATGCCCTTTGAAATCTATGCAAAATGTGGGAGGATAGACAAAGCTCATGAACTATTTGACACAATGCCTCGAATAATTGTAATCTCATGGAATACACTCTAATTAGAAAAGTCTCATCATTGCCCTCATAACAATCTATCAATTTTTTTTAGTGCCTATTGTGTTATACCCAATTTGGGACATGGGGTATAACAAAATAGACACTAAAATAAATTGAGAGATTATAATTCTTTGAGACATTTTGTCAAATAGTTCACAAGCTTTTTCTATCCTTCCACATTCTGTATAAATTTTAAAAGGGCATCTACAACCAAAACAAAAAAAAAAAATCATCTTCATATTATGCTTTGATGGATGTCTATACCTTGTTCCAAATCTCCCATATTAAGGAAACCAATAAGGATTTTGGTGAAGGTTGTGTTGGTGTTTAAAATACAATCCATGTAGAGGTTGCAGATATCTAAGAGGTAGCCAAACCCTATCGAGGACAACTACAACCACTAATTGCCAACTAACAAGAGTCAGTAAAGGACTGACTTCTCCTACACTTTTGGCTTTGTAGGACCAAGGTGGGTAAACCTAAACGTGTTCACATGAATGTCTCATGATTGGTAAGAACACTTCTTGTGTATAGATTACAATTCCTACACACTCAAAGGGATAGTGATCATCTCAAGGTTTTGGCAGACCAGAGAATGACTACCAGTACCAAAGAGCAATGAAACTGACCCACTTATTTGTTACAATACCTCCCTGAGGAGGACAAGGTTGTATTCAAGTGTTTTGTGTTCAGTATTTGGATATCCTTGCTTAGAAACTATAGTCTTGAACTAATAAAATGACACACACATTATCCAGTGCTTCATCCATAGGGCAACAGAGTCATATAGAACAAAATCCTGATACGATGAACCCATCTCATATAGCATTACTATCATGAGATATTTTAGCATATTAAGATAGTACTTCTTCAAGCATCCTGAGTATATACAACCATGAACATGTAACTTATTTTTCAAGCATTTGATTAACTCTTTGAGTTAAAGCAAGAAAATGAATCACATTTTCAATTAACTATTGAAACTGAACAGATGAATCTTTGATAAAGCTATTCATAATCCATGGCACACACCCAGGAGAGTAAACCATCTTAATTTTATAGATTTCTTTTGATATAAGTAATTAAAAAAGCATATCACACTAATCTATATATAAACCTAACCCCAGGATGACTTCCTGAAACAAAATGTTCATAACACTTTAACAATAAAGAGGACTGTATAACTTCCAAGCGTCGGATTGCAAAAAAATTCTAACCCTTCACAATGAGCCATGAAATCTCCTTTATAGAATAGGAGAGCAACAAGCATTAGGCTACATTGTGACACCAAATTGAATTTCAGCACCAAAATGAAATTCAAATTTACATTCCTTGTCATAATGATACCGTGCATGAACAAAGGAATCAAAACGGTTATGAAATAACCAATCGAAAAACAAAATTTCATGCAAAGCACGTGCATGTCCATATCCACATCCACATCCATTTTATAGAACAACAAGAGAAGAGAAGACACATCCAACAGACCCACTTCCAGTAATCATGAAGAAGCAACACAACCCCGGTACAAGCAACCACTCTGAGTTTGAGCCTGCAATAGCGATGGCACCACCTCCTCTTTACCAACCTTGTGAGCACATTCCTGAACAACTGTACCTAGTGCTAATGCAGAAACTGGCTCAATTGCCAGAACCTCCTCATCCACTCCCATAAGATCAGCCAAGGAAGCCAAATAGTACCGATAATCAGAATCAGTCTCAGATTCATCAGAATCCGATATGATTATCAGGGACGAACAATGTACTAGCCTCTTCCCAATGTTCCTAATAATAGCCTTGGGAGACATGGGAGAATCGGATTTCTTCATGACTAGTGAAGCTAGCCTCACACTCCTTCGCTTAACTGATTTACTCATGATAGAAACAGAGCGCAGCCACAAACAGAAGAAAAACCTTACTGCACTTAGACACAATAGAATGCAATGCTGATCACATACAATTCAATTAGCATTTATAGAGCAAGCCAGTATGCAGGGTACAATTACTTGAAGGCGATTCAAGCACTTGCATAGTTAATGATCCGGATAACTATGAATACCCTCAGTAGGATGGCACTATTCGCACGTAGGAGGAAATCAGGTGGAGATCCTCGGGAGAAAAGAAACTTGTATCATTAATGACATGAGCAACAACCAAGTAATACATGCCATGCGGGCAACTCACACACTTCTTCCCTATAAATGAACAGCCGATTCGGGAGGCACTTTAACAAACAGAGGGTGGAGATCAAGTCAATGGATGTTGACAATCCACGTCGACAGAAGAATAGACCCAGACCGCACAATGGGTCCCATATAATCCCACTGGCATGAAAAGAAAAGCCACGTGCCACTCCCTTGTGAACCTCGCAACACTCTCCTGGATATTTACTCTGCCCATGCGAGGTGTGCGAGAGATCATGATTACCCCATTATTGATGGCTATTACCGGTGAAAAGATGCCCCCTGTCATATCGAACACCTCGGGAAGAAAACCCATTCATCCATTCACGCCACATGGCCATATCTCGCGAACCTCGCACTACTTTGATGACGCCAGCAGACAAACCTGTGAGGTCTGTGAGAAGCGGTCAAGATCGAATTCTATGATCGGATGGCTCATCTGCCCTCAGATGGAACATTTAAGTGGGGATGGCTATTATCGGTGAAAAGATGGCCCCCTATCATATCGAACACCTCGAGAAGAAAACCCATTCATCCATTCACGCCACATGGCCATATCTCGTGAACCTCGCACTACTTTAATGACGCCAGCAAACAAACCTACGAGGTCTGTGAGAAGCAGTCAAGATCGAATTATGTGATCAGACGGCTCATCAACCCTCAGATGGAACATTTAAGTGGGGCTTGCATTGAAATTTTTGGCAGTGTAATACCTAGGCCATTACGCCAAAAAGACTGGAAAATCAGGTGAAATAGGGTCGGTTAAGCACGACCCGAGAGGGATGAAACCTCACTTAAGTGACCGGTCCATCGTGGCAACAGGGCACCGTTAAAACATAACAAGATGGTTTTGACCGATCCATACTAAAGGTTACCCTGAGTAATTTAGAAACCCTCTAACCCCAACTTCAATTTACTGAAGTTCCATCAAGTTGTGGAATTTTTCTTTGCATCTACCAATTGCATTTGTTTGAAAGTTTCTAAAACCTTTTCAACAAATCCATTATGTGTATATTCTAAAATCATTATAGTCCTTATAGTCCTAGTCCACATCACTTTTTTTTTGAAGAAACTAATACCATATATTTCTTATTTATGTTCTAAATTGGATACATGTTTATAAGTTTGATATTACAATTAATAATATTAATTTTGGCAAGACATTAAAAGATTTTGTTGATTTTAAAAATATATGCATCCCAATGTAAAAATGCCAACAATGGAAGCAATGATTGTAACACATAATTTTTGATGTAGTATCCAATTCAAAGGATGATGTTACAATTTAGGGTTATGATTGGGTATTTAATTAGGGTTAGGATTTAGTGTTCGGGTTAGTGTTAGGTTTAGAGTTAGGGTTAGGGTTAGGAAAATAATGTTAGGATTAGGGTTAGATTAGGGTTTATGTTTTATGGTTAGGGTTAGATTTAGAGTTTTGGTTATGGTTGGGATTAGATATGAAATTAGGTTAGGGTTTAGTATTACAATTAGGGATTATAGTATTAGGGTTATATCTAGAATGAAGTTTTAGGGTTATTGTAATTATGATTAAGGGTTGTTTTTATATTTGGCTTAGAGTTGGGGTTAGGATTAGGGCCAGGGATAGGGCTAGGGTTAAGTTTAGGGATAGGTTTAGGGTTATTAGAGTGAATGCAACTAATTAATAAAATAAATAATATTTAGGGTTAGGTAATTAGGGTTAGGGTTGGGGTTAGAGTTTTGGTTGTGGTTAGGGTTATAAAGATAGGATAAAGGTGAGGGTTAGGGTCAAGGTTAAGGTTTCGAGAGAAAGGGTTAGGTTATGATTTGGATTACCCTAAACTCTAACCATAACCATAAACCTAATCCCAAACCTAACCCTAAAGAAAACACATAACCTAACCCTAATTGTAGTGTTTGAGGCTAGGCTCAAACACTATATAACCTAACCCTATATAACCTAACACATAACCTAGCACTAGAAAAAATTATTCTCCCAAACAATCTCCTCTACTTCTATTCATGCCTACTAGAGTTGCAACATTCAACATTGGTGCTTCAACCATTCATTCAAAGCTAAGAATTTGAAAGCAGCGTTCATTTGTAATATAATTAATCATTTAACAATATTATAATTATTATTAATCTAATACAATATTAATATTATTAATAATATACCAATAATATTAATAATCTAATATAATTACTATTAATCTATATATAGATTATATATAATCTTAATATATCAAATATATCATTATAATTCATATAATGTAATATAATATTGTTATATAATATATTAATATTATAACATTACTATTAATCAAAGTGCTTTAATATTTATGTCGAGTTTTAGTACATTATATGACAGGTTACTAAAGCGGCTCCGAGATGCACGTGCTCAAAATCGACGGTGATGTTATAATCTTGATGAAAAGTTGCTTGACGGTTATGTTCAGTGCTGGTGACTTCTCAAACACAAGAAGATGTGATTTTGGCCCTATTAGGAGAAGATTTAAAAGTTGATTCTAGAGCTGAGAAAAATTATCATATTAAATTATGAAGCCCCTTTCTTTGGCAAGGAGATTCCATGTGTGTTCAAAAATTCTTGTTGCACACATTTCCATTACTCATGTTGCTAAGAACCTTGCAAATCCTCATATTTGAAGATTGAAAAAATCCAAAGGTATATTTTATGGCCTCCCTTTAACCAAGGAAAATGGTTTCACAAAGTATCCTAGGAGTTTTATTATTTCCCTCATGACTATAATAGGCTTGGCTTACTTTATATTCACTACTCTAAATGGCGCCATAATAGGCTTTGCTTGCTTTATATTCACTACTCTAAATGGCGCCATAATTTTTTAAAATTTAATTAACATACTCTAAAACCTAACTAAAGCAGGTTGTAGCTCGTCAAATTGGACAAGTGAAAGGTCAATACCAGCGCTGAGGAAGACTTTGGAGGAGTGAAAACAAGGTCAATACTAGTGTCGACGAAGAGTTTGGAGCTAAAACAAGGTCAATACCAGCGCCGAGGACCAGGTTGAGGGCACTCAGGGAAAATCAACGACCAAGGGACAATGAGTACTGTAAGTTTGGCACCCCCATTCTCTTTAACCTACAATTTTCATGCCTAGTTTCCAAAGATCTTCTCGCACATTCCCCCCCCATTCTGTAAAATGGTATAAGATAAGACAGAAAAAAAAAATAGCTTTGTCTTTCACATTTTTATAGTGATTACTAGAGGCACATAGACCAATTCTTCATAATAGATGAATTTGATCATACTTTTCCAATGATGCAATAGTTCAACTTTGGGGTGTATCATTTAGGCAATAGTTCAACTTTGGGGTTCATCATTTAGGCAATGACGGATCCCTACTCTTTCCATATGCTCTTTCCTTTCTATTTCTTCAAATGTATAGTTTATGTCTTATATTGTATTGAAATAGTTATTCCCACAACTTGTGTGGGACACCATACATTTGTAATTATCAATAAAAGACATTTGTGAAAATTTTGTGCAATCTTTCTCTTGTATACATTTGCATAATGAACTGCAATTCATTTGATAATACTTTTGTGTATATGAATGGAACTTAGTAGAATTGAATGTGTACCTTTATCTTTATTTTTGCAAAAACTATCCCAACTTTACTTGATTGAGTTAGAAGCTAAATTAGGTAAAAAAATTGGTGACATATTCTATATGTTTGCCTACTAAACATCCTCACCAGTTTCCTAAACTTATCCATTGGGCATGGTGTCGACTCTTGGAACTTGACAAGACTTGAGAAATAGTCTTGCATAATGTTGTAACTCATCCAAAATAGTGCATAATGTTGGAATTTTTAACAACCCAAGTAGAACCTGCAGAAGCTTCTATGAGCTTGCCATACTCAATTTTAAAAGTCTTGAAGGCATTGTGCCAACTTAACGAGAAAAATGCAACAAAACTGTTATCTCTCCTACACTTCAGACTCTGTAAGATCCAGGAGGGTATCCCTAAAATATATTGTCATTCATGATGAGAATGATTTGCTCATACATGGATAAACAACAGATGAATTCTAGTCTAAGTTTAAACAAGATAATCCTTCAAGAAATTGGCTATTTCTCAGGAGAATTCAGCTCTTATTTAACAAGGAATTGAAATAACACCTAAGTGTGTTTTTATCAAATATTCAAGTGAAATTGCTTGAAGCTATAACAAAAAATACAAGAACAATAAGCAGTCAGAGTACCAGTGCCATATCCTAAAGCACAGAGTCAAATTGGAAACTAAACTACAGGGTAACTTTCATCTAGAGCATCTATGATCTGTATGTAAGGCATTACCATCCATTCATCAATACATGAATCTATTACTCTTTAGAAAATCCTATGTGCTAATTTGCATGAGCTTATTGAACAACTAAAGCATTTAACAGGTCCATTGAACCAGAGCTATAGTCAAACATAATCCGCAGGAAATGACAAATGAAATTTAACGAACATCATCTTTGATAGAATTTTCATTAAAAATTCATGCAAATTATTACAATAGGAGAGAAAATAGACTCAAAACAATCACAAGATTTGCATAAGTATGCTCCAAAACCCCATGATTTACTAAGTCCCAAACAGACTCAAAGCTTCAAAAAATTGGACATATTCTTTTCTCTCTCTCTACTTGATTCTTCTCTTACGTATCTTAAGTAATTTCAACAGACCTATTCCTCGGCCCAGAATTCCCTTTTATAAAAACAAGGGAGCAAACAAGCTTTAGGCCGGAGGATACACATGTCCATTTTTTACTAGACAGCTAATTCCTAATCAGTTATCTTTACATCATTTGCTTGGTAAGAGAAGAAAATCTTAAAACAAAATGATGATTAATTTGTTACGGAGGAAAGGAAAGCATGGTTCCAAGTATTGATTCCCTGACATCAAAGCATCTTTTAACCGTTCCATGTGCTGATTTTATTTGCGCAATTTGTACCTGAATCTAGGAAGAGAATGCATTTCAAAATATAATACCGCAGGCCAGACCTATATTTTACTTGACCAAATTGCAGCTCTCATCCCCATTATTTATAATTCAAGTTCATCAATAAACATCTTTTTCCATGACTCAAAATCTTCCTCCGACGGCCAATTGAAAGCCACCACCCGGTCCACCATTTTTCGATAAGGTACATACTTTATCATTAATGACGTGGCTGTCTTGTCAAAATTCTCCAGGAAACTAATGACAAGTGATAACTTCTCTAAAGTGTTCTCCAACATGCGAATATCAGCATTTTTGCATATCTCATGAGTTTGGGCGGTCATTATATTATTCATTTGCTCCTTCCACTCCTGCAAAGGCTTAACACTATCCTAACTATGCAAAATATGAGGTAGTGGAGTCAAATCTTTTCCATCATAAATATCCTTCAATGCTTTGATTTTGGACTCCATAGGAGCAACAGACCCCTGGAATTTTTTCTCAACAATAGTCTTAACAAATTGATATGTTTTCATGACTGTAGGATACTTATTCCCATGCTGCTTTGCTCCAACTCCCATAAATTTCAATTTTTCCATTCTAGGGCCCCATCTATTTAGCAAAGGGATAGCCAATTCTCTGTCCCTTGGAAACAATTCAAGTGCTTGCAGCATCAAGGCATAATTCACATGAAAACCATTCAGCTTACTCTGGACCCGTTTATGTAGATGCCTTAACACAGTATCAACAATTTCTGAATTATTCCTTCCTACTGCATCCCAGATTTGATTTACCATCTCCTTATATTCTTCAATCTGCTGGAGTAACTTTTCCCTAGAAGAATCTTCACTCGAGGTACTGGCCTTCTCAACCACAATAGGCACTTGTCCCATATTATACGGGACCATAGCCCAAGATTGAACCTATGTAGGAGGTTGGGGTTGATCAATTGGTGGGTCAGCAATAATTTGGCTAGAGCTAACCTACTTTTGGGATCTCAAGATTTCCATTTGTTGCCTTAATAAGGCCATTTATGTTTCCAATTTTGCCACCCTTTGCTGACTCTTATTATACTCAATAATAATGTCATTATACTGGTTCCTTAAAGTATCTCGGTTTTTAGTTAAATCCTCCACGGTTGCCCTAGCAAATTTGGCAACATTCACAACCATGTCAACAACCTCCAAGGCAGGGGTATCAACAACTCTCTTCACAATCAAATGACCACTAAAATTGGATGTTTCAGCAACAATAGGTTTTCGAGACCCTGTAGATAGTGACCATATTGCCAAAGAATCCCACTCTTCACTGAAAGTTGATCCTTTAAGTGCTAATGTCGCCTCCTCCTCTATTGCAAGAAGCGGTTTATTTTCCCTTCTTACTGTATCAAATACTACAGCATCAGCAATATCCAATTCAAGGAGTAGCAATATCCCACACTTTTGAACCAATGTTCTGCCCTGTTCTGGTGTGATTTCCTTAAACCTCTCCTTCAATTGTACTCTGATCTTTGACTGAATTACTTGCTCTGGAAGCTCTGGGTGCAAACTTCTCTCATGTGCTACCTGTTCAGTATAAGATGAGAGATGAGCTCTCCATACAAAATCTTCAAAAGCATGGGTATGGATAAAAGAGTCATCCATCATGAATTCTTTGCAGGCTTCCATTCTCAAATCATCACTATTTGTAATTCCTTTCATCTCATCCTTCCCCAATCTTAGGGTGATGGCTCCTGAGCTCGTTGCAATGTCAGTCGGATCTAGTGGCATTTCTAGATTTATTTCATCCGGAGTTACAATAATATCCTCCTCATCATTACCTTTCTGGCTAACATCCCCCATACTATCAGTTCTAGGCCTCTTTGGGGATGATGTGCTAATCTATTCTTAACTCTTCAGCGGCGAATCCAGATCAATAATACCAGATATTGATTTCCTTAGGACGGATGATGCATCACTCATCGTAACTTCCTCTATCATATTTCTCTTCCTTCTTGAAAACACTTTTATTTTCCCTTGAGGCTGGTAGGTAGGCCTTTCTTCGATTCTTATCTCAGGGTGCTGCTCAGTAACATGTGACTTTCCCTTTTCTTCTACAATCCTTTCCTCCTTCAAGACTCCTACTATGCTCTCGAAATTATCAAGAACATAGATTTCCCTACTGAGCTCATCTTTAGCATCAGGTACAGGATCAAAACCAGGTATTTTCTCCTGTTTACTTCTTACCATTTTTGAATAGGCAATGTACATTGCCTTTCTCTCATCTTGTAAGTCCTCATCAAAAATATTCTTAATGGTATCTTCAAGATAGTAGAAATTGTGAACAAAGGTTCTAGTCTGATGTCTAGCCTTCATTTGGGAGATAAAACCCTCAGGATCATAATTCCTAGGGCATACAGTATTCAATCTATATGGCTTGAGTAACAAGTGTAAATTTCTCCACCCTCCCTTTATCATAACAAAATCTGCAAAAGTTGTATATTCAGGGAAAAAGGTTCCTTTCTTGTGTTCAGCAGGCAAATGGAAATCTTGAGATGCTCCCAATTGCCTCATAATCTCTACAAAACCAAGTCTGAGAGGAACTTCTTTAGGTAGGACAGACGGGATGGCATTGGTGCCAAAGACCCTGAAGATTGTAGTATTGTGATTGGGGATAATATCACCCCAATTGTGGGTTAGATTCAGCTCAGGCCTCCTCTGCATAGGTCTTAGAAAGTCGTGAATTTCTTTTGGAATCCTAGGTGGATCAACAACTAAAGCCTTCCTTAACTTAGATCCAAAAATATTATGAAAGGTGACATAATCAAACTTATGATCATTTTTGTCTAAGACCCTAGTCCAATATTGGACAGGCATTTCAATATCTCCTTCCATCTTCTTCAACTCCATATCTTTTTCAAATACCTTCTGACCACAATATAAAAACATATGAATCAACAGTGAAAACCATCTGAATTTTACCCAATTCTTTCCCAGCTTCAAAGCTACTAAGCCAGAATCTATGTTCTCTGCAAGGTAAGTGGCAAAGTCATACACCACATTATAACCAGGGTGTTGGAGGTTGACATCCATATACATTATCTCTATAGGCACAATCTTCTTCAGGTCAATCCCCAAAACTTGACATAGTGCACAGATGGTCTTCTTGAAATGAGGGGCGAAGTAGTCTACCGAGAAAGGTTCACGCTCATTCTTGCCAATAACAACCTTTTTATGATTCTTCCCTCTTCCCGACACAGCCAAATGGGGTATCAAAAGGGATGTCCTTATCAAACCCTTAGTGTTTCTGTATTCTTCCCCGAAGACCTCCAATTTGATGGGAATCATATCTTGGCTCCATTCATGTAAGCCAAAAATCTTTGCAATTTCCTCTCTAGTTACTTTAAGCATAGGCTTGCCAAGATGTGTTCTGACAATTCGAGTCACAGGATCATACCTTGCAGCAATATCTTTTAATAAGTCTACATCTTCATAGACATTCGGTACCACCAGCTTACCCAAGTCCAGTCTCCATGGATTACACAAAGGAATAGGCAAATTTCTATTTCCAAACCAATTGGAAAAGAGCTGCCAACCAGTGTACGATAATTCAACATCATGGATTGTACATTGTTTGTCCATTAAACCTTCATGAATCACGGGTCCATAGAACAATATCCTTCCTTCTTGCTTCTTGCTCATAGAATGTTTCAACAGATCAATAATATCTTGTGAGTAACCCCTAGGTGTAGCCTGGGGACCAACAGTTTGTGCCTTGGATGCCATATATTTTAAACAGAAGGGGATTTGAACTAGGGTTTTCTTAAAGAAAAACAAATAATTACACCCTATTCTCAATTGCCGTTACAGAAAACTTTTTTATATGCACACAAATCACTAGCAATGACCTATATAAGCTCTAATAGCCAATTCGCTTAACAATTCACCAGGAATCAAAAAGGACACAATCGCCAATTATTCAATAGGCAACGCTAATATATTCTGAAATTACAAAAGAAGGCGTTCGTATCACTTATTGTTTATTTTGCAGAGCGTGAACTGTCGCGATAATGGAGAACTAAGATAATAGCCGCTTTTCTAAACACCAAGGAATTCTTATAAACCAGAATGCAACACTGAAATAGCAATCCACTGGTTATTTAGCATTTAATTACGTAGGCCGAGTCGAACTTGACCATTACTATTCGCTCGCACGAGATAGAACGGCTATAGTACAGCACCAGTTTGTTTGAAAACACGTCGTTGATCAAAGATATAGTTGGCCAGACGGACGGTCCAGATTTGGTCAGTAGCAGTTTGAAAATGATACATCCTCCTTCCAGTCAGCAAGCGAGCAAGAATATTGCCCATTAGGTACCACATCAGCATGGAGCGGGTCCCACCTCATTCGTTAATCGATAACACCGGTGCCCATGCATCAACACATCACGTACCTTGCAGTATTATTGAAACTGAAGTTTTAATTGCGTGAGGTCAATGAGGGATGGCCCAGATGCATCGGATAGTACACAACTGTTAGAATCATCACCCGTCCATCAATCAACACTCAAAAACTGGCCCCACCAAGTTACACAACAGGTGGCAGCATCTCGCAAGCCTCACAGCATTTTCTGTGATGCAAGCACAAACCTTGCGAGGTGTACAATGAACGGTCAAGATCGCAATTCCTGCATTCGTCGGCTAATACAAATCTGCACATGTGAAATAGTTACCTTAAAGAAAGGGGACCACTAGGCAAACGGGGAAATAACCCACGGGGTCAAAAAATAATTCAAAGGCTACGTTGTAAAGGTTAATAGGCCGAAAACCACAGGGACGCATAATTCAAAATGCAAAACCGAAAGGATACGTAAAAGGGGCCGGTGAAGTGATGTCCAAAAGGGATAAAACATGACTTAAGTGACTAAGTACTGTTGATAGCAAGTCAATGGCCAGAAAGAAAAAACCCCCAAATACCAGACCAGTAGAAAAATAACGAAGATAAAACCACCCCAAAGGGAAGGAAAACAAAAGCTCCACCACATAACACCTACCAACCTTATTCAACCTACCAAATGACTCAAAACAAACTAATTGTGCAAACAAAACTTATTCACTTAAAACAAAAACTATCCTAACCTAGACTAACTAAGGAAAGGAATACCTAAATAAACCATTAACTGGTTCATGAAAGTAGCTACCCTTTCTTTGCAACTTGTAATGCTCCATATGTTTGTGAGCATCAAAGAGGAAATGAATAAATGATAGATGTTTAACCAACTATTGTAATGCCTCATAAATGGAGAAAACAAATCCACAAATCCACTTACCATTCATGTTATCTTAAAATGGATAGGATAGTAGGATAGAGTCCTCATGCTTGGGTGCAATAATGACTTGTGATGCATTTCTAGTTTCCATCCTAGTTAGATGCCTGATAGGACATCCCCTTGAAAGCTTTAGATTGGTTTTTCCTTTTTCCTCTTTTGGTGTGATCATATCCTTCATCTTACTCTTATGGTGCTCTTGTGGTACAAGAAATTGATTTGGAACTTCATGGTTTTCTTCTTCTTTCAAAGAACCCAATAAGGTTGATATAATATTATCATGACTGCATTCTTCAAACCTTTCTACCTTTTTTATGGTTGTCCTGTTTCATGGCTAATAAGTTTAGACAAGAGAGAAGGAAAAATAGCTTGCTTTTATTGATTGAAAGGTAAAAATACAACTGAGTACAAGTCCGTGAAAATGAGTTACAATGCTATCTTTTTCTTGAAAGCTCCAAAAATGAGCTACAATACTTGCTGAAAGAAGAAAGAACTAACTCCAAACTATCATTTGAAGTTACTTTATGCTTGCAAAGACGTTGCACAAAGACGTTAAGTAGATTTGATTTGTGATGGACACATTTGGACGGTAGTAACAATAACTTGCAATCTATCAAGACTTGATTACCTTATAACCTGTCAATTTCTAGCGATGAAATGATAAATTAATCATAATGTCACCTTCGGATCACATCACCATGAAAGAACTTCATCCAACATCCTTATGAGTGCTGGCACCACAAAATAGGTATTTGTCAGATTTGTCTTCCTCAAGCGAGGGAAATTCAAGAAGAGAAGAGGAAAGCGAGACATGTAGTAGGTCTAAAAGAGGGAGATCAACTAGAGGTCAAAAGATTAGAAGAAAATTTCGTAAACGCATGGAATTTTTTCTTACTGAAGGGGGGTCATGTTCTTATGTTGATGAGAGCATAGGCGACATCGAGGTGCCCTTGAGGTACAAACATCTATGGAAAAAATGGGTACCCAAGGAACATCCTCCAGTAAACACTGATCTTTGTGTCAACGAGAGGATATATCGCATAGCACCATCGTCATTACATGGTTTGGGCCTATTTTGCATGGACGGCATAAAAGTCTGTTACGACAAAGTTACTGAGTTGATGGAGTATGTTGGACCCTGTTACAGTTACAAAGATTGGATGCAGCTGGTTCGATATACACAAAGTATGCGTAGGTATGCACTATCAGCAAATTATATACAACTAAAAGATAAGGATCAAAATAAAGGAGTGGCTAGGTACATTGACGGGAGGCCAAAAGCATCAGGGAATATTGCAGGGTTTATAAATAGTAGACGACCTGGGTCAACAAATAAGCAACCCAATTGTATATTCGAGGCGCGAGAGGGAAAACGTGTATTCATATGTGCGATAAAATCAATAACTGCAGGGGAAGAGTTGTTAATCGATTACAATTTGAATCGCTTAGATACAAACACAATTACTATGGGGGTGGTATGTGTAGACATCTAAATTTGATCACTCTCATATGATCAAAATCATCTACTTTATTCATCTATTTCATTAATAGTGATTAAATAATTTATTTAATCATTATTTAATTTTCTGCCTAAGGTTCCTAAAGTATCTAATTAAATAAATTAAATACTTTACCTTACCCCCTTGTCTTCTCTAAATTAAATAAACATGACAAATTATTTAATTTAGTCATTTAACCCATTTGAATTAAAATCAATTTTTAATTCTCCTTTTTCTCTCTCCTTGTCACATTCTCCATAACCCTCTTCTAGATTAAATTAATTAATCTGTCATTAGGATGTGCACCACTTAATCTTGATTAAGTGTCACATCCTCCATAATCTCCCACTTGCCTCTAATCCATCATTAATTAGCTTAATTAGGTGTTTGCACAACCTTAATTAGAATCATTAGCCACTTTTGGCTTACCTTTTTTGGTCAACCTTCCCACTTACCATTTTTGATATGGACTCCCTTCCCCATGTGAATTTTTAATTCACATTTATTCTACCAAAGTTCCTCTCTTCCCTATGTGAATTTTTAATTCATTTTTATCTTTCCAAGGTCTTTCCCATCTCCATGCAAAATTCTAGAAGCCTTGACTTGTCACTTCACATGTGCCAAGGGCTTCTAGAACCTTGGACTTGTCACATCTCCCACATGTGACAAAGCTCCAGCTTTTTGGAGATCTCCTTTTATCCAATGAATTTTCCATTAAATGTAAATTTTTAATTTACATTTATTCTTCCCACACATTTCCCCTTTTCCCATGGAGATTTTTGAGGAATTCTAAAATTTCTCAAAAGTCTCTTTCATCCTCATTTGGAGACAAGAAGTTCTTTTTTGAGAAAATATTCTCATCCCCCAAGGTACCTCAAAGGTACTTGTCCTTCATCCACCTCATGTCCTTCCCTTCCACCTCTTGTCCTTCTCTTCCACCTCATTTCCACATCACTCCACCCTCTACATGTCACCTTCCACATGTTAAGATGTGAGGGCTTGTGAGTCCTCAACTCACCATAGTCCTTCATCTTGATTTTGGTTGGATCAATCCCAACCGTTGAATTCTCTAGAGAATTCAATTTGGCCTATAAATACCCCTTCAATTCCTTCATTTTAGAGGATCAAGTCTTTTGCAAATAAACTCTTGCAAAATTGCCATTCAATCTCTCATCTATTTTAGCATCCATATTGCATCAATTCATCTTGCATCCACTTCATTCCATTGCCATCCAAGGAGCACACAAGACTTCAACATCAAGGGCCAACCAAGGAAGCAACAACATGAAGGTATAACAACAATTTATTTGTTTATCTTGTTTTCATATTGTTCATCTTCTTAGGCTAATCATTGAGGTGCCCTATTATCTTGTTGTTTCTTTTTATTGCACTATTAGTTTTATCTAACATCTCACATTTTAGGAAGCAACACTTTATTAGGATCACATTTCTGGCACGCCCGGTGGGACCCACTTAGGGGTCTCTTTCTTTCACGTTTTTTGTTGTTTGCTTGTTTACAGATTTAGGTCGCAGAGGGGCGAACTTGCCCTCCCGGATGCCGCAGAGGGGCGACCTTGCCCTCTGTTTCTGGCTATTTTCTGCAGAGGGGCGACCCTGCCCTTTTAGGCTATTTCTGACTGTTTTCTGCAGAGGGGCGACCCTGCCCTTTTAGGCTATTTCTAACTATTTTCTATAGAGGGGCGACCCTGCCCTTTTAGGCTAATTCTAACTGTTTTTCTGCAGAGGGGCAACCCTGCCCTTTTAGGCTAATTCTGACTATTTTCTGCAGAGGGGCGACCCTGCCCTTTTAGGCTATTTTCTGACTGTTTTCTGTAGAGGGGCGACCCTGCACTTTTAGGCTGTTTTTTGACTATTTTCTGCAGAGGGGCGAATCTGCCCTTAACAGCACATTCGGGAAGTCAGATTTGCTGCACATCACAAAGAAGGGAGAAGATAAACAACTAACATTTCCTTGCAGGACCTTCCTTTTTATTCTGATTTTTATAAGTCTTTCCTTGCTACTTTATTTAGGTACTTAGTATAAGTAGGGGAAAGTAATATTTGTTGTTTGTTGTGTTTATTTTACTTATTTTACCTTAAGGGGGCATTAGTTTGTTTTCACCTTCCTCCTTTGCACGTTGTGCGGATCCGAAGGAGGTAGTTGGAAATAATTAGTGTCATCTTCTTAGCGGGACTTGCTTGGGGATTTCATCACCCCAAGGGACGATCCCAACCACGCGTACCGGCGGGGTATATAAAGGGGGGAGAGCCAAAGCTATACCTCAATCCAGTTACGTCGTAATTGGCAGAATGTCGAAGCTAGGGTGATACCTAGCTAGACGTGAAGAGTTGGTTTGAGCCTTTCAGTATCTCGCTGGGGCTCCCAACTCACGCTTGTGCCTCACGTACCGAGTGTATATCGAGGACTCCCTAGAAACCTTGTTCATCCTAGAGTAAGACCTTTGTCGGCCATACCCGTTAAAACATTAATCATAGGATTGTGCTTGTCCAAAGTGTCTTTTTGTGAAAAACCAGTAAATTTTGGTAAGTGAAGTTGTCATTAAACCATTTTAAGTCCTTGCCAAAATCCCTTATACAAACCAAGTTCAAGTTTTCACTGCAGAGGGGCGACCTTGCCATTTTCTCTGACCTTGCCCTCTTTTCAGCCATTTTCTGCAGAGGGGCGACCTTGCCCTCTGTTTCAGCCATTTTCCGCAGAGGGGCGACCTTGCCCTCTGTTTCAGCCATTTTTCACAGAGGGGCGACCTTGCCCTCTGTTTCAGCCATTTTCGCAGAAGTGCGAATACGCCCCCTGAACAGACAGTTTCACCCGTTTGATCATTTTGAATCTCCATTTGAATCCCCGAAACCTCCATTTGACCAATTCAAACACCCATTTGATCATTCCAAACCTCCATTTAACCCCTCCAAAAACATCCATTTACCACATTCGCATTAACCATTCCACCATTTGGAACATCCGCCTTATCACAAGACCTAAACATCTTCAACATCATATCTCCCCTTTGTGTCCACCATTAAAACCTTGTTTTAGGAGTTATTCTCCCAAATTGACCAAGGCGTCAAATTGATCGTTATCCTACATAATCAATCTTTGTCTTCAACCTAATCAATCCGCTCCTATCTTGAAACAGATTTGTGTTGTAAGTCAACATCATTGGCCCGAATCAATCCCCTTCCATCTCAAGGTGGATTAGGTGTCATAATCATTGATTTAATCTGATCAACCAACGTTACAAGTCACCTAGGGTGATCTCCAAATCAGGTTTTAGGATCCCTTTCATCATCCAATCACCAAATCCAATCATCATCCAACTATCAAGTGATACATCACCACTTGGTCCAATCCAATCATCATCCAACTATCAAGTGATACATCACACTTGGTCCAATCCAATCCAATCACCAAGTCCAATCATCATCCAACTATCAAGTGATACATCACCATTTGGTCCAATCCAATCCAATCACCAAATCCAATCATCATCCAACTATCAAGTGATACATCATCACTTGGTCCAAATCAAATCCAATCATCATCCAATCATCAAGTGATACATCATCACTTGACCCAAATCAAATCCAATCGTCAAGTGATACGTCATCACTTGACCCAAATCAAATCCAATCATCATCCAATCTCATCAAGTTGATACATCATTATACAAGCATCAATAGTGATACATCATCAAGCCAACATCAATCATCATTGTCTAAGTCATCATCTAGAAGTTGAATCTTGAAACTACTTGGTCATTTTGCACGTTCATGCCCGTTCAAACCCGCTCAAAAACAAAAAAGCAAATGGCAGATCAACAAACACAAGGTTCCCAACCAAATGCCCCTCAAGATCCTAATAACATTCCACATGATCCCCATAATGGCGTTTCATCCCAATCAAACACCGACATCCAGAATACCACACCGCCTAGTGACGAAAACATGGTCAATCAACCTGAAGTCACTGTGGACGAATATCTCAGTAATCCTACCAATGTCCAAATGACGGATCACATCCTAAATGAACGTGGGGATAAGATCCTTGCCACCTTAATCATGAAGGGAGTCAAACCACCATCCGGTTTTGATACATCACAATATGGCCTTCCCCCATTTGTCGACCCGCAAACCTCACAAAATGTTCTAGAAAGCTCCTATGTTCCTGAGGGTGCACCCACTGAAAATTGGTACAACCCCAAACTTGGAAATGCTGTCATCCATCAAGTCCAAGAATATCCTTGCCTTCCAACCACAACATCTACTATTCCACCACCCGATCCTAATGACCCCCACATCTATGGCATGCCGTCATACATCCCGTCTGCTCCGCCACCTCCTCCCCCATATTCTAATATTGGGGGCACACCTCCACTTACCAACACACTACCGCCTGCATTTCAACAACCTCCAAATAACCCACACCAGTCCACCACACCACCAACACCACCACAATATGTTGCTACTACAATAGCTTCATCTCAACACTTACATCAACAACATCCGCAACATCCTTCCATTCTCCCACAACCACCACATCAAGTGGTGCAACATACATCACAACAACAACAACACATCCCACCTAACCCATCACAACAACAACAACACATCCCACCTAACCCGCCTCGACAACAACAAGTCTTACCTCATCCACCTCATCAACAACAACAACAACCTCCACAACAACATGTGCCCATCCCTACGCAAACACACCATAACCCGCTCACCAAATACCTTTATCATCGCTCTAGCACATACACTATTCCATCCCATACAAACCCTCTTCAGAATGTGCAAAACCAAACACGAACCCAAGTGCCACCTTATGCCAACCCTACACAACCTCAACACAATCCCCATCAAAAAACGTTAAACCCATATGCCATGCAACAAACCACCATTGCACAACAAAACCAATCCTACCCACCCTATTTTCAACAACAACCAGCTCACCAACATGGGGCGCCTTACACTCCCTATTATCAAAAAACATCATCACACCAACAAAGAGGCCCTACCACCACACATTATCAAAATACTATGCAACAACAGGCCCCCTCTCTTGTGTCTTACTATCAACAACAAGTGGCTCCCACTCAACACAACCAATCATCCCACCATCAACCTTCTTACAATCAACCAATACATTCATATCCGAATCAGCCCCTTTATGATCCAACAATGGGAGGGCCACCTCCATCATACCCACAACATTATCCATACACTCAATCCACTTTGACTCTTGTCAACAAAGACTTGGAAGAAGTAAAAGCCACATTAAGGGACTTACAAGCTGGAACGGGAAAACAATCCTTCAATTTTGAGGACATATGCCCTTATCCATTTGATCCCTCCATTTCCTTGATTCCTTTTCCTAAAAATTTCGAGATACCCAAATTTGACAAATACAAAGGAACCAAGGATCCTAGATCTCACCTTCAAGAGTTTTACGCTCATTGCCAAGAAGTCATGCACAATGACAATTACTTCATCCGACTTTTCCCTAAAAGTCTGCAAGGGGTCGCCCTCAACTGGTTTATGGGTCTGGAAAAGGGATCTATCAAGACCTTCGCACAGCTATCTGAACAGTTTGTCACACACTTCTCTTTTAACTTAGAGAAAGACATTGACACACTTGATCTCCTCAAAGAAAAACAACGTGATGGAGAGACCTTTGCAAGCTACTTGCAAAGATGGCGTGCCTTGGCTAGCAGGATGAAATCCCCACCAATAGAAAAAGACATGGTAACGTTGTTTATCGAAAACTCTCACCCGGATATGGTGCACAATTTCCAACTCCATTGCATAACTACTTTTGCGGGACTTGTGGAGAAAGGCCCCATCTTAGAATGAGCTCTTGTCGCAAGAGGACAAGTCAAACATTTCAATTCCAATAAAGAGAAGTCCTTCGGGGATAAACCTCATTTTTGGAATAGAAACAAAAATGCCATCAATGATGGTGTCACTGACACTAAACACGTCCAAGTGGCCAACACCACACAAAGATATCCTTCCCAGCAACAACCGTCCGTTCAAAACACCATATCCGTTCCCCAAGGAGCACCACGACAACAAGCTAATCAAAATAACCAAGATGGGAATAAACGACAATTCACTCAGTTGGGGGAACCCCTTAGCGCAGTGTTTAATAAGCTTCTTCAAGCCAAGTACCCCATAACATACCCTATCACCAAACCCCTCGATAAGTCTAAACCCAAGCCTGCTTGGTTTAAAGACAATGAATACTGCGAATTCCACAAAATTAAGGGACATACCTTGGATAAATGTCAAGGCTTAAAAACCTACATCCAAGGTCTCATTGATCGAGGTGAAATACATGTAGATGCTAACGCAGCATCTTCATCCAATGCTCAATTAAAAATATACCAAAATGCCTTTCCTAATCATAATCAGGGTCCTAGTACGTCCAACTCAAATCCTGGACCTAGCAATAACAACCAGCCAGAGAACAGTACCAATAATAGCAACTACAAAAATGTACCATACAATTATCAAGGTGTGGTTTCATATGTAGAACAAGTGGAACCCCGTGTATCCATGATACATGTTAAGGGAAAAGATCCACAATGTGCTGTTACTACTCTGCGAAACCGCATCACAATCCCAGCCGCATCTCCATCCACCCAACGACCATCCACCAATTCCCAGTATAATATCTTAGACCATCTAGGTAAAACTATAGCCCAAATATCCATTTTGGATTTTCTCAAGTCATCTCCCATACATCAAGATATCCTAACTAAGGCTTTGCAAAACACACAAGTACCTGATAATATTGACCCTACCCAATTTCAAGCATTGGTAGGAAATCTTTCATCGACCTATCAGCTAGCCTTTAGCCAAAAGGACATGCCGCATCTTGATTCAAACCACAACCACCCCCTCCATCTCGAGGTTGGCGTCAACTGTCAAAAAGTAAAAAGGGTATTAGTAGATAATGGTTCAGCCCTAAATCTATGTACATTAAAGTTTATACAACAGGTCGGATACACCCAAGCTGATCTAAGAAATCAAGTGATCACCATCAAAGCTTATGATAATGCAGAGCGAGATTCTGAAGGCATTATTTGCCTCCCTATACAAGTGGGGCCCATTGTGCAATACACTATGTGCCATGTTCTGGACCTTGAACTCCCATACAACATCCTTCTTGGTCATCCATGGATTCACTCTATGCAAGCCGTACCATCCACTTATCACCAATGCCTAAAATTCCCATTCCAAGGAATAGAAGTCACCATACAAGCCGATGCTCAACCCTTTGAATATTGTCGCACCTTGGAGGCCTCTTTTCCACATTCACATTACTGCCCGGGGGTTGAAATGGGGGCACCACCGACATCCGATCCTATCCCATCCACCAATACTCTGAACACATCATCTCCACCATCATCCACACCTCCTTCCACTGTCACCAAGGTCCAGATCATAGATAAGGGATGTGGTGAATACGAAATGCACACCGCACTCAATGTGGCAACCATGCCACCTTCTCCCCGCACATATGGGCAACCGACTTTACCATTGCCAAAAGTAGAAGAAAAGACGCTTACCCTCACTTCCAAGAACGTGGGGTCCACAACATTCAATAATTTGGGATCCCTCCAGGATCTAATGGATGATGATATCAGTCAATGGGTTTATCGGGAAGAGCCTGAACCACCACGGCCCCTTATTGAATACTTTCACGAAGCCTATCCACATGCCTCCAAATTCATCGAAAATTGCTATTACCAAGGCGGAGGCCTTGGTGCAGAAGAACAAGGAAGACGTCTGCCCATCGAAGCAACTACCATCCGACCAAGGAATTTGGGCTTGGGCTATGATACCAAAAAGAAGGGTCTTACAACATCCGCTAACACCTCTAACAATGTTAGTGTTGACAACAGTTCCCTTGAAGACATACCGGAGGAGGAATCCATCATACACGCATACGACGATTTGAATCACATTGACCTCCCCGCCATATTTGAATGCTTATCCATTTGTACCATAACTTTATCCCTTAAACATCCTGAGCTTATTGATCATGACCTACAAGATAGCACACCAGTTAGCACTTTTCCCTCAGAAGATACCTATGTACATCTAATGGGATTGGGGGAAGATGAACGCCCTAATCGCAAAAGCAAAAAGAAACAAAAGAAAAATGGGTCATCAAGTGAAAACCTCACCGAGGCGCTTTTTGACTATGAAAAAGTAAAAACAAAGGATGTATCTGACAGTGAAAACCTTGATACAGCACTGGAAGATGGGGACATTCATCTTCCCCTTGTAGGAACACGACTATCCGAGCAATCTTCGATTCTCATTGAAGAAACACAAGAGGTAAACCTGGGGACAACAGAGATTCCAAGAATAACCTATGTGGCTAAATCTTTATCTGAAGCAAAGTACACCACCATTGTCCGAATTCTTCGTGAAGGGATCATCAACTTTGCATGGGCTTACTCTGATATGCCTAGCTTGGATCCTAATCTTGTTGTCCACCATCTGGATGTTCGTCCAGAAACTAAACCTGTCAAGCAAAAGCTCCGAAAAATGCACCCACAAGTGGCATTATTGGTTAAGAAAGAACTGGAAAAGTTACTGGATGCTGGTTTTATCAGGCCTATTGACTACTCTGATTGGATCTCTAATATTGTACCTATTGCTAAACCCAATGGAGACATCAGGATTTGTACAGATTTCCGGGATCTCAACAAAGCTTGCCCAAAAGATGACTTCCCCTTGCCTAACATCGACATCACTGCGGGACATGAGATGCTATCCCTCATGGATGGCTTCTCTGGCTATAATCAGATCCAGATTGCCCCTGACGATCAACATAAAATCGCTTTTACAACACCTTGGGGTACATTCTGTTATAATGTCATGCCCTTTGGTCTCAAAAATGCAGGGGCAACATATCAACGGGCAATGACAGTTATATTCCATGACCTCATTCACATCATCATGGAAGACTATGTCGATGACCTACTGGCAAAATCTAGAACCAGGGAAGAACACCCTACCATTTTGAAACGGATCTTTGAACGCTTAGAACAATACAAGCTTCAATTAAATCCAAAAAAGTGTGTATTTGGTGTCACATCAGGGAAACTCTTGGGCTTCATAGTGTCCCGCAGAGGCATCGAGGTTGACCCAGCTAAGGTGAAAGCTATCATGGATATGCCTCCTCCAAGAAACTTGAAACAATTAAGGAGTCTCCAAGGGAAACTACAATCCATCCGCCGCTTTATAGCCCAACTTGTAGATAAATGTCAGTCCTTCGCCCACCTTCTCAAGAAAGACACCAGCTTCAAGTGGACTCAACAGTGTCAGTTGGGTTTCAACATGCTCAAAGGATATTTGGCCCACCCGCCGATCTTGATGCCACCTATCCCTGGCAAACCCCTCCTGTTGTACATATCGGCCACGTCAGTAGCATTGGGGGCATTATTGGCACAACATGATGAATCTTCAAAGGAATGGGCAATCTATTACATCAGTCGCACCCTGGTCGGATATGAACTCAACTATTCACCAATGGAAAAGGCATGTCTTGCTCTAGTTTTCAGCACACAAAAGCTATGCCACTATATGCTAAGCCATCCTATAAAATTAATATCCAAAGTCGACCCCCTCAAGTACCTGCTATCCAAGACAACTCTGACTGGTCGAATGGCTAAATGGATCATGCTCCTCAGTGAGTTTGATATAGAATATGTGGATAGAAAAGCCATTAAAGGACAAATAATAGCTGATCATTTGGCAGAAGCCCCATTAGTGGACGCTTATCCCATAGAAACTGAATTCCTAGATGAAGGAGTATTTGCAGTCTCAGAAACCACCACCTGGACATTGTACTTTGATGGATCACACACCCATAATGGATCGGGGGCAAGAATCTTGCTTATCACTCCCCAAGGTGACTACATACCAAAATCATTCAGACTGGCTTTTCCTTGCACCAACAACATCTCTGAATATGAGGCCCTTCTCACCAGCCTCAGAATTGCAGTTCAATGGCACATCACCCACTTGCAAGTTTTTGGTGACTCCCAGTTAGTCATAAAACAGGTCAACGATGAGTTTCTGACAAAAGATGAAAAGTTGTTGCCTTACAAACACATGGTGGATGACTTCAAAAAATATTTCACTACCATCCAATTTGAACAGATCCCAAGACTCCAGAATAAGGCAGCAGATGCTATGGCTACCATTGGTTCTCTCCTCGACATGTCGAAAGATTGCACAAATTGTCAGTTCCTAGTTGAGCAACTCCTAATCCCAGCATACGATATCCCTGAAAATGACATGGTGTGTGCTATTGTAGGCCCTGAATCCCCATGGTACCATGAAATTTACACCTACATCCATGACAACATCCTCCCGCCTGATCTCACATGAAACCAACGTAAATCATTTATCCAACGCACAGCTCGTTATACCCTTATTGGTGATACACTTTATCGACGTGCGTATGATGGAACTCTCCTCCGTTGTCTAGATGAAACTGAGGCTCACACAACATTAACAGAAGTGCATAGCGGTATTTGTGGGGCCCATTCTAATGGTATGGCCCTAGCCAAATGGATTCTCAGAGCAGGATATTACTGGCCCATGATGGAACATGATGCTTGTGAATATGTCAAAAAGTGTCTTCCATGCCAACAACACGCAGATCTGATTCATGCTCCAGCACAAGATCTCCAACCCATCATGACACCTTGGCCATTTTCACAATGGGGTTTCGACTTGATTGGAAAGATCTACCCTCCATCTTCAGATGGTCACACCTTTATCATCACAGCCACTGAATACTTCACCAAGTGGGTGGAAGCCATTCCACTCACTCAAATCACTGGTGTTCAGATCTCTAAGTTCATCCTCTATCATATTCTTTGCAGGTATGGTATCCCCTCAACCATCATCACCGACAACGGAAAACCCTTCAAAAATAAGTGCATGAAATCCCTTTGTGACACATATCATATCCAACATCGTTGGTCCACTCCCTATTACCCCCAAAGTAATGGACAAGCAGAAGCAACAAATAAAACATTGATCAAAATCATTAAGAAGATGGTCAATAGCACTGGTCGTGATTGGCACCTCCATATCCATCCTGCTCTTTGGGCCTACCGTACATCCATCCGTACCCCTACTGGAACCACTCCATATTCTCTTGTCTATGGCGCTGAGGCTATCTTGCCAATCGAAGTTGAAATCCCTTCACTCCGCATCTCCCTCAAGAATCTCATCATTGATGAAGACACCCGGGTGGCATGCTTGGCACAATTGGAATTGCTCGATGAAAAGAGAGTCAAGGCTTATACCCATCTACAAGCTTGTCAACATCAACTCAAAAGGATCTACAATAAGAAAGTTCGCCCTCGCCAATTCGAGATTGGTGATTTAGTCCTAAAAGAAAATCAGCGGAATCAGCAAGATCGAGAGAAGAAAGGTAAGTTTGAAGCAAACTGGTTGGGCCCTTATGTCATCACCTCCAAATATGGTTCTGGTGTCTATAGGCTCTCCACCCCTGAAGATGAGCCTTTGGAGGAACCCATCAACATCATGCATTTGAAGACGTTCTACACTTAGATCAGCTGGGGTATCCTTCCTGGTAAAAGTCAAAAATACAAAAAAATTAAAAAATCCAAAAATCCAAAATAGTAAAGAGAAATAATTCGTCCTATGGTGAAAACCACCCCTGCATGGCACCTTGGATACGTGCAATTGGTGAAAACCTGGCAACAGGCGCCTCTCGTATAGGGCTGAATCATTATCTATCAAGCGTCCTGGTTACTCTATGGCTTGCCCACTGATTCCTCAATCCCCATATCCTCCCATCTGCTTGCATCACGTTGTCGCTTGGTATATTTTGGTTGAGCATTGGACGACTATCATCCGCTATCCAACACCTTGAGCTTATTATCCTAATTTGAGCTTGTGACATCTCGTCTTGGTCTCACTGCATCCCCTTCTGAACTACGTTGCCCCTGCGCTTGCACATAGGCAAGGTTGATCTTTTGATCTACCCCCGGGGCTTCTTCGTGTCTTCATCCCCCATCTTTTGTCATCATCACCCTCTTTTCACTTTTCTCATCATCCCCACTTGAACTACGACGCCTCTGCGCTTGCACATAGGCAAGGCTAATCCTTGGATCAGCCCCCGAGGCATTTTGTCCTTCATCACCTATCCTCATGGTTCGCTTTCCGATCTTATCCATCTTCAATCTTTTGTCATATCCGAACTACGTTGCCCCTGCGCTTGCACGTAGGCAAGGTTGATCTTTTGATCTGCCCCCGGGGCTTGTGTCTATCTTGGTCTTCCATCAGTTTCTATCAGTCCCATTTCCACTCTTTTATCATGAACTACAAGGGCTCTGCGCTTTCACTTAGGCAAGGTTGATCTTTGATCAACCCTCGAGCCCCTAGGTCTTTAGGTTGTGTCTCGTTCTCTCGTTGTCAGGTATGTCCTTATCGTCGCTGACTCTTCACAAACAAGGTCTACTCATATCAATAAATCTATCCAATGGCAATTATCCCGCGTCATCTAGGTCACTTTAGCTTAGTATCCATCATCGGTCTTAACAGGATGCATCCTTTCTAACAGACCACATCAACCCCATCCATCCTTGGGATCTTATGGCAAAGGACACTTGTAATTGATTACCATCTTTTGGTACTTTTTGATTTTTTTTATCATTAGAGCTCCCAATAATCACTAGTCAAAATCGCCATGATCCTTCATATTGTGGTGTGTTTTGCCTAGTTACCATAAGGACATCTCTTGACTTTTGTTTTTGTCTGTTGGGATGCCCCACATGGTACCCACCAGGATTCTTTTCGGACCCCGTGTTATGTGGGGGCATCTCTTTGTGCTTGTGGTTATTCCAATGCCTGGCCCGACCAACGTCATCGCGACTTTGGGGTATTGGGATATCCTTCTTGTTTGTCGTGTTTGTTTTCTGCATTTGACATTAATTCGTCTTGGTTTGCATACCCTGACGTTCGATGTCTTATGCTATAGCAAAAATCAGTGCTCTAAAAGATGGAAAATTGCATTCATGTTGCATTTCATCTCATGTTGCATATTCCCTCTTCATCCTGTGATTGCCCCTACGTTTATGGCTTATGGTTTTGGTTGTGCAAACTCTCATTCACTTTTACTAATTTTTCTTCTCGGGATCCTTACGGTCTTTGACAGGTACTGCACCCCCCACATCCTACACCTACCATCTACCCATTGACACTTATGTCCATGATCATTAGGTCCATTTATCCATTTACATCATCCGTTTGCATTAAATTCATTAGTTTCATTAACATTCATACATTAACATCCATTTACCTCCATTCATTTATCCATTTGCATTAAATTCATTAAGTTCATTAACATCCATACATCCATTCATTAAGTTCATTCACATTCATGCATTAACATCCCTACATCCATTCATTTATCCATTTACATTAAACATAAGATCATTAACATCCCTACATCCATTCATTTATCCATTTACATTAAACATAAGATCATTAACATTCATACATCCATTCATTTATCCATTTGCATTCATATCAATTCATTACTCACCTCGTTAACACAATTGCATTACCATTCATAAATCATTTAACACAATCACACATGCATAAATAAAACATCAACATCCCATAAAACATCATATACATGTGCATAACATACATACTATCATAGGAACATCACATAAAATACTATATGCATACCATCCATCACCAAAATGTGTGACATACTATCAATGGAACCATCACATATCATCATCATAATAATACACTGTCCATATCCAAAATATGGTCATCACATATACACCTCCATATCATGCTCAAAATAAGGTGCACTCCACTACCATCTGGTACCTGTCAAAAACACCTGCATCCTGTCATCTATCCTCTGCATGTCCTGAGCTACCCACATCTGACCTCTGAGGAGACTCAGGTACTGGCCCCCTGTGTGTCGGAGTCCCCTGGGACTCACGCCCTGGAGTCCCAAACCGAGAGGGAGCCAACTGAAAATCACTATACCCTCTGGTCCGTGTACCTAATGACTGTGATGGTGTCAGCATCTGAGGTGTCTGCCTAACATACCACGCTGTACGCTGCACCGGATCTGGCACTGCCTGCTCATACGCGCACCTCCAATACGCTGCCTCCTGCATATAGTCATCTCTCTGCCCAGCCTGGTACTGAGCGGCATTTCGCTCATGCCTGTACCTATCCCTCTCTCTACTCATGGCCCGTCGCTCCTGCTCCCATGCCTCCTATGCCGCTGTCAATAAATGTATCTGCTCTGCAGATCTGTCCCTCTCTACACGCATCGTCTCTAGCATAGTCTCATCACTCGGCCCTCGACATGTCCGCATCTGTGCTATATCCCTCTCAGCATTCTCTGCCGACCCACTACTGCATCTCTCTGAAATTGCAGAATCTGGACCTGTCTCCATAAACTGTCTCTGTCTCCCTGGAGTGCTTGCATCTGTCCCTGTAAACTCTCTCTCTCTCCCTATAGAGCCTGCACCTGTCCCTGTGCACTCTCTCTCTCCCGCTGCACTGTCTCCAATCTAACCTCTGTGGCCTCGGCCCTCACCCTCATCTCCTCTATTGCCTCTACCATATGTGCCCTCTCCTGCAGTGTCGTCCTCTCATCCTGAAATCCTGCCACCTGCAGTCTCAATGTCTCCATCTCCCCCCCTCCTACTGACTCTGACTGCCCCTGCATCTGTGCAACTATCATCACTGCCTCTAGCCTGTCTCGGTCCCATGTCACCCGAGCCAGCTCCCCCTGTGCTCTCTCCCTCTCTGCTCGCATCCCATCTCTCTCTCTCTCTGCAGCCAATACATCTGTCGTGAGCCATCTCACCACACGATCAAACACTATACCCTCTCTATCCTATATCCTCCGTACCTCTGTATCCGCCCTCCTCACCTCCTCCTCTAGCACCCATATCCTCGCCTGGGCCCCTCTCAGTAACACCACTGGATTCTCAACTGCGGCTACTGGTACTACGGCTAATGGCTCCATCACTAGTACACCTGTGTCCATCACCTCTCCCTCTCTCTCCTCCTGTACCGGCTCTATCTGGCACGTCAATCGAATCCTCCGCGGCTGTCCATTCCTCCCCACCCTCATCAGTCTCCTACCCTCCTGCTCAACTGGCTGGACTCTCCCCTGACGACTGCTCTCAGACATCTCCCTAGGCTGTCCTCTACTATCCACCACCCTCTCTTCCTCATCCTACGGATCTTTGGCTCTAACCTCCACCGGCAGCTCTGA